>JAWRVF010000300.1:0-377417 GCA_036785485.1 Physcomitrellopsis africana | reverse complement strand
TGCGCGAGTTATATCCAAAAGAGTGACAGTAGATCCAAAATCAACACCTTAACTTTGGGCGCCTATAACTTCTTCATAAAAAGTGCAAATCATACAAAATTTGCACCTAAATCAGATCCAAAAACCTAAACCTTATGATCCTAGCCTTTGATGTTCGACTCCTCTCGAAAAACAAACCCTAACTCCTAATAAACCCTCGGGCAGCCTCCTTGAAGCCCATTGGGCATGATTTTTGGCCAATTAGAATAGAGATTTCTATCATCCACCTCTATTTATCCACATGGATGGCCAAACTACCCTTTTTACACTAAAAACCCTTTTCTAATCCTTCTTTTTATAAGATTTACATACTTGGTGCTTTAAGCATCAAATAAAAGAAGTAAATAAGATCTTAAGGATCACCAACGTCTAACAAAGGTGACTTAAGATATATACAAGTTACTATCAATATAAAATTAACTTCAAAAGTCACTATTAGAAAGAAAAAAAGGTCGTATAAATCTTAATAATAATTCTTTTAATAGATCCCTTCTAAACTAGCAACCTAATCACATCTTATAACCAATAAAATCTATTATTATAACTTTCACTTAATTATATAATGAATTGTACATTAAATATACATGTACAATTTTTTCACATAGTAGCCGAACCACAACATGACATTGTGTCTTGTAAATTAGACACGTGTATGAGGTCCTATAGAATACCGCCATGTAGCTCTTAGTTAGATAGTATTTATAGAGGCAAGAGTGAAGTCCTCTTCACTCTTGTCAACTCCTTTCTTGGTTCTAGTCTAGTTTCAAGAGTCTTCATATTTCTAATCTTTGACAATAGCCATTCCAATTTTCTTTGAATATACATACTTTCTTATTCTTATTTTGTGACTTTTCTTTGATACAGTTTCCATTAGATTATGTATCTTTTTCTAGTTCATGTCCTTGACAGATTGACAAGAGTACACTTATAATATCATAGCTTTGTCTTGTCTTGATTTTAGAGTGGATTACCCCTTTCTCTTGATAAGACACAAGTATTTTAGAAGTTGCGCATTACTTTCTTCTAAACTGATATTATTCCTAGTATTTTTTTTGTTCTCCCTGTTACTTATCTCAAGTAGTGTTATATATTTTTTGAAGTGTGATCATGGCCAAGCTTACCGAAATGAAGAGTGCAATGGCACAAATGCAAGAGCAAATGAAGGAATTGATGCTTGCAATGCATCAATTCACTATACCTCCACAAGGAGCAATAAGGTTACCAAATAATGAAGATATAGATATGGTTGGAGCTGCTTCAACATCTACACCAAGCCATATAATTCCTCCTACATTGGAACATTGTCCAAGCATCAGAGAATCAAAAATTGATCTACTTGAGAAGTTTGATGGCACAAGTTCCAAGTTTGAGGATTCATCAACCAAGTCTAAGTGATGATTGAATTGCAACCGCAAAGTTTTTCAACTCTAGGATCACAAGTCAGATTTATTGGTACACTACTTTCAGGTTCTACCTTATCTTGGTTTTTATCTTTTCTGGAATGACGTGATCCAATATTGGATAATTTAAAAATTTTCTTAGCAGAATTTTGATCTATATATGGAGAACACAATACAACTCGTGTTGCAACCAACAAGCTTCGTATCCTATAACAAGACAATCGATCAGTGACATTATATGCTTCACAATTTTGACAACTAGCAATCGATATCAAGTGGGTCGATGTTGCACTCATCAGTCAATTTCTCTACAGATTACAATATGAAGTGAAAAAATTGATATTGAACTTATCCAATCCTCAAACACTGAATCAAGCAATAGACTTTGCGATAAAGTGTGATAATCGGCTTTTCGAATTTAGATCTGAAAGTCGTACAAGAGAATCTCAGTGACATTATAATTCAGTGACAGTACCAATGACTTCTCAATATGTACCTTCAGAAGTCGAGGACATGCAAATTGATGCTATACGTTTCAAGCCGCTTACTGAACAAAAAAAAACTCAATGTCGTCAAGAAGGATTATGCTTATATTGTGGAGAACCTAAACACACTGCTCAAAATTGTCCAAAGAAACGATGCAACCACAAGATGAGGAATACGACTGTCAAAGAAGACAATATGTCGAAAAACAAGTTTGTCTAGCCACAATAATGACCGTGCGGCTGAAATCTTGTATAATTTCTAATAAAGGTCCTATCCTCTCCTCACAACCATCTCCTTGTTTTATAATAGATCTGTATTTAAGACCTAATAATTACAAAGCCTCTGCTTTAATAGATTCGGGAGCCTCGGCTTGTTTTTTAGATGAAGAATTTGCTAAAAGCCATAGAATATAGATAGTACAAAAATCTAAATCCGTACATGTAGAAGTCATAGATGGTCGTCCTTTATCTTCTGGAGATGTTACTCATGAAACACTTCCTCTAGATGTAGTAGTAAATGGCCATAATAATTGCGTAATTTTTAACATAAATAGATCTCCCTCTATTCCAGTTATTTTAGGTCTATCATGGTTAGAAAAACACAATCCTCGAATAAATTGGACTTCTCGTACTCAGAACTTTTCTAAAAGTATAGCTAACAATACAGTTAATCAAATAAGAAATCATAAGTCTAATAGAATTAAACCTGCGTTTGTACGTGCAAGAACTTTCTTGCATGCTGTAAAAGAAGGATCACATTTTGTCATTTATGCTACACCTATTTTCAACGATGGAAAGACTTCAAGTAGCATTCCAAGTCAGTATCAAGATTATTAAGACGTTTTCGAGAAAAAGAATGCAGATATTCTTCCGGAGCATCGTCCATATGATTGTTCAATCGACCTTAAAGAAGGAACTCAGCCACCATTTGGACCAATCTACAATTTATCACAAGATGAATTGGTTGAACTCAAGGCGTATATTGATGAGAATTTGGCCAAGAATTTCATATGCCATTCTAAATCTCCAGCAAGAGCTCCAATTCTATTTGTGAAGAAAAAAGATGGATCATTGCGGATGTGTGTTGACTATCGAGGACTCAACAAGATCACAATCAAGAACAGATATCCATTACTTCTAATATCAGGACTCCTCGACTAGTTGAATCAAGCTAGGATCTATACAAAAATAGATCTAAGAGGAGCATACAATCTAGTACGCATCAAAGAAGGAGATGAATGGAAAACTGCTTTTCGAACCAGGTACGGACATTTTGAATATAATGTCATGCCTTTTGGACTTACGAATGCACCAGCTGCTTTTCAACATCTCATGAATGATGTTTTTTGTGAATTCTTAGACAATTTTGTCGTCTGCTACCTAGATGACATTTTGATCTATTCTAAGAATATAGAAGAAATTTAAATATAATGCCTACAAGATTACAAAACTTAGAGACATGGTAGGATTGTACGCTAAGACGGAAAAGGCCAGATTTACACTATTCCAAGTTAATTTCTGTGATACATCATTTTAAATTGATGGTTTTTACGACGGATCCCATGAAAGTCCCAAACAATCGCTTAACTTCCAAGATTTCAAAGACTCGGTGAAGAGACGCTCCTTTTTGGAATTTACCAATTATTATCGGATCTTCATCAAAGACTTCTCTCGAATTGCGGCTCCACTTACATGTTTGACTTGTAAAGACAAACTCCAATGGAATTAAGAAGCGGAAGCAGCATTTGAAGCTTTGAAGACATCGTTTGTTTTTGCACCAATCTTATATCGTGTAGATTTTTCCAAAGCATTTTTTATGGAAACAGACGCATCAGACTTTGCCTTGGGTGTGATTTTATCATAAATGGGAACAGATGACAAACTTCATCTAAAGAGCTTTTTTCTTATCAAGAAATTTCGGTGAATCGAGATCAATTACAGATCCACTACAGTAATTTCGCAACCGTGGATTCTTTTCGCAATGGCGCTATTATCTGTATATGCCGAGTCCAAATACCATGAGCACGGTGTCGCGTTATGATTTCAATATTTATGTAAAAAAATTATACATATATATTTAATATATAATTCATTATATAATTAAGTGAAAGCTATAATAATAGATTTTATTGATTATAAGATGTGATAAGGTTGCTAGTTTAGAAGGGATCTTTTAAAAGGATTATTATTCAGATTTTTACAACCTTATTTTTTTTTAGTAGTGACTTTTGAAGTTAATTTTATATTGATAGTAACTTGTATATATCTTAAGTCACCTTTGTTAGACATTGGTGATCCTTAAGATCTTATTTACTTCTTTTATTTGGTGCTTAAAGCACCAAGTATGTAAATCTTATAAAAAGAAGGATTAGAAAAGGGTTTTTAGTGTAAAAAGGGTAGTTTGGCCATCCATGTGGATAAATAGAGGTGGATGATAGAAATCTCTATTCTAATTGGCCAAAAATCATGCCCAATGGGCTTCAAGGAGGCTGCCCGAGGGTTTATTAGGAGTTAGGGTTTGTTTTTTCGAGAGGAGTCGAACATCAGAGACTAGGATCATAAGGTTTAGGTTTTTGGATCTGGTTTAGGTGCAAATTTTGTGTGATTTGCACTTTTTATGAAGAAGTTATAGGCACCCAAAGTTAAGGTGTTGATTTTGGATCTACTGTCACTCTTTTGGATATAACTCGCGCATAAAAAGAGCAATTGAGGATCGGTGACTAGGGTTGGAGAGAACACTTTTATGGCTACATTTTTTGCATATAGCTTGATAAAATCCAAGCTAGGGTGAAGGAGATATTGGGAGTTGAAGCCAATGCTTACAACCTTAAGGGCAGTAAGTGACCCGCTTACATTGTGGTTACAATTTGAGCTATATCTTATGTAATTTGATAGATTTTTGGCTCAAAATTTTCAGGAGTGTATATGCTTATGTCATAAGACTATGTGCAAAAATTTTGTGGCATTAGGATTTTGGGTTTGTGAGATATAAGGAAAATAGTGCTCAAGTGTCTCTGAGCTAGGGTTTTAAGTATCTGCTAGGGGTTTTGAGATATCAAACGACCAAAAACGAATTTGCAGTTGATTCTTTCTTGTGATGAAACTTAAGAGAACTATCTACATTCTGAATTAAATTTTATAGAAACTGAATGGTTGGATCAAGAGTTATTGGACTCTAAAGTTCAGCAAGAAATAGGTCCTTGCAGGTGAATAAAGTTTTGAAGGGTTTTTGTGGAAATTTGAACCCTTTTTGTACAAACTTACTTGAATACAAGAGGGTTTATATATGTAACTTTTCTTTTGTGAGATTTTTGTATTATTTGTCCTTTTTATTGAGGACAAACGACTTGTTGGATTTTTGCCATCAAGTTTCAAATAAATTCTCCACAGCTAAGTACCCAGTGTATTCCCAGATAGAAGGCCACGTAATACGATAACGGATTACAAGAACCTTGAGTATTTCATATTGGCATGCGTGTTGAATCGTTGTCAAGCTCGTTGGAATATATCTTTGTCAAGATTTGAATTCATTATCACTTATCGGCCAAGAAAACAAGAAGATTTGTCCGATGCCCTTTCTAGACGTTCTTATTTTGCACCAAAAGAAAGAGATGCAGCTTTTGAGCAACAAAAAATGGTCTTTTTGAAACCAGAGCAGTTTTATCTTTGAGCAATAAAATCAACATTGATTGTTGATTCAACTTTTCTCAAGCAAATTCAATCAAATATGTCCTCAAACCCTCTTGTTCATGATATCAAGAATAATTCCTGCAAGTCTCATGATTCTTCTAAATTCGAGTTCAAGAACAATCTATTATATTTCAAAGGATGTCTATATGTTCCAAAAGGAGAAGCACATTTATGTGTTCTTTAAGCATGTCATCATTTTTCAGCGGCAGGACATTTTGGATACAACAAGACTTTAGAACTTATATCAGGAGATTTTTGGTGGCCTCAAATGTGGAAGGCAGTCAAAGACTTTGTACAATCATGTGATATCTGCTCAAGATCAAAGACTCCTTGTCATCGACCTTTTGGGCTTCTTCAGCCATTACCTATTCCAGAACAACCATGGTCTTCTATTTCTATGGATTTCATCACAGATCTTTCAAGCTCAAGATCTTATGACTCTATATTTGTGATAGTAGATCGGTTCACCAAGATGGCATATTTTGTGCCATGCACAAAATCTATCACAGGTGAAGAAATAGCTAAGCTTTTCATTGATAATATCTATCGCTATCATGGATTATCTAAGGATATTATATCGGATAGGGAACTCAATTTGTGTCAAGATTTTGGAGAACCCTTTTCAAGATCTTAAAAGTGGACATAAAGTTATCTTCAGCTTTTCATCCTCAAACTGATGGACAAACAGAGCGCGTGAACCAAGTCTTGGAGCAATATTTAAGGTGTACCATCAACTACCAACAAGATGATTGGATAGCTCTTCTGCCATTGGCAAAATTTGCTTATAATAATACAATACATTCTTCTATGCAACAAACACCTTTTTTCACCAATTATGGTTATCATCCATGACTTGATGCTTTTGACTTTTCGAAAGTTGATAATCCAACAGCAGAAGATTTGGCAAATCGTTTCTCAAAGCTACATGCAATAATGAAGGTGCAATTAAAAGAAGCTCAAGAACGACAAAAAATAAATGCAGATGCGTATCGCAAGAAATAACCACAATTCAATGTGGGGGACAAGGTATGATTACTTTGTCGCAATATCAAGACTACTCGTCCTTGTGATAAGTTGGACTATCGTAGGCTTAGACCTTTTTCTATTTCTGAACAAATCAATCTAGCTGCATATCGATTACACCTACCGGAGTCCATGAAGATCCATCATGTATTCCACGTGTCACTACTCGAGCCATACAAGACAATAGATATACAAGGAAGAAGACAAATGCCACCGCCTCCTGTAGAAGTGGACAACAATGAAGAATTCGAGGTTGAAGAGATTTTGGATTCAAGGCGGCACCAAAATCGACTGAAATATCTTGTGCATTGGCGCAGATATGATATTAGTGAACGCACATGGGAGCCATCAAAGAATCTAACAAATGCATCAATAAAAGTTAATGCATTTCATCGACGACATCCATCAAAATCAAGATAAATATTCAAGAAAATCTTTACTATAAAGCAAGGCAGGTTCTATAGAGGTTTCATCTTACCTTGTATCATTGTTTGTCATTAGATTTTGTTTGTGCTAAAGAGATGGAGGATCAACAACCAGCGAATTCAGCTCAAGAGCCATCATTTGCTGATTTACTGGACGAGATATTACGACTATCACAACCTTCAAGACAACGGAATAGAGATGAAGACCCTCAAGAACGACATGTCCTTCCTCGGATTGATGGCAAAATACAACGTGTTTGGTATCACGACCTTGGAAGAGACTCTCGATGTTTGGTGATACTTTTAGAGGTAGAAACTACTCCTGATGGTGTTCCTAATGTTTTCTTTGAAGGAAGTTATGAAGGCCTCAACAATGATCAAATAACAGGGTGGTCCTCTCGCCCTGGTATGAGACATTATCGATGGCTAAAAGGACCTATCAACTACCTTCAAAGGGAACAAAGATCAGAATATGTGGCAAGCACAATTCGACAAATTTTAGACTTTTTCAACATATAATCACCACTCCTCGTGGAACTCGTCCCTAGAAGGGGGAGTAATGTCACGGACATAAGATTTATTCCAGTAAATTATCTTAGTAATAATAGACCAATAGAAGTAGGTAAAATAAGTTGATTTGATAATGTCAGATAGAAAAGCTTCCTAAAAGCTTCATAGACGCAAAATCACCTTTATACATGTCTATAGGTGATTGGTAGGTTAAAAACTTGGTCACTTGGTCGTAACAAGGTACTGAAAGACGTTATGTGTACTCACTGTATGGTGATTTCTGACTGAAACTGCCATGCAGAAGCTTACGGAATGCCAAGACGTATAAAGACATGAAAAAAACTTGTCGCTAAGAGAAGTTCGACATCGTGTCTCGCAAATTAGACACGTGTATGAAGTACTATAGAATACCGCCACGTAGCTCTTAGTTAGATAGTATTTACAGAGGTAAGAGTGAAGCCCTCTTCACTCTTGTCAACTCCTTTCCTGATTCTGGTCTAGTTTCAAGAGTCTTCATGTTTCTAGTCTTTTTCAATAGCCATTCAAATTCTCTTTGCATATACATACTTTCTTAATTCCATTTTGTGACTTTTACTTTGATATAGTTTTCATTAGATTATGCATCTCTTTCTAATTCATGACCTTCACATTCAATCACTAGTTGTACTTCATTAATAAATCCTTGAAACTTAGATCTTATACCATCAAACTTCTCAAGCAAACTAATTTTTGGTTCGTTGATGCTTGAATGGTGTTCTATCATAAGTGAAGTAATATGGCTTGTGTAAATATTGAAGCAGCTTTGATCATTTCTATACCTTTATTTCTTACTAATCTTATTGCTTCTTGTGGTAGTATATTGAGTTAATACATTGCAAGCATAAACTCTCTCATTTGCTTTTATATTTGTGCCATTGCGCTTTCCGTTTTAACAAGTTTTGTCATGATAATACAATAGAAAAGAAGGTATTTAATTTCATTCAAGAAATACAAAATAAAACACTTAAAAAAAAATCTACAAATAATATCAATTTAAAAATGGATATTCTATAACTTCTAATATGCTTATGTCTTATAAAAAAAAAAAAAAAGATAATCCACTCTTAATCAAAAAAAGATACAGCTCTGATATTGTATGTGCACTTTTGTCAATTTATTAAGGACACAAACTAAAAGAAGATACATAAACCACTAAAATCTATATCAAAGAAAAATAACAAAATAAAAATAAGAAAATATATGTATTCAAGAAGAAATTAGAATGGCTATTGCTAAAAATTAGAAAATATAAAGACTCTTGAACTAGATTAGAAGCAAGAAAGCAGTTGAATAGAATAAACAAGGTTTCGCTCGTCTCTATATATACTATCTATCTAATAGCTACGTGACAACGTTCTATAGGATCTCTAATACGTGTCCAATTTATAAGACATGTGTTAAATTTGTAAGATAAGTTTTATATGTGCACCACGTACTTACCTTGTTCCACAAGCTATTAACATATGCAATATGTGATTAACTTGTTGGCAAAGTTTTAAACCTATCAATCAACTATAGACATGAACAAAGATGAAATTCCATTTATGAAGCTTTTAGAAAGCTTTTCTAAAAGATATTATCAAATTAACTTATTTTTATATATTTCTATCTATCCATGTTAACTACATAAATATTAAAATAAATCCTATCCATGACAATAAATTAATAAAATATACAATGACATTGTGGTATTTCTTCTGCACAAAATGACGCTCATTCTAGTTTCTATTGTTTGTAATCACAGTCAACTGTTGCTTGAAAAAATCATCTATTGGAGAAGGAATATGTCTAGTTAAAGAATAAAAGTAGAGAATATGAAAACAATACAAAAATATGTTCAAACCTTTCAATCATTTCACCTCTTTACACCAAGCATCCGACTGATTAAATCACAATGGCCTGACTCTCTGCAGGTGAGACTGAACGGTGCAAAGATCATTTCTCAGGTTTCCAACATAGTATCACAACTTGTGTATGTGGGCGATGGCGAGCACATTGAGCTTACCCAGAGCACTGCAAACTTGTCTTTGTTAGCCGGTTAGCCGCTCACTTTTCATCTTGCTGTTCTTCATGATAAGGTTACGGTTGCCCTGCATTTCTTCCTCCAGATGGGCATTTCCTACTACTGCGAGATTTTCAGAACATCAAACCTCAGAACCCGCATGCTCAGCTCCATGACAAATGAGGTTACCATCCGTGTAATCGCAAAAGCGTCACTCTCCGACCCTCTATGTTGCACCAAATGAACTGCGCCATTCGTGCAGCCTTGGAGCTGCGACGGCTGTGTGCACATTGTACCTTGGCAGTCAAACAAACAGACAAACAGGGGGCACGCGCGACACAGAAACGCAGCAAGCAGATCGCAGCTCATCCAAGACGTCCACACGCCACAAACGTACAGGATGTTTCGTAGCTTGGTATTTCTCGCGCAGATGGTAATTACAAGAAGTTTGCAGTGATGAGTGACTCGCTGCTAAACTGAGAGCGAGAGAACCCGGAACTTTCTGCCGGTATGTACTAGGACGCGGGAAAAGCTGCACCCGGCGGATCGGGGTTAGCGATCCGCTTCTGTCGACTGAATGCATTGTCTACGCGTTCGAAAATATGCACATGGAGGCATCTAGATGGAGATGCTGTTGGGAACTCCCTTGTTTGTGAGCCCAGAGCCAGATTTCGGATACAGGAGCTCGTAAGGAACTTTGGTGGGACCGTTTCGGTTCTTGTTCTTGGGGTCTGCGTTCCTTCCCTGGATGAGGTTGCATATCTCGTCGACTCTCTTGCTGAATCTCTTGAACACGCCCTTGACCCTTTCGTCGTCGGTCCAGTTGTCGCCACGCTCTCCCAGGTACTCCTCGTTGGAGGAGTGCGTGGAGAGGATCTCGATGGTGGTCATGTTCAATTTGGTCATGACGGCATTGGCGAGCATGGACAGCAGATACTTCTCCGGGTTCTGTTGCATGGCCTCCCACTCCGGGGTGCCTTCCTCGGGGATGAGCTTGCGCGTCATGGCGGGATGGTTGGGCATGAACCCGGCGTACAGATACTGGCCAAAGTTCACGGCAGCGTGATGGCACGAGGCGACCCAGGCAACAGTCGTGACGATCTGCACCAGATTGTCCTTCGAGTCCGCCTCGATCCAGCCTTCTTTTATGTCGGCGTGGCCCTTCGTTCGCAGTTCGGTCCACCAGTTTTGGAGCTCCTCGTCGGCTTGAACCGCCCTGTCGTCGGGGTAGAAGAGGTCGATGTGCTCCTTGACCCATCCGCGGATTGCGGCCCAGAGCTCCAGTCCATCCTTGGCATACGGGTAGTCGTCGATCACCAGCCTCAGCCCGTGTGGAGCACTTGCGTCAGGCACCGCCATTCCCCTGGCTCACACACAATCGCCCCCTGCAATGTTAAGAAGCATGTCCACGACCAGCGGCGAGCGCAAATGCTCGTACTGCAAAGCAAGTATGGGCAGCGAAGCGAGGCGCGGCGCGTACCTCTTGATCAAGTCATTGGGAAGGGCTTGGTCGACAAAACGCCATCCCGCGTAGACTTTGGATGAGATTTCGAGAGCGTACTTCTGGGGAGTGAAGGTCTGCTCTACGATCCCCCGGGCGCAAATGAGCGACTTGCGCGCAGACTGGTTGATGTCCATAGTATTCTTAAAGTGGGCGACGAGAGCCTTGTGCACCGGATGCATGATGCTCAACTGTCTGTTCGTTGCGATGATGAAGGGCTCGATCACAGCGTGGGTCCGCAACCTGGCATCACAAGTCATCGCTTCAGCTAACGGAATGCGTGATTACAATGCCAACGTCAGTCAAGGCTCATTCGCTTTGCAACAGTTTTGTGGGACCAAAGGTGGCTGAGCAGTTACCAGTGGCTGATGACTTGGTGGAATGAAGCATCGTTGCTCAGAACGTGCGCTTTTGCAAGCTCCCACCCCCAGTTCTTCGCCGCGCCCGCCTTGGTAGGGAGGAAGACCCGGGACTTCGGGCTGCCTCCTTCCTCTCCTGGAAGAGCCAACTCGATGCAAACGGGCTTCAACGTCCCCTCCTCGGTCAGGAAGAAGAGCGTCCAGGCTGCGTAAGCTTGAGTGGATTTCAGGTCATTGATGCGCTGTATGTAGCCGAGTAACCGTTCGCGGTAATCCAGCACGAACAGCCTGTTCTGCCACAAGGCCTGGGTCAAGCAAAGCCGACACAATCTGTGAGCACTTGGTAACGAGATTTGGTCGCGCGTAATCAACAGGCTCTAGTTACGTGAGTGTCGTGGAGCAACGTGCTCCGCGATTCGAATCCTTGGAACTCACCTCCTGGACGCTGAGCCCTTCCAGGTGAGGCTGCACCATTTCGGCGGTGGCGGCCATATCTTTGTAGGGTGGAAATGTCTTGAGGGCCTCGATCACCATGGGGTTCATGCCGGCCACCACCTGACGACCGAACTCGACGTCTTCGGTCCAGGCATCCTTGTCAGCTGTCACCACAAACCAGCACTACAGATGTCAGGCGCAGACCCATGGAACGATCGGGAGAAAAGCGGCGTCGCTCATAGCTGCGATTCCATTCAAGTGAGCTTACAGACCGCAAACGTCCGATCAGAGTTTTCGGGTTCAGGTACCAGCGATGATTCTCGGCGTGGGGTACTTGAACACGTTCCTGCTGTCGCCAGAGGCGAATGCGAACTGGCGAATGAGCTCGAACGGCCGCTGCTGGTTGCTGATAAGCTCCTGCACCGAGGACTCCTGCTCGAGCGGCACGTACAGCTGCCGCACCTCGTCGAAGCTCTGGAAATCCTCGTTGTGAGAGCCCAAATTGGCGATGAGCTGGTGCTTCTTTCCCTTGAGGCTGGCGCCGAGAAACCCAGATTTCTTGACGTCATCAAACTTTTCGTCTCTGGGAATGTAATTGTTCGTCAGGCTACCTTTCGGACGGGTCTCTGTCACTCCATCTGCTCACGAACAGGGACGGGAATCAACAGAAACCTCAACACCCCTAATCGAACATCGAATTTTTAAACAAAAAGCAAATACAAACAAACCAACCAACTAAGACACCAACAACCAAGTGCGAGTTCTCGCCCTCCCCGGTTTGCAGCTTTCGGAGAAGACGACGAAGTGTGGGGCTTGGAGTACCTGGGTTCATCATCCTGCCAGTGCGGCAGCGGCGCGGGTACGGATACTCCGCCGACCCTCCGAGAATGGGTCGAAGGTCCCCCGGCGTCCCCAAGTCATTGTAAACATCGTAGTCGTAGATTCTTTCCCATTCCTTCCTCTCTCCTGTTCCATCCCCTTGCAACTCCTTCAGCTCGTCCTTCCTCAACTTTCTCAAGCCGGGGGGAGTCTGAGCGGGTGTATACACCTGCAACAACCGCAACAAAAGGACGTGACGGTGTCAAAACCTCGGAGCCTGTTGCATTTATTGCGTCGGCGATCAGTGCTTCCATCTGTGAAGAGATCGATGATAGTTGGTTCACCTTGTTGGCAAAGAAGATCCGACCGCCTTTGTCCTTCTCGGACGCGTACACCCACGAATCGCAGAGGAAAGTGACGACCCTGCGGTCGGGCATTGTAACCTGCGCTTTGGTGATCTTAAACTCGGTGGTAATGTTGAGCTGCGGGAGCACAAGGTTTTTGTGCCCGTTGTGCAGGATGATCGCCCCCGGGATACCAAAGTTCCTCGACACGAAACAATCCAGGTTGAAATAGAACAACTTCGGTATCAAAAGGTTCCTGGGCTGCGTCCATTGATCGAAGGTCACGGACTTACTCACCTTTCCAGAGCCAGTCGCTGCAAAAATCGACAACAAGTTCTCAGAACATTGATGAAGCGAGAAGGGAGCTGCAAGATGCTGAAATTCTTCTCCGCGCACCGCCGGGAGAAGAAATTCGACACGATTGCCACCAACCTGAAGCCAATCCTAAGGGGCAGGTTCGATCGGTTACCAGGATCGACGTCATTGCTGACGAGTTGCAAGGTGACTCGATTTTTGATGAGCTCCTGTCCCAACTCGCGGATATCGCCCAAGAGGTTTCCGACATCAAGGCCGGCGAAACTGGATCTCATGAGCGCGACCGAAATTTGGAGCCGCACGTCGTGGCGATCCGCAGATTTGGTGTCGAACAGGCTGCCGAGGATGGGGACGTTTCCCAGCAACGACGGATGGTTCGTCAACACCGTGTCCTCAGCTGAAGAGGATGTCACTGCCAACGAGACCGTCTCCTTCACTACCTCTGGAACGGGGTCCGGCTTCGGCTTCTGCAGTGAGACCTCTCCGCCTGAGAAGAGCATGAAAAGCTCCCTGGGATTCTTGAAGAAGAAATCATCCTTCCCCACAGCGCTCATGACGGCGGACGCCATCGCTTCTTCTGAGTGGATCAACGTGCGCGTCTACACGTCCCGCCGAGGCTCTAGATTCGCTTTGATGTCAATCGTCAGTCGACTACCGACTCGGCACCTCCACCGACAAACCTCCAAAACGCCGCACACTCGGAACACGAGCCCACACTCACTTCGTCTCGTCCAAACCAACAAAACACGCAATCTTGAGTCCAGCTTCTGCACCTTGCTGCAATCCACCAGACAACAACGAGTCACTGGTCAATGCAACGGCAGCATCCGAGAACAAGCCCGGGAAGAGGACGGCTGACCAGCTCATGCTAAAATTGCCTGCAACTGCTCCCATTCTGCAAACCATGCACGTAGAGTACCGCTGGCAGTCACGACATTCCATGTCCTGCCGACACACAGGATGTTCGGCATTCCAGTCGGCAACACTGAAGGAGGACATCTGCTGGCGTATTCTGCAAAGCATGCACAGTGCGAGGGAAGCATTCTCATGTCTCCAAGCATTCACGACGACCAATCTGATGGGTTACGTACCTCGCTCACATGTCGAGTGCTTCCTCCTCTGTCGGAGGAACAAGACTGTTCTGTGCCGTGTCGGCCGCACCGGAACCTCTAGAACACCGTCGCCCAGAGAGAGGCACCAGCTCAAGCTGCAAACACCCAGAAACAGCGCATAGTCCAGTCAACCCGCATAATCAGGACGTGATCAACCCACACCGATTCGACTTCCATGTCCGGAATGTGGCCTTATATACGCTTGGCTGCGGCGACTGTTCAGCCGGGACTCCACCCCTGCTGCTGGGCCGAGGGGTGGCTTAATTCCGCGGAGTTGCTGCAGCATGCTCCAGCTCCTGCACTGTGCGACTTCGGATTTTGCAAGGATAAGTCCACGGTGACCGGAAGCCAGGAAGCCGCGGGCCACCTGCTGTGACCAACTCCGCTGCATGCTGAATGTTGCCATGCAGAGAACGGGAAGGAATTTAGATATAACCAGTTTGTATCCTGTGCTTTCCGTAACTATCATCGACCGGCAGCTAAGATAATGTGCTCTCCATACTCAAAGGATGTGCTTTCCAAAACCCACCGGAAGGTAGTATACCATGCTGTCCATCACCAGTGCTGCGCTTTCCATAATCAAATGGCAGTTCAGATCCTGTACTTTCCATAATTATTATTCCTTAGCAAAACAATTTTGAAACATTTACCTCAAATTTTCTCCTAAATTATTTATATGAAGATTTGTTTTAGTTTATGTGGTGTTTCCCACTATTGCTTGCGGATTGTATATATGCATTTCGCAGTTTGGTATACCTTTCTAAGTGTTTTAGGACATCGCGTTAGTCAAGCTTATTTAATAAATCTATGTTATGGCTTAGTTAATATAGTTGGAGAGTTCGAGGTTGGCGCAGCGCTTAGGACGGTTAGGACGCTCAGTACACGTTGCAACCATGATAAAATGAAATTAGTTGAGCTGGTTGGCGAAGTTGAGACTTTACACCTGAGCGATGTCACAAGGTTAAATACGAGTACTAATTTGTCTCAGCCCGATCATTAGCTGTTTTAGTGTTGGTTTTCTTTCGGAATGTGAAAATCATTTGGGAATGTTTATCCATTTGCTTGTACAATTATTCGGATTCGCAGGGAATCACGGGACTTAGCCCTTCGCGCCTGACTCGAACAATGGCAGTATGGGTGCTCGCGCCGGACACAAGGGTCTCCGTTTTTATTGAGGGCTTAAAAACATGGACAACCCGAGCGAGCGCTATAAGTTGTGTACCAGTTCGCAGTCGCTCACAACCGGTTCCAAGGGCCTCAGAAGATTTTTTTTGTTTTGGAGCATAGTTCAATTTTGACCAAACTGCTTTGGCTAGCGTAGAAGCCATGGGATCCCTTAATGTGAGGTACAATTAATGTAGGTTATCCCTATCTCAAATAGATCAAAGAGACACACACGGCATTTTCTCCCGACATCACATACAAACATTGTGAGAAATTGTTATCATGTTTGAACTCTCTTTGTTGGTTGGTGTATAATTGGTAATTTGTTACTTAAACTTTTTTCAATAGTTTAAAATGTGATTAAATATTATGTCGAATTATATTAGAGGGTTTAATGATCATCCAAAAATGTTTAGATTAAAAGGTTATTTGTATAGGATATTATTGATATGTGATATATTATTTTTATAAAAATATAAATTTTGATAGAATATATAATACACAAAAATTAGATACAAAGTTTTAATCAAGAGTTGGTGTTAATATTTTTGAAGTTGCACCAAACTATGTTAGGGATTCAAATAGAATTAGGGGCAAAAAAATATGTATCTTTATTGGTACAAATATAAAAAGTTTGATCAATAATATGAAATCAATATTATTGAATTAAATTTATGAATTACAATGCAAGATATCCCTATAGATAAAATTGGTTTTTTCAATATATACATGCAACTAATTTCCTACAAAACATAAGACATTTATATTTGGATGTGATTGACAATCTTTTATTTAGATATCCATAAATATTGAGTGTAAACCAAAATGTGTTTGAAGATGAATTAGACAATTTTTCATCTTATAGTATATTAAACACCATAAAAGACTACATTTTATAGTTATTTTTTTAAATTAGATTTCATTTAGATTATATGTTTGTAAGAAGACAAGGCTTAAATTAATCTTAGATTAATATGAAAAGTTGGATAATAGTCTTGGCTAGATTGAATACATTACATACTATTACAAATAATTTTCTAAGAAACAAGATTTCGATATATATTATTCAAGAAAAAATAAAATTCATTTAATTTTAATCATCTTCTAATAAAAATAAATATAAAACTTATATCAATCTTATAACAATAAATAAAAATACAAGATGGATATTATATTTTATAAAAATAAAGTTATCAAGTTACAAATACATAAAATTTAAAAACTACATATTTAAAAAGTTTCCTAACCAAATATAAAAAGCATTTGGGTTTTGTGAAATTTAGTAGTTGATTACATTAAAAATATCTTAAACAAACCTAAAAAGATCAAATAAAAAGATTTGAAGCATAAAATAGAAAATATATGCCATAGATGAGTCATCATTCAAGTTAATTGGATGTTTGTTGATAAAAGTACGAGTTTTGTTTTGCGTGTAGATTGTTTGCTAAAAAATAACCTTTTAATCTAAACATTTTTGGATGATCATTAAACCCTCTAATATAATTCGACATAATATTTAATCACATTTTAAACTATTGAAAAAAGTTTAAGTAACAAATTACCAATTATACACCAACCAACAAAGAGAGTTCAAACATGATAACAATTTCTCACAATGTTTGTATGTGATGTCGGGAGAAAATGCCGTGTGTGTCTCTTTGATCTATTTGAGATAGGGATAACCTACATTAATTGTACCTCACATTAAGGGATCCCATGGCTTCTACGCTAGCCAAAGCAGTTTGGTCAAAATTGAACTATGCTCCAAAACAAAAAAAATCTTCTGAGGCCCTTGGAACCGGTTGTGAGCGACTGCGAACTGGTACACAACTTATAGCGCTCGCTCGGGTTGTCCATGTTTTTAAGCCCTCAATAAAAACGGAGACCCTTGTGTCCGGCGCGAGCACCCATACTGCCATTGTTCGAGTCAGGCGCGAAGGGCTAAGTCCCGTGATTCCCTGCGAATCCGAATAATTGTACAAGCAAATGGATAAACATTCCCAAATGATTTTCACATTCCGAAAGAAAACCAACACTAAAACAGCTAATGATCGGGCTGAGACAAATTAGTACTCGTATTTAACCTTGTGACATCGCTCAGGTGTAAAGTCTCAACTTCGCCAACCAGCTCAACTAATTTCATTTTATCATGGTTGCAACGTGTACTGAGCGTCCTAACCGTCCTAAGCGCTGCGCCAACCTCGAACTCTCCAACTATATTAACTAAGCCATAACATAGATTTATTAAATAAGCTTGACTAACGCGATGTCCTAAAACACTTAGAAAGGTATACCAAACTGCGAAATGCATATATACAATCCGCAAGCAATAGTGGGAAACACCACATAAACTAAAACAAATCTTCATATAAATAATTTAGGAGAAAATTTGAGGTAAATGTTTCAAAATTGTTTTGCTAAGGAATAATAATTATGGAAAGTACAGGATCTGAACTGCCATTTGATTATGGAAAGCGCAGCACTGGTGATGGACAGCATGGTATACTACCTTCCGGTGGGTTTTGGAAAGCACATCCTTTGAGTATGGAGAGCACATTATCTTAGCTGCCGGTCGATGATAGTTACGGAAAGCACAGGATACAAACTGGTTATATCTAAATTCCTTCCCGTTCTCTGCATGGCAACATTCAGCATGCAGCGGAGTTGGTCACAGCAGGTGGCCCGCGGCTTCCTGGCTTCCGGTCACCGTGGACTTATCCTTGCAAAATCCGAAGTCGCACAGTGCAGGAGCTGGAGCATGCTGCAGCAACTCCGCGGAATTAAGCCACCCCTCGGCCCAGCAGCAGGGGTGGAGTCCCGGCTGAACAGTCGCCGCAGCCAAGCGTATATAAGGCCACATTCCGGACATGGAAGTCGAATCGGTGTGGGTTGATCACGTCCTGATTATGCGGGTTGACTGGACTATGCGCTGTTTCTGGGTGTTTGCAGCTTGAGCTGGTGCCTCTCTCTGGGCGACGGTGTTCTAGAGGTTCCGGTGCGGCCGACACGGCACAGAACAGTCTTGTTCCTCCGACAGAGGAGGAAGCACTCGACATGTGAGCGAGGTACGTAACCCATCAGATTGGTCGTCGTGAATGCTTGGAGACATGAGAATGCTTCCCTCGCACTGTGCATGCTTTGCAGAATACGCCAGCAGATGTCCTCCTTCAGTGTTGCCGACTGGAATGCCGAACATCCTGTGTGTCGGCAGGACATGGAATGTCGTGACTGCCAGCGGTACTCTACGTGCATGGTTTGCAGAATGGGAGCAGTTGCAGGCAATTTTAGCATGAGCTGGTCAGCCGTCCTCTTCCCGGGCTTGTTCTCGGATGCTGCCGTTGCATTGACCAGTGACTCGTTGTTGTCTGGTGGATTGCAGCAAGGTGCAGAAGCTGGACTCAAGATTGCGTGTTTTGTTGGTTTGGACGAGACGAAGTGAGTGTGGGCTCGTGTTCCGAGTGTGCGGCGTTTTGGAGGTTTGTCGGTGGAGGTGCCGAGTCGGTAGTCGACTGACGATTGACATCAAAGCGAATCTAGAGCCTCGGCGGGACGTGTAGACGCGCACGTTGATCCACTCAGAAGAAGCGATGGCGTCCGCCGTCATGAGCGCTGTGGGGAAGGATGATTTCTTCTTCAAGAATCCCAGGGAGCTTTTCATGCTCTTCTCAGGCGGAGAGGTCTCACTGCAGAAGCCGAAGCCGGACCCCGTTCCAGAGGTAGTGAAGGAGACGGTCTCGTTGGCAGTGACATCCTCTTCAGCTGAGGACACGGTGTTGACGAACCATCCGTCGTTGCTGGGAAACGTCCCCATCCTCGGCAGCCTGTTCGACACCAAATCTGCGGATCGCCACGACGTGCGGCTCCAAATTTCGGTCGCGCTCATGAGATCCAGTTTCGCCGGCCTTGATGTCGGAAACCTCTTGGGCGATATCCGCGAGTTGGGACAGGAGCTCATCAAAAATCGAGTCACCTTGCAACTCGTCAGCAATGACGTCGATCCTGGTAACCGATCGAACCTGCCCCTTAGGATTGGCTTCAGGTTGGTGGCAATCGTGTCGAATTTCTTCTCCCGGCGGTGCGCGGAGAAGAATTTCAGCATCTTGCAGCTCCCTTCTCGCTTCATCAATGTTCTGAGAACTTGTTGTCGATTTTTGCAGCGACTGGCTCTGGAAAGGTGAGTAAGTCCGTGACCTTCGATCAATGGACGCAGCCCAGGAACCTTTTGATACCGAAGTTGTTCTATTTCAACCTGGATTGTTTCGTGTCGAGGAACTTTGGTATCCCGGGGGCGATCATCCTGCACAACGGGCACAAAAACCTTGTGCTCCCGCAGCTCAACATTACCACCGAGTTTAAGATCACCAAAGCGCAGGTTACAATGCCCGACCGCAGGGTCGTCACTTTCCTCTGCGATTCGTGGGTGTACGCGTCCGAGAAGGACAAAGGCGGTCGGATCTTCTTTGCCAACAAGGTGAACCAACTATCATCGATCTCTTCACAGATGGAAGCACTGATCGCCGACGCAATAAATGCAACAGGCTCCGAGGTTTTGACACCGTCACGTCCTTTTGTTGCGGTTGTTGCAGGTGTATACACCCGCTCAGACTCCCCCCGGCTTGAGAAAGTTGAGGAAGGACGAGCTGAAGGAGTTGCAAGGGGATGGAACAGGAGAGAGGAAGGAATGGGAAAGAATCTACGACTACGATGTTTACAATGACTTGGGGACGCCGGGGGACCTTCGACCCATTCTCGGAGGGTCGGCGGAGTATCCGTACCCGCGCCGCTGCCGCACTGGCAGGATGATGAACCCAGGTACTCCAAGCCCCACACTTCGTCGTCTTCTCCGAAAGCTGCAAACCGGGGAGGGCGAGAACTCGCACTTGGTTGTTGGTGTCTTAGTTGGTTGGTTTGTTTGTATTTGCTTTTTGTTTAAAAATTCGATGTTCGATTAGGGGTGTTGAGGTTTCTGTTGATTCCCGTCCCTGTTCGTGAGCAGATGGAGTGACAGAGACCCGTCCGAAAGGTAGCCTGACGAACAATTACATTCCCAGAGACGAAAAGTTTGATGACGTCAAGAAATCTGGGTTTCTCGGCGCCAGCCTCAAGGGAAAGAAGCACCAGCTCATCGCCAATTTGGGCTCTCACAACGAGGATTTCCAGAGCTTCGACGAGGTGCGGCAGCTGTACGTGCCGCTCGAGCAGGAGTCCTCGGTGCAGGAGCTTATCAGCAACCAGCAGCGGCCGTTCGAGCTCATTCGCCAGTTCGCATTCGCCTCTGGCGACAGCAGGAACGTGTTCAAGTACCCCACGCCGAGAATCATCGCTGGTACCTGAACCCGAAAACTCTGATCGGACGTTTGCGGTCTGTAAGCTCACTTGAATGGAATCGCAGCTATGAGCGACGCCGCTTTTCTCCCGATCGTTCCATGGGTCTGCGCCTGACATCTGTAGTGCTGGTTTGTGGTGACAGCTGACAAGGATGCCTGGACCGAAGACGTCGAGTTCGGTCGTCAGGTGGTGGCCGGCATGAACCCCATGGTGATCGAGGCCCTCAAGACATTTCCACCCTACAAAGATATGGCCGCCACCGCCGAAATGGTGCAGCCTCACCTGGAAGGGCTCAGCGTCCAGGAGGTGAGTTCCAAGGATTCGAATCGCGGAGCACGTTGCTCCACGACACTCACGTAACTAGAGCCTGTTGATTACGCGCGACCAAATCTCGTTACCAAGTGCTCACAGATTGTGTCGGCTTTGCTTGACCCAGGCCTTGTGGCAGAACAGGCTGTTCGTGCTGGATTACCGCGAACGGTTACTCGGCTACATACAGCGCATCAATGACCTGAAATCCACTCAAGCTTACGCAGCCTGGACGCTCTTCTTCCTGACCGAGGAGGGGACGTTGAAGCCCGTTTGCATCGAGTTGGCTCTTCCAGGAGAGGAAGGAGGCAGCCCGAAGTCCCGGGTCTTCCTCCCTACCAAGGCGGGCGCGGCGAAGAACTGGGGGTGGGAGCTTGCAAAAGCGCACGTTCTGAGCAACGATGCTTCATTCCACCAAGTCATCAGCCACTGGTAACTGCTCAGCCACCTTTGGTCCCACAAAACTGTTGCAAAGCGAATGAGCCTTGACTGACGTTGGCATTGTAATCACGCATTCCGTTAGCTGAAGCGATGACTTGTGATGCCAGGTTGCGGACCCACGCTGTGATCGAGCCCTTCATCATCGCAACGAACAGACAGTTGAGCATCATGCATCCGGTGCACAAGGCTCTCGTCGCCCACTTTAAGAATACTATGGACATCAACCAGTCTGCGCGCAAGTCGCTCATTTGCGCCCGGGGGATCGTAGAGCAGACCTTCACTCCCCAGAAGTACGCTCTCGAAATCTCATCCAAAGTCTACGCGGGATGGCGTTTTGTCGACCAAGCCCTTCCCAATGACTTGATCAAGAGGTACGCGCCGCGCCTCGCTTCGCTGCCCATACTTGCTTTGCAGTACGAGCATTTGCGCTCGCCGCTGGTCGTGGACATGCTTCTTAACATTGCAGGGGGCGATTGTGTGTGAGCCAGGGGAATGGCGGTGCCTGACGCAAGTGCTCCACACGGGCTGAGGCTGGTGATCGACGACTACCCGTATGCCAAGGATGGACTGGAGCTCTGGGCCGCAATCCGCGGATGGGTCAAGGAGCACATCGACCTCTTCTACCCCGACGACAGGGCGGTTCAAGCCGACGAGGAGCTCCAAAACTGGTGGACCGAACTGCGAACGAAGGGCCACGCCGACATAAAAGAAGGCTGGATCGAGGCGGACTCGAAGGACAATCTGGTGCAGATCGTCACGACTGTTGCCTGGGTCGCCTCGTGCCATCACGCTGCCGTGAACTTTGGCCAGTATCTGTACGCCGGGTTCATGCCCAACCATCCCGCCATGACGCGCAAGCTCATCCCCGAGGAAGGCACCCCGGAGTGGGAGGCCATGCAACAGAACCCGGAGAAGTATCTGCTGTCCATGCTCGCCAATGCCGTCATGACCAAATTGAACATGACCACCATCGAGATCCTCTCCACGCACTCCTCCAACGAGGAGTACCTGGGAGAGCGTGGCGACAACTGGACCGACGACGAAAGGGTCAAGGGCGTGTTCAAGAGATTCAGCAAGAGAGTCGACGAGATATGCAACCTCATCCAGGGAAGGAACGCAGACCCCAAGAACAAGAACCGAAACGGTCCCACCAAAGTTCCTTACGAGCTCCTGTATCCGAAATCTGGCTCTGGGCTCACAAACAAGGGAGTTCCCAACAGCATCTCCATCTAGATGCCTCCATGTGCATATTTTCGAACGCGTAGACAATGCATTCAGTCGACAGAAGCGGATCGCTAACCCCGATCCGCCGGGTGCAGCTTTTCCCGCGTCCTAGTACATACCGGCAGAAAGTTCCGGGTTCTCTCGCTCTCAGTTTAGCAGCGAGTCACTCATCACTGCAAACTTCTTGTAATTACCATCTGCGCGAGAAATACCAAGCTACGAAACATCCTGTACGTTTGTGGCGTGTGGACGTCTTGGATGAGCTGCGATCTGCTTGCTGCGTTTCTGTGTCGCGCGTGCCCCCTGTTTGTCTGTTTGTTTGACTGCCAAGGTACAATGTGCACACAGCCGTCGCAGCTCCAAGGCTGCACGAATGGCGCAGTTCATTTGGTGCAACATAGAGGGTCGGAGAGTGACGCTTTTGCGATTACACGGATGGTAACCTCATTTGTCATGGAGCTGAGCATGCGGGTTCTGAGGTTTGATGTTCTGAAAATCTCGCAGTAGTAGGAAATGCCCATCTGGAGGAAGAAATGCAGGGCAACCGTAACCTTATCATGAAGAACAGCAAGATGAAAAGTGAGCGGCTAACCGGCTAACAAAGACAAGTTTGCAGTGCTCTGGGTAAGCTCAATGTGCTCGCCATCGCCCACATACACAAGTTGTGATACTATGTTGGAAACCTGAGAAATGATCTTTGCACCGTTCAGTCTCACCTGCAGAGAGTCAGGCCATTGTGATTTAATCAGTCGGTTGCTTGGTGTAAAGAGGTGAAATGATTGAAAGGTTTGAACATATTTTTGTATTGTTTTCATATTCTCTACTTTTATTCTTTAACTAGACATATTCCTTCTCCAATAGATGATTTTTTCAAGCAACAGTTGACTGTGATTACAAACAATAGAAACTAGAATGAGCGTCATTTTGTGCAGAAGAAATACCACAATGTCATTGTATATTTTATTAATTTATTGTCATGGATAGGATTTATTTTAATATTTATGTAGTTAACATGGATAGATAGAAATATATAAAAATAAGTTAATTTGATAATATCTTTTAGAAAAGCTTTCTAAAAGCTTCATAAATGGAATTTCATCTTTGTTCATGTCTATAGTTGATTGATAGGTTTAAAACTTTGCCAACAAGTTAATCACATATTGCATATGTTAATAGCTTGTGGAACAAGGTAAGTACGTGGTGCACATATAAAACTTATCTTACAAATTTAACACATGTCTTATAAATTGGACACGTATTAGAGATCCTATAGAACGTTGTCACGTAGCTATTAGATAGATAGTATATATAGAGACGAGCGAAACCTTGTTTATTCTATTCAACTGCTTTCTTGCTTCTAATCTAGTTCAAGAGTCTTTATATTTTCTAATTTTTAGCAATAGCCATTCTAATTTCTTCTTGAATACATATATTTTCTTATTTTTATTTTGTTATTTTTCTTTGATATAGATTTTAGTGGTTTATGTATCTTCTTTTAGTTTGTGTCCTTAATAAATTGACAAAAGTGCACATACAATATCAGAGCTGTATCTTTTTTTGATTAAGAGTGGATTATCTTTTTTTTTTTTTTTATAAGACATAAGCATATTAGAAGTTATAGAATATCCATTTTTAAATTGATATTATTTGTAGATTTTTTTTTAAGTGTTTTATTTTGTATTTCTTGAATGAAATTAAATACCTTCTTTTCTATTGTATTATCATGACAAAACTTGTTAAAATGGAAAGCGCAATGGCACAAATATAAAAGCAAATGAGAGAGTTTATGCTTGCAATGTATTAACTCAATATACTACCACAAGAAGCAATAAGATTAGTAAGAAATAAAGGTATAGAAATGATCAAAGCTGCTTCAATATTTACACAAGCCATATTACTTCACTTATGATAGAACACCATTCAAGCATCAACGAACCAAAAATTAGTTTGCTTGAGAAGTTTGATGGTATAAGATCTAAGTTTCAAGGATTTATTAATCAAGTATAACTAGTCATTGAACTTCAATCTCAAAGCTATCCAACTCAAAGATCACAAATTAGGTTTATTAGAATATTAATTTTAAATTTTATTTAGTATATTTTTTATTTTTTTTTGAATGACGTGATCCAATATTGGATAATTTGGAGGTATTTTTAGTAAAATTTCAATCTATGTATAAAAAATATGATACAATTTATGTTGCAACCAACAAGATTTATATCTTGTAATAAGGTAATTGATTAATGATATTATATGCTTCACAATTTTGACAATTAATGACTTATATCATGTACGATGATATTGCATTTATCAACTAATTTTTCTATAGATCATAATATGAAATAAAATAATTAATGTTCAACTTATCCAATCCTTAAACATTGAATTAAGTAATTGACTTTGTTGTGAAGTGTGACAATTGGCTTTTTGAGTTTCATTTTAAAAGTCATATAAGAGAGCTTCAACATTATCATAATACAATAACAACACCAATATCTTTTCAATATATACATTTAAAAGTAAAAAACATACAAGTTAATGTAATACATTTTAAATCTCTTATTAAACAAAAATAAGACTTGTTATCGTCAAAAAGGATTGTACTTATATTGTGAAAAATCTAAGTACATTATTCAATATTGTAAAAAAAAAAAAAAACAACACAACTACAAAATGAAGAGTATGATTGTCAAAAAAGATAATATGTCGAGAAATGAGTTTGTCTAATTATAATAGAGATCGTGTAGGTAGAATCTTATACAACTCCTAATAAAGATTTTATTTTCTTCTCAAAATCCTCTCTTTGTTTTATGATAGATATATATTTGAGACCTAAAAATCACAAAGCCTCTGCCTTACTAGATTCAAGGCCTCATCATGTTTTTTAAATGAAAAGTTTGTTAAAAGTCATAGAATACCTATAATATAAAAAATTAAACTTGTATATATAAAAGTCAAAGATGGTCATTTATTGTCTTCTAGAAATATGACTCATAAGACCCTTCCTATAAATATAACAATAAATGGTCATAATAATTATATAATTTTTAATATAATTAAATCTCTTTTTAATACGGCTATCACAACTTTGAAGATGACAAAATAGAAATGAAGATCCTCAAAAACGACATATTTTTTTTCAAATTAATGGCAAGATATAATGTTTTTGATATCACAACCTTGGAAGAGATTTTCAATGTTTGATGATACTTTTAGAGGTAGAAATTATTCTAGATGGTATTCCAAATATTTTCTTTAAAGGAAGTTATGAAGGCCTCAACAATAATCAAATATTAAAATAGTCCTCTTACTTTGGTATGAGACACTATCAATGGTTGAGAAGACCTATAAACTACCTTCAAAGAGAACAAATATTAGAGTATATAGCAAATATAATATGGTACATCTTGGACTTCCTTGACATGTAATCACCACTCTTTGTGGAACTTATTCCTAAAAGAGGGGATAATATTACTGACATAATATTTATTCTAATATTTATTTAATTAATATGGATAGATAGAAATAGAAAAAAAATAGATTAATTTGATAAAATCTTATAGTGAAGCTTCTTAGAAGCTTCATAGATATGATTCCATCTTTATTCATGTCTATAGGTGATTAATAGATTAGAAACTTGACCAACAAATTAGCCACATATTGTATATGTTAGTAGCTTGTGGAACAAGTTAAATATGTGGTACACATTTATAAAACTTATCTTATAAGTTTGACATATGTTTTGCAAATTAGACACATGTTGGAGGTCTTATAGAATGCCAATACATAATTATTAGATAGATAGTATATATAGAAATAAGAGTGAAGCCTTCTTTACTCTTATCAATTATTTTTTTTACATCTAGTCTAATTCAAGAGTCTTTATATTTTTTAGTTTTCAGCAATAACCATTCTAATTTCTTCTTGAATATATATTTTTTCTTTCTTTCTTTTTTATTATTTTTTTTTTATTTTTTTTTTTAATATAGATTTTAATGATTTATGTATCTTTTTTTAATTTGTATCCTTGATATTTATTCTAAGAGATTAATAAGATGTTTATTTCTTTATCAATGGAATTGAATATGGCTGGAGAAGAATAAGTACTCAACTTATATTATCATAAATGTTTTCCTTAGCTTTGAGTAGATATGAAATAGTTTTAATAATTTTTTGTATCCTGCCCTTATACAATCTTAGAAATTTGGATCTTGGAGCCAAGGGAGCAAAGGCCAAAGGGAGGTGCTAAAACAAAGTACAAACACTAAAAAAAGGAATCTAGAGAGGAGCTAAAGTTAAGTGTAGAATTGAGCAAGGGCCAAAACATATATGAAATTTGACTAGTCTATCATATAAGAGGCAAGAATCAAACTTGGAACAAGTCTAAAGCAACAAACATCCTCAACCATTAGCATCTATTTTTTAAATTAATGATTTTAGACCATAGTTTCATATATTTTATCAATCTAAATTTTATCCAGCCCATTGCTTGCTTGCTACTTATAAGCAATGAGCAAGCAATGGGTTGAACAAAATTCCAATTAGTATTGTTGATAGATGAATTTGTACAAAGATGAAGTGAGGTACTAGCTAAGTTCCTATGTCTTGAAATTGATTGGATAGTATATAGGCCATGGTTGATAGAATGGCTACAATTGAAATATTGCATAATATTATTAAGCCTAGATTACAATATTTGTTAAGGGCATGAAATTACATATTGCCTTTAAAGAAATTTGAAGTTCTAATAAGTATCCAAACATTTATTTTATAAAAAAACTATATCAGTTCAACATACATAAACATCTTAGGTGATTCCAACAAATAAAATTAAGAAATTGAAGCATGTAATTAAATTAAGGTAGTTTGCATACAAAATATATTTATAGATTATAATAAGATTATTTATGATTATTTAAGTAATAAAAGGTAATAATTATAAAAGATAGAAATGATAATGATTGTTGATTATTGCTTATAAAATATGCTTTAACAATCATATCTTAAATAAATACTTCAAAATCATATTGTTGGATTTTATCTATAAATTGTAATCAAATTCTTTTAGACTAATTGTCAAATGTTGATTCTTGTTTATAAATTTGGTACTATTAAAAATATAGAATATAGGCTCTAAAATAATATTTTTTATGTAAAGATTATAAAAGACAAATAGATTGAATTAAGACATTGATTTTTATTTTCATTATAGGTCATCAAAGCAAAAGTGATAATATATTAATTGTGTTGCAAATAAGCCTTTATAATTGAAGAGCAATATGAGGTTGGATTTTAGAGAGCTCAATTATCAATCAAAGCTAGAAGAATTCTAAATAATATTTTGCACACACTCCACACTTTGACAAACTTGACAAAGTTTCTTTTATAGGTTGTAAAATAATAAAATAAAGATTAAAATAACTCTAACTTCTTTATATTCTTTTAATAGCATAAAAAGTATCTAAAATTTTAAGAACTCATCTATACACATAAAATCTTATCTTTCACTTCTTTCTCATATAAATTGCACTCTAATTGCAAGTAAAGAAGATTACAACATCTACATTGCCAAAACTTGAGATTGGAGAAGAACAAAGCTTGAGTGCAAAAAGAATTAGATCTTAATTGGTCATATTTTTAATATGCAAAGCACAAGATAATGAAACCCTAATTGCTAGTGTTTTAATGAATCTTAACAAATTATAATAAAAAAAAAATCATCTTTTAATGCAATTTATCACCAAAATTCACCAAATAATACCATCAAATTTTATATAAATTTATTCAATAAATTATTTCATTGATCAATAAAGATTGATAATTTTCCAATGGTATTTATTATCTAACAAATTATTTCACCATACATTAATATTTACACCAATTTAGTTTAAATTCATTTATATAAATTTAAAATAAACTTTTTAAAACAAATAGTGTTTTGATATTATGA
Source organism: Physcomitrellopsis africana (assembly GCA_036785485.1). Taxonomy (NCBI): domain Eukaryota; kingdom Viridiplantae; phylum Streptophyta; class Bryopsida; order Funariales; family Funariaceae; genus Physcomitrellopsis; species Physcomitrellopsis africana. The sequence continues at coordinate 348,503 of JAWRVF010000300.1, read as the reverse complement.
AATTAAATGAATAAATAAATACATAAAATTTTGTATTATACATTATAATTTTTATAATAAATTATAATATTATTATAATAATAAGTATTTTCTTAATCAAACTTTAAAATATTAAGAAATTAATTAATAACAAATAAAAATTAAATTAAATTAAATTAATAATTTATTCTTAAATAATATATTAATTTGAAATAAAAATGATAAAATCTTCTAATTTTTTATGGTATATAAAATAGATGTAAATAAGGAAATAAATCAAATTAAATCAAATCAAACTTCATTTCTTTTCTATATTTTTATTATTAATTTTTAAAAATAATAATAATAAATAAAGAAATATAAATAATATTAATTAATTGCTTAATTCTTATTTTAAATTTTGATATATTAAAATTTTAGTCTATTTTTGGTCTTTATTGTTAATATTTTTAGATTAAAAAAATATATTTTAAAATATTTAAATAAATATTTAAATAAATTAAAGTATATAATAAAAAAATATTTAATCTTTATCATATTTTAAACAATCTTGAGATTAAAATAACACAAAAAAAAACTCAGTTGAAACTTTAATAGTGTTGATTTTTTGTACTTTAAATTTATGTAGCACTTATTTCAAAGACTAGCTAATTTGATCTAATTACTTATATATATTATATAAATTTTTCTAGTATTTTACATATTTAAAAAAAAAAAATTAAGATCAATAATTATCTTTGCTTATGCATAACTTATATAAGTCATAATACACAACAATTGAACCATTGACAATATATGTCACTTGTTTAGCTAATGCTATTGAATTAACAAAGTTGAACTAATTATACAAACTAAACTTATACAACAAGAGACTATATAATCTAATATATTTCTAAACATAAATTAGATAGCACAAGAACAACTACACAATATCTTAATTAATAAAGTAATAACTTTATATCAATCACCTCAATACTAATAAGATAACATGTGTGTGTATATATATATATATATATATATATAGGATATTGCTAATGCCACTACAATTTTTGCTATTGCCACTACAACTTATTTTTATTAACTATTCAATTATTTTTTTATTAAAATTAAATTTACTTACTATATAATTTGAAAAAAGAAAAAAAACATATTGGAAATATTCACAAATTTTTTTATTGGAATAACAAAAACTAAAGAAATATATTGAGTAGGCGGCAAGTTGTGGTGGCAATATATATATATATATATATATATATACATACATACATACATACATAATTTAAATTTGAGTTCAAATGTTTAAATTTTAAATTTTAAATAAAATATTATTAATTTATACAATCCCATTTAATAAAAACATTAAACTTTGAATCTCAAATCAAAACTTAAAAAATATGTAAGTCATAAATACTAAATAAGTTATTTTAAAATAATTCATAAAGAATTAATAAAATAATAATAATAAGTTAGAACTTGATTATGTCATATCATGTTATAAATATAATTACAGCAATCAATACGTTTATAGACTATTATAGAATTTCGATATTCTTTTATAATGAGATGCAATATTGTTGTATTGATACAACTAAAAAACTAACATTATTGTTTATTTATTTGTTCAAACATTCCTATTTATCTTCAATATTACATATTTTTAGTTATTCAACAGTTTAAAGCAACGTTACAATGATAGAATTTTGTATCTTACAATTTTTTTTTATAATGCTGGAATCATTTTTCAAAAGAATGTAACGAGTCTGATAGAGTATATAAGTTATGCAAGAAATCGAAATCACAATAACAAGAACAAACCCTAGTTGTGCTTGTGTGTTCGGTACCTTAATTGCCACTTGGCTTGAGATTCTTGTGCCATGGATTTGAAGGTGTTGCGATGGTTTCCAGCTCAGTCTCCGACACACTCACACACACACACACCCCCCCGTCGCCGCATCGCAACGCCATGGCTGCCTTAGCCACCAAGTCCGCCAAGGATGCCTCCAGCAATCAGGTTCCTCTCTCGCTCTTCCTCTCTCTATGTACTTGCGCTGCCTCTATCAATTAATCGCCAGTCTCGATTTCTCCATACTTTCGACGTTCACGTTGTTTCCATTACTGCAAGGGGGGAGCCATTCTCGCTTGACGAGTTTCTGGTTTCATGGATTTAGGGTTTTGTCGCTGGAGTTGTGCTGTTAGCAAGCGGCGCTGAGAGAGTTTGGAATGAGAGTCTTCTGGATGTTTTTGAGCGTTGTTTGTTAGGGTTAATGAGCAGGAATTTTTTTCTTTTTCACTATCCATAATGGTGCTTGGTTGCAGAGAAGAGATACCAGCTCTGGAAAAGAGCCGGGGAGTTCGTCGGCGGGAGGCTCGATGGTGAGCGTCGTGGACTTGAGCGATCCTGATTTGCTGTTGCCTTCCGTGCTGCCATTCAAGCGAACGCAGCTCACTGACCGGTATCCCAAGGGTCACTCTCGAGGGCGGCACTGGAAACACCTTAAGCAGATCATCCAGGCTGAGAATTATCATTTGCATCCTGCAGATGAGCCTTCTTGTACGTGCGTAATTTTTCGCTTGATTCATAGGAATTGTATTTGATCCAGTGTAGTCTAAAGGGATTGCTGGTTGATAAGTATGTCAGGATTGTTGATGTTGCTTTTGGTGATTGCGACAGTCTGAATAACATGAATATCTGGTTACATGTGATTTTTCAGATATAAGCATTGAAGCTCCACCTTCTATGTATCCCGCAAAAAAATACTGCGACATCACTGGTTTCGAGGTAAGCCTGCATTTCGTTAATGTCTATTGTGTAAAAGTTACTAATCTTTGGATGGCTTGAATTGAGGTGCTTTGTCAATCGTGGGCGGTTCTTAGCTTAAGATTAACGTGCGTGGATGGCGGTTGTCTTGATGCAGGCACCTTACACGGATCCGAGGACCAAGCTGCGTTATTCCAATGCGGAGGTGTTCAAGAAGATTAGATTCCTACCGGATGAGCAAATTCAAGGCTATCTTTCTCTTCGAAATGCCGCTGTTGTTCTGAAATAAAGATTGACAATTGAGCTTGGATTCAGTCTCATTAGTTACGCCTAAGATTGTTTTTTAGAAACTGAATCGACGTTGTAAATAGTTTTCTGTAACCCATTATAAGAAGAATATATCATCGTTGTAGAGCTTCTCTTTTAAGGTTTGCAGGGGGTAACAATTCAGTGGCTCTGTATGCAAAAGCCATTTTTCTATTTTCTGCTCATCTTTCATTGGTCATGTACATTCTGGTGAATTGATCGTAATTTATAAAAGTAGTTTGTAAGAAGGTTTGCAGTATGTCTTGTTCCCGTCTCCGTGGCATTATAGGTTCAGATTATGGGCAACGAGTAGGAGATACTTGCTGCAATGAGACATCTCAATAGTCATATCTTGGGGGACTTTTTCTTCTGAAGTAGCCTTAGTTCATCGCACGTTTCACAATTAATCTTAACATTATTCAACATGAAGATCGAAAATTCTCAAAGCATTTGACTCAGGGTGGAAAATGCTTCATCAGATAAACAAATAAGAATCCAAATGCAGTACCAGCCAAACACAATCAAACAGACCTGGATTAGACACATTTGTAATGGGTTAGGGAATGGGCTGGCCAAATGTAGGACTACAATGGTGCGAATCCTTGCAGCTTGCCGAAGTTGCCAGGCGTGGTTGCTCCACATAGAACAAGTCCACAATATTCTTTCGCAGGGAGACCTCAGAAACCTGGAATAGTTCTGTTCCACGTCGACATGGCCGACTAAATATCTTCAAGGTTGCACTTAAGGAAACACGAAACCCGCAAAGTCAATCATGTCAGACTCCACAAATGTTGTGATCAAAATTGATTTGCATGTCTCATAGGTTGGTTATTTGTAAATGACACTGTCAGACAAAAGAGCTATGAGTTGACATCCATAGAGCAGGCAGGTTGGGTAAATTTTGAGAGTACACTCATGCCTAAGGAAAAAAAAGTCGTACCTCAGAATTGAAGCATAAAGACCGCCGTTGGTTCGCTGAAGCATTAGGATCTGATAAAGCTCAGAATGGTTTTAATTGCGAAAATGTAAAGATAGTGGTTCCCGAAACAAGCTGATTACCCATCAAGACATACGCTGCTGATGAAGTTAAGCCCCAGATTTGGCAGCCTAGTTAACCGAGAAACAGTCTGCAATTCTGCTTGAGCTGGAAAATAAAACAATCATAAATGTTTGGAAAGACAGAAACAGTACGCATCACACCTCTATAACGGATGTGAGTCTCTTATCATAAGAATTCTTGTGGGACATAGCTTGCGCACAAGCTCCAGGAAAATCGTTCCTAAGGTGTACCCGTCTCTGACATTTGAGCGCACTTGCTTAGTTGTTGGAATCCAATCGAACATGGCCCAAGAGTTGGTTGAGCATCGATTGAAACATAAGTCGTGGCATTTGACTTCGTTCACAACTCATTCAAGCATGAGGACGCCTGATACTTCTCATTGTCTCACGCACTATGCTACTCTTGCCGGTCACCGCTGATCAGTACACAAACAGAGGTGGGACGAGGTCACAAGCTCGCCTGAGATGGTTCGACAGCTGATTGATCCCTGTTTTTTAAGAGGGCATCATGATTGTAGCCTATCCCATTCAAAACTGCACAATATCAAGACTTCTTGAGGTTAAAACGGGGGCGAACGATGTATAGCACCATATACACATGGAGGCAATGCACCTCTTGGTCTAGCGGTTCTTCCGCCGTTTCTAAACTCCATCACTGGGTCATAAATCCCGGAAAGCTCACAAACCACAAACCGAAGCCGCACACTCACAGGGCACCCACATTATTAACCCTGAAACTCTCGCCACCACCAACAGTTCATCGCAAGCACAAGACAGTGAGAAACTGTAGGGTATTATCTTTTCCGGATCTAAGCCAGGGTAATAAGGAAATACCGGTCCTCTTCCGGACTGGCGGGTATGAGGGGACGGGTCAGGGGCAGTGCCAAACCCTAAACCCTAAGGGCAAGCGGGAGCAGGCGAGAACAAAGCAGAGGGAGGGCTCTAAAGCGGCTCTCTTTTTGGGTGGTTCTCGCAGCTCCGTCGAATTTCCCGTTGCGCTCCACCCGCTTGTCAAGATGGTGACCCCCCTCGTCAAGCGCGATGTCATCAAGAAGCGCGTCAAGAAGTTTAAGCGCATGCAGTCTGACCGCAAGATTTGCGTGAAGGTACTGCGACTTCCCTCTTTTAAAGGATCACTAATCAATAGAACTCTTCTGTTGTGCTATCGATTCTTGCAGTGTTTACTTAGGTTGAATCTCATAATTATGATTTCAGTGCCATTAGGGTTGTTCTGCTACGTTTAGTGACTCTTATCCTTGTAAGCGGGGATCTGTGTCATGGGAGCATTAGGTCTTCGAATCAATACTTGAGCTTATCGATGGCGTTGAGGCCATTTACTTGGATTTTGTAGAGCGTTCGAGGTGAGTTGATTGATGTTGTGGTTTAGGGTTTGAATGTGCCTGCACTGCTGGTTGTTTGTGGAATGTCACATCTCATGAAAGAACTTTGGGTGGGGTTTGTTTGCTTCAGACAAACTGGAGGAGGCCTAAGGGTATCGACTCTAGGGTTCGCCGCAAGTTTAAGGGCACTACTTTGATGCCCAACATCGGTTACGGCTCGAACAAGAAGACCAGGCATGTGCTGCCAAGTGGATTCGTAAAGTTTTTGGTTCACAACGTGAAGGACGTCGAGCTCCTGCTGATGCACAACAGGTTAATATACAATTCTTGCTTACTTCATTGAGGATCAATTAGGACGGACAACTCTTTAATGTTAATTGTCATCATTTTAGGGGTTTAGGCTTGGAATGAGAAATGCGATCTTAAAGTTGTGGACATCCGATTGCAAGTGATATAAAGAATGGGTACAATATAGATTAGTTTAAGGTGAGATTCTGGAAGTCTTTACTTTGATCATCTCGTCCCTCATTCCCGTTCATTTCTCAGTGATTATGATAGATGGAAACTGACCAGACATCACATGAAACGGCAGCTGTGATTTAAACTTAAGTGCATATTTGGGCATACGATGATGCAGGAAGTACAGTGCTGAAATCGCACACAACGTGTCCACTCTGAAAAGGAAGGCCATCGTGGAGCGTGCAGCCCAGCTGAACATTGCACTGACCAACGGAAGCGCCCGCCTCCGCAGCCAAGAAGACGAGTAGAATTTATGAATTGGTGCATTTTTCGTGTATCCTTCTAGGTGTATTGGACGTGTGGAAATTTTTCCCCTACTCTCTTTCAATGAAGAAGCTATATTCGTGACAACTTTGGTGAAAGGGGACTCCTTCATTGGTACCATTTGGATGAGCTTTTATTTTTTCTTTCGAGACTTAAGTCAAGTAGCGGGGTTTGAATTGAATTGTGTATGCAGTTCGTAGTCGGTGGTTCTTGTAGTTTTGAACTGACTTAAGAGGTTTCAGTAAGTCTGGCTGAGTGTTACTGTAGTACCTCACTGTCGTTGACAGACAACCCCCCCAATGAGTTGTTCAATACAGTTTGAGCTAGTTTAAGCAATTTCGTTTTTATCATTCTGCGCAAGTTGGTGGAGCACGAATGATGTAATTGGCTGTGAATGGTTGTGAAATTGCTTAACCGTTCATGTGAGTACAATTGGTCGCGTCCATGTGGTAGGCTCACATGAATGCAGTGACCTTTTGGATGAGGCTGTTATAAACCGAGTAGAGGATGATCGAGTAAATCAGAAGTATGTTCAATTAGAATAATTTCTTCTGATGGTTTTACAATTGATAGTAGTTCATCGTATCAAAAAAATTGCACTCGTATTTCTGCTGCTGACTAAATAGTTCCACACTGTTAAAAAGTTTGAGGTGGCGCAATTCAACAGCGGAGGAATGTTCGGTTTTGCGTAGCATCACAAATGTTTCGCGTGGTTGTGGTAATGCGACTTGCAATGCGACGATAAAAAACTCCAAATCATGACCGTCACTTGGTACATTCTGGCACGAGTACATCCGGACGAACCGGTCCTTGAAAGTCTTCACAGTCGCTTGAATGTCAAGACTCACACTCACACTTCTCTCTGTTTCGTTGTGCCGTTCTATGGCGAAACATTAACGCGACACTGCAAATGGAATGAGCAGACTCGTCAATTCTCGAAGCTCGCCTTCTGCTTACCGTTACTGACTCGATGACTTCCTCCCCTTTACCGCCAAAGGCATTTCTTCCATCGTAATCGCGACAACAGTGGTTGTTTCCTAAGAACCATCTACCTCCCACAGCGGTTTCACAGGACTGAGACTGAGAGATGACACAGTTCCTTGGTGGCCCTCCCACAGGAACTTCCTGTAATCCAAAGTTCCGGTTGACTCGTGGCTCCCCAGCCAACGGGCCAGGAAGCCCTCGTCCTGAAACAGCCTCGGACCCGCCTTCAGACCTAAAATATATAAAGCTTTGGGAATGTTGACGTCTCTCGTGTCATTAGTTTAAGTCTGATGTGCATGAGAGGCCCCGTCGTGCCAGTCTCTCGTCGCAAATGATCCCTTACGCTATCTTTTGCACATAGAATACATCATGATATTTTTGCAAGAGTAGCGTCTGTTTTGGCACTAGGGTTCTGCAACCACGTCGCGAGTTTCGCAGAGATCTGGGGAACCGATAGCGAGGTTGCAGTCAGGGTTAGCTTCGAGCGTGGGATCTGTCTGTTGACAGGGGCACGCGAGGCTGGGTTGGGCATAAGAACTGTGATGTGAAAGACTTTCTGACTTCGTGGCTGCAAGGGCAGCTTGGATTTCCTCACGGGGAGAACCGCTGCCTTTCATGTGTTGGCCTTGAAGGTGAGGTATCAAAGGCGAAGCTGAGTTCTCTGTATGGGTGTAGGAACGTCGGAGAGAGGAAGCCTCATGTTGTACCCAACAACCACTTTTAGACTTTCGTCTTGGCTCACAATCTGATGTTCTCGTTCTGTCTTGGTAGTTGCAAGACATTTGCCGGAGCCAATGTGTACCCCTGACATATTCAGCTGGAGGAATTGATTCCGATGCTAGAAACCTGAAGCTCTCTAAAACCAGTGAACATCAAAATAGGAAATTAGTAACATCTGCCGTAGAAAATCGAGTCGTATGCATATTCTTAAACTGTGTAGCATGTGCACAAATTTGAGAAGCCTCTAGATTGCGTTCTTCCTCCGCGCTCCACCTCCTTCTGCTGCAAGCGGCCCATGTCTTACGCTCTTCCTCGGCCTCTCTCTTAGTCTGTTCTTCAAGCCTGCGTTCCTTTTCTGTCATCCCTGTTCCTGTTCTTACCTTATCATCTCATTCTTGGTCGCTTCCCTGTGTCTTCTGTCTTCCATCTCGAATTGCTTCTTCCAAACCTCTCTGAGCTCATACCATTGGCTCGACTCCGATTTCTTTCAAACCGAAAACCCTTAAACCCCCGCCGCCCTCCGCTGCATTTTAGGCTATATCAGCCAAATCACTGTTTATCATAAAATTGTTATAACTTCCTGTTAAATCCACGCAATCCACGCAACCCCTTCTTTCTCTGCATCTATAGTAGGGTGTTTTCTGGTTGTGGGTTCAATAGTGTTAGCAAACGGTCCGCATCATCTTCCTTACCTTGCTCAACAAACTTTAGCCCGACTTCTCCGAAAGACATTGAAACCCTAAAATTTCTTGCAAATTCCTTTAAAAGTGCGCGATGTCCAGGAAGAAGAACTCAGAGCTCATGACAATGAAGTAAATAACTCATTATCTTAAAACAAATTAAACAAAGGCAAAAATGCGGTTGTGAAACAAAAGCAAAAATTTGAAATTTTTTCTTTGTTTCCATGAAAAACAGACTAGTTACTTGAAGCATAACTTAGAAGCCAAAGTAGGGGCTTTACGATGATTTTTATTGATTTCAATTTGAGTGAATAAAGGCCAAGCACATACTTTAGTCCTGATTTGGAAAAGTTTACTAATTTTTTTGAAAAGTCTTTTGTGAGAAGGTTGTAACAAAATAACTATTCACATGAAGGTTGACAATTGCAACAAATGATATGAATATTGAACACAATTTTCTTGAAAAGTAATATGCCAATTTTTAGTAGAGAGAAAAAATAAATCAAAAAGATAAAAAATCAAATTTATCTCTCTTAGAAAATTTTAAACCTCTATAATAGCTAGCATAATAAAAGTTAAACCTAAAAATCATGTAAATTATTTTATATTATTCATCCTTATTGTCTTCTTTTTTTGTTGCAATCATAATTTTATCTGTCATTATTTTTATTGCTTAAAAACTTCACTATAAATATTTATTATTTCAATGTTTTTGCATTGATTTTGTATGATTTATTATTTAAAATTAAAATATGTTGTATACAATTTTATGAAATTGTAACATCTGTTTTAAAATTATATATATATATATATATATATACATATATATATAATATAATATATAATATATAATATTATATATATATATATTAAATATTTTAATTAAAAAATATTGAGGTAAACTACATATTGTGCATATTGTATTGTTAAAGTTTTTATGTTCAATTAACATTTTAATTAATCAAACTTAAGTATAAATAAATAAAATAAGTGATGTTTAAAATAATTCAAAGTTTTAATGGAGTAGGAAAATGCAACTACATTGAGAATAAAATCCACATCTTAGCACATTCTATCAAGCCTGTTTAGTCTAATGTAAAAAAGATTGATTTTGAATCATATGTTATGATAAGGTATAAAAATGAAGGTAGCAATAGCAATATTGACATGGTGGATAATTTCATAAAAAAGAATTCAAGTGTCATTATATTCTCAAATATCAATCTAGACTTAGAGAATCATCTTAATGAGTGATTCTACTATATTGTGTTCTATAAGCTAATTGTTGCAAATCCCAATTATATGATATAAAAAGTTTGACAATAATGCAAAGATGGTGTTTTGAGATTTATTTATTTATTAAGTTTTACAATTTGGGGATATAGTTAGATTCAATGATTTTTAAAAAATATCTTATAAATTTATTTTTAGAAATATTTATTGCGAAAAAAAATCTAAAACTTTAACATGTTTGATCAAATATATATATATATATATATATATATACTCAAATCAATAATAAGAAACAAAAATAGATTTTTTTTCAAATGTGGTATTTTTTATTCTTATAGCTTTATTGTATCCTTTCAATTTTTGATAATTTTTATACTTTTATAAGTCTATATATGTTTTTTTTTAATATAGTTTGTCATTTGGATATCAATGATTTAACAAAAGTTAGAAATTGCTAGATGGACACCTCCCCTTGCATACATATCCTTGCAAAAAATAACTAGTTTCAATTATGAATCATAATTCTTATTATATTTATTACTTTAATACCAAAATTTGATATACCCTTATCTATATGTATTCTATGGCTTTATATTATCTCAACCTTCAATTCTTTTGTCCTTGCAAACCTTTGTTAAATTATTTTTTTGAATTAAAAAAATATAAAAGATTATATTTTATTATTGCTATTATTCATCAATGTCAAATAAATAAATAAATAAATAAAATCTCATTTAAAATCAAAACTAGTTACTTTTTGTAGGGTGTGTATGCAAAGGGTGTCCATGCAATTACAAGGAAGTGTCTACCTATCAATTACTTAAATAATTTTTGATGGTCACAAGTACAAAAATAGGTAAAATAAAAATGTTGATAAGGCATTGCAAAGGAAATTGATATACTATATTATAATAAAATACTATATTTTGTTATAATATTTTAAAGTTTTATTAATTTTATTTTTTATTACAATAGTCACATTATTTATAACAATGTGAATGTTTGTTAGAGATTTAAAATAGCATTGTGTACAATTAAAAAAAGAAAAGAAAAATCATATGTAATTTTTGGGAAAAATTCATAGAACAATACCAATACCACATAGAACAGTAATAGTATAGAAAAAAATTCATACATGTATTGTTGAAGGATAATTATTCTATTTTTTTACCAACTATTACAAACATCTTTGACCTCAACACCAATTATTAGAAGACTTCTTGCAAGAGATTAGGTTATCTATTTTTATTAAATTCCATGTTGAGTTACAAACATAATCACAGAAAGTTCATTAAAATTTAAAATATCAGTAACAAAATCAATGTTAATCTAAAAATTCAGGTTCAACAGAAAACGAAAGTAAATTTTAAGTCTGTCAAGAGTCGTTTAAAAAAAATATGAGTCCACCATTGGTATTTAATTCAATTTAATTTAATTTTTTCATAATCAAAATATGATTGTGTTGGAATATAATTATGTAGTTCAAGTACACATTCTATTGTCAAACAGGGCAAAAATAATCAAACACAACTCCAAATTCCATTCTATTGCCTCATATTCAACAAGCCATAGCACTGTTAACCGCTAGTGATGTTTTGAGCAATATCTGCACCCATGACCGCAGCAGGTACAGCACCCGAAGAAGTGCTCGACAGCGTAGGTCCCAGCGACATTACCGACGACGGTGGGCAGTTTCGAACCCAAGACTGATTGCAGGTTACCACATGTTCCAGAGAATTCCTCCGACAAATGAGACCCAATATTAGGGTTAGAAGGATTTCAAGGGCCTGGTGCATCAGGGATCGCGTAGCGGAGCTGGTGATGGCGGTAGCGACGCAGGATTGATCCGATCGCCGTTGCAGACAACCATTTGCTGGAGCTCGATCGAGAACTTTGCTTGTGTCCTTGGTAGTGAGTTTTCATGACGACGACGGCAGGAAGAGTTCGATGCCAACGGATTGGCTGCGATGAGTTCTTCACCCCCAACAACAACTTGGAGAATTCCTGTACATATCACAGTGGGGTAAGGTGTCGTTCATAGTTTTGGTTGCTTGTTTCGCGTTGCGTTTTTCTGGGTTTGTTGTGTAATCTGTGGAGAGTGGGGCGTTATGTGAAGAGTTCCAGGCTTGAGAAGAGTTATGAGGAGTCAACGGTAGTTGAACTTTAGGATCAGAGATAGGTGGAAAGAAGAATAATAAAGGTTTTGAGTGATTCGTTTCGCAGCAGTATGTTAAGATGTGAAATTCGCAGTGGTTGCTTCTTATTGATGTTTCATTTTTTTAATTTCTTAATTTTTGGTACCATCACGTTATTGAGACTTAATTGCATTGTAAACCTCTGAGATATGCGTGAATCATCTCGCCTAGTTCATTCAAACGGATTTGTTGCTCCAACTTCGTAACGTTTGACTTATGTTGTAGAGTATGCAAGATTTCATGTCATGTTTCAAAACTTTGATCTTACATCTGTCGATGGATTCTGTGGTCTTGACTGGACGCCTCTGGTGTATGTTTCGATTGGACAGCCGGTGAGTTATCGCTACGCTCGTGTGCATACATTGCTTCGGTTTGTTCCAGTTTGCATTAGTGGTGGTTGTTTACATCTTTGGCAGATTTATGTGCCAGTTTTGTCAAAGTAAGACACGATGCAGCTCTTGCTGGTTGCATAGGAATGAAGTTGTTGAGATGATTGTGGGGGTTGTGCAGCCTTTGTTTCACGATGGAGGGAAAGAGTGGAGCTGTTGTAAACAGCGCAGCCATGACTTCAGCGATTTTTTAAGCCTGCCTGGGTATGTTTTGATGTAGTTTCAAGGTCTACTTTCACAAGTATGCAGATTATGTATGTAAAACTTTCTCTTTCTTGGGCGTAGCGTTTGGAAGGGCTTGAAAGAATGTCTCTGTAGCATCATAGTCTAGTAGCGACTCATTGAATACATGTGGGGTCTTTCATAGCTGCACAAAGGGAAAGCATTCATCTGAGAAGCCCGCAGCTAAGGCAGCTCCTAGTCCTAACGCTAGACTGCCGCAACCGATCAACACTGGTAACAGTGCTCTAGATGCCGCTAAAGCCGCATGTATACGATGTCGACAAGGGTTTTTCTGCTCCGATCATGGTTCGTCCATTTTCCTGATCAGACCAATATTCTCTGGCGCAATGTTTTCATCAATGCAAATATTTCGAAGGCTTCATTTTTCTTTACTTTATTGTTGTTTTCATTTTGTAGGAGCTCAACAACCAACAGCTAGAGTTGCGAAGACTGTTCCAGCAACCACTGTGCAGACCGCTGCCTCCAAAAGTTCAGAGACTGTAAAGAAGGCTATGCCATCAAAAGTGTTCGATATAAATGCCAAACAAGTATGTCAACACAAAGGTTGTGGCAACACGTTTACAGAGAAGGATAACCACCAAGAAGCTTGCAATTATCACCCAGGCCCTGCTGTGTTTCACGATCGACTTAGAGGGGTATGATAATGCATCCAATTTGTAAGTTGCCTTCGATTGTGTTCATATTCTTCTTTATAACCTCAACCTTGAGATGACAATTCATATTTCTTTTGTTTTTGTGCAGTGGAAATGTTGTGATGTGCATGTAAAAGAATTTGACGAGTTCCTGGAAATACCCCCATGCGCCAAGGGTTGGCATGACGCAAATCCACAGGATGCGTCGTGAAGGTTCTTTAATTAGAAAGGGTCGCCTGCAAGTTGGATTTATAGATTCTTTCTTAAGGAAGCTGCACTGACTTTTCTGGTTGCTTTAAGGTTACAAGGGAATCCATTCGCTTGGGTTTACGTAGTTGGATTGATTACATGACCCCGTAAAGAAATCAGTCCTACTGCAGTGTGTGTTTCGCAGAATATGTCAGTTGGGATTCACGTGAAAACTATCTAAAATCCTCCACCTACTTACACCATGGATGCATCTTTTAGTTATCTGGTTTGTTCGTTACACAACGTTTCTTTTGAATTCCTACATGTTAGCAGTTGTAGGTAGTAAGAATTAAGGTATTATAATGGGAATGATGGTTTTGCTATAGTACTGATGACATCCAATATTCAACATCAACAAATTTAATTTGTCAACAGTTTTATAACATTCCCTCCCTCTGCCTCTTTATTTTATTTTATTTCGACTCATTCATCTTTGTGTTTTAAATTTTTCTAAATCCGTTTTTTTATCACCTTTCAAGTAAAACTTGCATGATGTTTCAAATTTCAAAACATGTTTTTGTTGGTGCTAGTATTAATGGTAAGAAAATTTATTTATGCGACAAAAATTACTTCAAAAATACTAATTCCAGAAATTGTTACTATGAATGAAAGATGGATCATGGGACTTGGTTGGAACATGTCAAGGATACAATTTGATGTTCTCAACACACAATAGTTGTGTGTAATGAGTTTAAAAAGTAAAAGAAAAGTTTAAGTATAGTGCAGTAATTCACACTACCAAAACAAGTATGTTAGAATAATTTTGTATTGCCGTAAGAAAACCCTTGAAGGAATTTGTATGTTTTCTGAAGAATCTATGAGGGAACACCAAGAAATATTACACTTATTGGGGATTTTTACTTCCGTACAGGTAATTCTTACAAGCTCATCAATAATGCCTTGCTCTGGAAAGTATCTTCACTATTGGTAAAATTATAACCTGATTCATGTTGTTTCTGTGACATGTTGGTTTGGGTTTTTAAGATGTCTTCAATGAAGTTAACACCTTTTTTTCACTTGTGTTAATGATGTTGGGTAAATATTTTCATATTTGAGCAATTAATATACAAATATTATAACATACTAATTGTTTAAAAAGTCCTTTTAAAAAAAAATACTAATATTTAAAATCCAAACGAATTTATTTACGAATAGTGATACAAAAATAGTAGCTGCAAATGTTTTCACATCCAATAAAAATTATTTCACATTATTCTTACTGAAAATATCATTATATAATGTTGAAAATAAAATCTGTTGTTTGTTTCTTCTTTTGATCTATTTGTTAACATTAAAAATACATCTTTGTCTACCTCAGAAGCATTGTTGCATAGAATGCTTTCTTCAATCAAAATCAAGTCAAAAACACAGATAACAAGAAAAAAGACAGACTAAAACAAGTTCAAAAAATTCAAAAAATGTAAAAAAATATTCTAGGAATGAAACTTCAAAATGAACAGTTAAGAACACCCTTACACCACAAATCCACCGATATTGCAATTGCACTTGAAACGGGTTCTTTTCTAAAACTGACTGTAAAGTAACAACTAGTAATTAAACCTTGTTATTGTTTCCTGTTCTTCTCATGTGCTAAAACCATGAAGCACTGCTGTTGTGGGACTGCGTTTGCTTTGAGGTGGACAAAGCCGCAGAACTGGCGATGGCGGAGCAAGCTGAGCTGAACCTGTTCAGATCCACGTGAAACTCGACGTCCCGGCGGGTCTGTGTCCTGGGGATTGCCGCTCCTCTTGAGCACAGAATTTGTCGCCATTTGGACAGTGTCGGAGACGAGTCCACCACACTCTCAGACCTCTCTCGCATTAAATTCAAGCTACGCAGATCGGGTACAGCGTCTGCTGTTCCCATTGCCGTTTTGAATGCCGTGACGAGCGGCGTGTTCGACTTGTTCTTCTTCACCTGCGCCACAAGACACCGCGGATGGATTCATATTCACGCGACTTCAAGGCTTGGAACTAGTTGGTGCGCTTGTTGTTGTCCTTCCTTCAGTTTTGTGCCAAGTGTGTCGTGGTCTAATTGGTGTGTCAGCGGTTGAATCAAGAGGGATAAATGAGTAAGTACCTGTCCAATGCAGGTGACGACTTGCGACGTGGGGTCATTGCTGCTATCGACGTCAGCAGCTCCATCGAGGAAGGAAGTGCGCGGGAGTGAGTTCAGAGGTTGCACTGTCGATGCTCCTTGTTTCTGAGCTCCCATTGTCGCCATAGCTGGATGCACAATCTGCAAATCACACCATGGTCATCTCATATCACCATGACCGTCATAACTATGACCTGAATCGAGCCTCGTACCGCCTGCAGGAATCCAACTTCGACGACTCGACGCCGGGCTAGTCTGCAATCTCTAGCAGATTGATGTTCTCTCTAAGACATACGCCACTATTCCGAAGCAATTGACTATCGCAACAGCACTCGAAATTTCCGCTCAAGATTCCAAAATTCCAACAAAGGAGGATAGCTAACCAAATTAATGGCACCAGCTCGGAAGCACGCAAGCATATGCGCACCCCCACTGGAGCAGTTCGCCCTGTCTCTCCTCCTTGCATCTTCAAACACTCCACCTGCAACGGAAGCCTTCACATTCCTAACATCTGTCCATGAATCTAAGTCCCTGCTGTCGTAGGAAGTCCCCGGCTGCTCCAGGGCATCCTCGGTCCAGTCACGGTGACCGTGATCCATCGTCTCATCCGGCAACACACACAAGAAGTTCCGCAGCCCCAACCTGGTCATGATACCCACGATTCTCCTCCCTAGAACAGATTCCATACCTACACAACCCTGGGCCAAGAGTGCCGAATGTCGAGAACTGGTTTAGTATCTAGCCTGGCAAGCAAACACGACTATATAGCTGAGCTATTGCGTCTGACGAGACAATTACACCAGAGGTGCAACTCCCCGCCCGCAGACCAACTCGGGTTTCTTAGGAACGGCCATCGCAGCACGGGCACCCAAGTGGAGTGTTCAATGCGACCATGCGCGCCCCGCAGCTTGACTTCGGAGAACCGAATCGGGTCAACACAAAGGGTTCGCATGAAGCCCGATGATCTCCGAGACCGCAGACGCCGCAGCCTTAGAGATGGCGTCGACCGACAATACCTTTAGTGACTGGCACAGCCTAGATTTCGACCCGGTTGCGCTTTGTTCCATGTCGGTTGCCACGGGGACGCACTGGCCGTAATGGTTATAGTCGACGGATCATTCACCGGCTGCCCCGGTATCTTCACAGCCCGGAGGCAATGCCTTCATCTTAATCTGGGACGGAATTGTAGGAGGATGGGTTGGAGAATGACTTTTGGTTTTTATTATACAAACTTATGTAGACCTTTGATATTGTGTAATAATGTACTATTAATAATTCTATTGTGTAATAATGTACTATTGATAATTCTATTGATATTCTCTATGTGCTCATTTTTTGGAAGATGTGATTTTCTTGGGAATGAGGAGCAAGTTCATCTTTTGAGGAATGCTTTGGCTGTAGCCATAGCCCTAGGTTCACATGATGTTCATCTTCAGTGCACAAAATGCAACATGGCTCATTTGAAGTGTATATTTTTAATTGTTTCCCCTACCACCAAAATAATGCACTGTATCTTAAATCTCTCTCTATCTTAATGTCTGTATGTGCAAGGTCCACTGTAACAAAAGTAAGCTTAATTTGAATGGTTCTGTTGGTGCTTCTACACAATGGATCTATATATGTATATATGTAACGTTTTTTGATAATAGAACAGCAAAAACAACTGAAAATAACTCATTATCAACAGAATTATCATTAGATATCTTATTTAATCATTTAAAGTAAATCTTGTAATGTAAGGATTAAGTTATTAATTACTATTGTTATCATTGAGAATATAATTTTATTCATTTTTTGGACAAAAAGTTGATATTCCTTGTAGTAAAATGTCATGGTTGATAATATAATTCAAAATTTTAATAAAATTGCAGAGAAGTCTCTTTAAAATATTTTACACAAAATGAAGCCTAATATATATATATATATATATATTTTTTTTTTTTTCAAGATAATTTGGTTGTGTGGACAATCAGGGAATGTTAGTCAGTTTCGGATGGGTGAACAAACGGATGAACATCATACGTTGCAACGAAAACACGCTGTTCAGGGATGCTCAAGCCCACCCTATGACCAAAGCCAGGAACTGCACCTCCGGAAGGACGCGCAGTCGTAGGTCCCGCCACTACTTCCAATTCTCAGGATTGGAAATCCAGAGGTGGTAGAAACGGGATCCAGGACGAACGACGACGAACGAGGACGAGGAAGGGCTGCAAGCACAGCAAGGCGTAGCAAGGCCGAGCAGAGCAAGGCGAAGCAAAGCAAAGCAAAGGAAGGTAAAGCCCAGCAAAGTGGAGGAGCGAAACTGTGGCGGGACAGGGAGGAACACAGAGAGCCACACTTAGGACTCAGCATGGCCACGGCGTTGGCGGCAACCATGGACAACGGCTCGCTGCTGCTGGATTCTGCGTCCTTGGCCAACGGCGAGGTTGATGACATGCCCGAGACTTTACAGAACGGAGGTGGTGTCTCTGATGATGCCGGCGTTGTGGCGGACGGCGGAGGCGACAAGGGCCACGTCGCTGAGGAGAAAAAAGCTAAGGAGGCTGAGCGGAGGCGCAGGAGACGGAGCAAGAAAAAGAAAGGAGCTAAGAAGGAATCAGCAGCGACGGCGGATCGTTCCGAGGACGGCGAGAATGCTGATGAGGTGATTTGTTTTTCGTCTTTTTGGTGTGTGTAGGGAATGACGTTCTTGCTGATGTTTGATTTCTTTGCCGCTACTCGTGCTGAGGGACTATCGATGAAGGCAGATATATTTTGTTTGTTTGTTTCCTGTCTCTTTAGGGTGCAAGTCGGTGTTGAATTGCGTCTTAAATAAAGCATAGTAACACGGGGAAAAAAATTGTTTCTCAGAGTGTTTGACTATTCGGGCGGGTCCAATTCAATCGTGGTGCGGGATTCCTTATCCGCATGACAATCCATGATGATGGGCATGGTGTGTGTTGCCTAGCAACAAAATAAAGATGTTTTCAGTTGGAACTGTAGGTCTGTCTTTCAATGTGTATAGTTGATCGATTGAGCTATCATGAGTTGGCAGCTCAACTGAATTATTCGAAAGAAACCCTAATAGACTGATCATTTGCGGAGTAGTCACAATTCGAAAAAGCATTTATGGAATGTATCTTTTTCTTTTTCTTTCTGTCTTCACGTCGTTCTTAACCTAGTCCTTTTAACCGTCTACAAGCCATCCTTTTCCACGTAAATCGACCCTGTACCATGAAAGCGTACACAACTAGGTTTAAAGTTGAGATAATGTGCGATTATTCTCTGTGACAGCAGCCAGAAGACAAAGTGGTGGTGGAATACGTATCGGACAAGCCTGCTCTCGAAGATGCAGATGGCAACATAGATCCCGCTATCCAAGATTTTCTAAGGGTTTTTGAAAAATTTGCAATACCAGAAGAGATGTTCCTCGAAACAACGAAGGTACTTATTCGTTTCGCATGAACGATCTTTCATATCTCCCTCTTCTTATGATTCAACAGTTTCTCTCATCAAAAATGGAATTGTTTGACTTGTTGAAGATAGTACTTTAAGTTTACATAAAGTAGATATTTTGTCGATTCAGTCTTTCTCCTGGGCGAGCTTGAGTAACTCATATTCTTATTTCTGGTCCGAAGCTTCTCATATTGTGCTCATAATTGTTTTTGCAAAGCAGAACACCGAGCCAGAGGCTGTTCAAGCGGATGAGCCAAAAAAGAAAGGGAGTGATTCAGATGAATCAGACGAGGATGACGAGAAGGATAAAGATAAGGGTTTATCAAACAAGAAGAAGAAGGTAAGATATTTGTGTCTAACATCACTTTTCAATACCGCCTGTATGTGCATTTCCCATGTTAAATGAAACTTGACCCTGTATCCACTTACTTCATGTGTACGTTCTCATTGTGGTTGGATTTGGCTTTCCTGGACAGCTGCAACGAAGGATGAAGATTGCAGAGCTCAAGCAACAATGCATGAAGCCTGATGTTGTCGAGGTAAGCATTTTGACTTTTCTATAAGTGGAGGAAATCGAGGCTTTTCAGTTAGTGGTTTTTTTATTGAATAATTTTTTATATAGTTTTTTTAAAACAGTATTCATATGTAAACTACGTGTCTCGAATTTTCGAGGTAATGATAGTGTCGTTTATGATTATGGCACGTCTGTGTTTATTTGGTGCCATCATCATCCTTTTGCAAGAGTGTTTGCCAGTCAAGCATTTTCTTTTTCAGTTGGTTGTTTCGTTGGTTGGCACTGCATGTCATATTTGTTTACTCCTGGTTCCTAGATCTGGATTTGTTACGCATTTGATATTCGATATTATAGATTCGAACTTGTTTTTTCAAAAATCACGCTTTCGTGATGAGGTTGTTTATTTCCTAATAACCGTTTTTGCTGGTTTTTTTGTTCGGTATAGGTTTGGGATGCAACAGCAGCAGATCCACGTCTTCTTGTGTTTTTGAAAGGGTATCGCAACACAGTTCCAGTTCCAAGACATTGGTGTCAGAAGCGAAAGTTTCTACAGGTTGATAACACTGCTCCTGAACCTTATTATTAGGAAACTGACGTTCCATGTCCCTTGGAACTGTTTGGAGACGTCCAGAGAGCACAAAAAGCCCGTGTCTGGGTGGTTGTACGTAGAGAAGTTTACAGACAGCGAGCTGCCATTGCCTCTTATTTGGTACATGTGGTTCCTGCAGGATGCGGTTCATCACCATGTCTGAATAATGGACGAAAGAATGGTATGTGGGTGGCTGTGGAGGAGAGCCTCCTGTTATGACTGCTTTTTTTTTTTTTTTTTTTTTTTTTTTTTTCTCGGGTCAATTGTATTTGTAGAGCCGTATGCTACTCGTCACCTGAAGTCTTGAACTTTCTGACAGCTAACGTATGTAAATGACATGAAATACATGCCTACAAACCTGCGTCATTGTGTTGAAACATTTTATAAGTGGGTAGAATTTGTCGATTCAATTTCAATCAACCTATATATGAAAGTTAAGCTAGTCATTCTACAGTGGAGTCATTTACCCGTAGTATCAAGTGCATTACCTACTAATGTCTAAACAATTCAAGTCCTTTTAGGTTGCCAGAGGTTCTTCTCTTTTTTCACGTCAGTTGCCTGAATGGATTTCATGATTCTCATTCTGGGCATTAGGTACAATTTTCTGGGCTTGCACCTCTTTTCATGTCGAGATTTGTAGCATTTGTGAACAATTGAAGGGAGCTGAGAATGTCAATTTCCATGAATAATATAGGTGTGAATAAGAAAGTGTTGTCCGATGAATGAATGTGATGTATTTATTGAAATGTCGTAGGTATCTAATGTGCGCTTGGTGATGTTTTGAGTGCTTATTTTCCACCTATGTACACATGTCGCAGACATTACACCATAAATTTGGCCAGGAGGATCATTTTGATTCCGATTTTGCGTCGGGACTTGTTCTGACGGTGAATTTGTTTTCAGGGGAAGCGTGGTATAGAGAAGCAGCCCTTTCAGCTTCCCGATTTTATTGCAGCAACTGGTATAGAAAAAATAAGACAGGTGAGGAGAATCGCGTATAGGTTAACGTTATTACACTGTCCGTTGAATATTGCCTCTCTTTCACGTTTGCAGTAATTGGTCATGCTAGAGGGGAGTGTACCTGAAAGCTTTGTTGGTATTGGTAAGATGTTTCTGCCAGGGCTCTGACTCCAGCAATTGGTAGATTTAACTTTTTTGATGACTTTTGATTCAAATTTAGTGTCTATATTTGGAAACCCAGTCTGGACTCTGCATCCTTAGACATGAGATAGATCGCGCATTGTCGGATAAGTGACATGACGGCTCTACTTTGTGTTATGCCATGTATTTAATATTTAATCTTATGGGCTATCAGGCTTATATTGAAAAGGAAGACAGCAAGAAGCTTAAGCAAAAGCAGAGGGAAAAGATGCAGCCAAAGATGGGAAAGATGGACATAGATTATCAGGTAATGTGCTTAAGCTTTCGGAATTGATGTGGAAATGGGCATGGCTCTTGTTTGGTGCATTCGTTCTCTACATCAAAGTAGCGTGTATCCAGAGAGTCGAAGTGGTTGGTGTTTAAAGTTTATGTCCTGTACTTTGTAGGTGCTTCATGATGCCTTCTTCAAGTATCAAACCAAACCCAAACTTACTCATCATGGCGATCTTTATCACGAGGGAAAAGAGTTCGAGGTACTTTTCCTCACATATAGCAATGAATCTTTTCGCACGATCATATGTGGTTGTAGTGACCTGCGTCTCAAGAACGTTATAGGAAATGGTATGATAATTTCAAGCAGAGGTAAATCTCTGTGTGATTGGAGGACTTGTTGAAGAAATAGTTTGAAGAATGATGACTGCATGCCTGCCGTTGTGCTTTAGGGTATTGGTGCATCCAACTTTTTGGAACGTGTTGCTGGTCTGGGACTGAACCTCATTTAAGGGAGCAGTGTATAATGATTTCCTAGTTTTAGGATGAGCTAGTTTTAAGTTCTCTAATTGTGAGAACCACTCTAGCGTTCCAGCTCTAAGTTTCAGGCTTGTATCGGTTGATTTTCTTGTCTACTTAGGTCAAATTAAGGGAGATGAAACCTGGCCAGCTATCCCAGGAACTTAAGGAAGCTCTTGGCATGCCAGATGGTGCGCCTCCTCCTTGGCTTATTAACATGCAGGTGCGTGGGTTTGCTTAAATCTCTTGTGCTTTAAGGAAGCATGTCTGTTTCTTTTGAGTTGTTATTACATCTCTAACCTTGACGTTTACAATACGTCTGAAATGCAAATCTTAGTTTTTATTCGTCTGTTCATCCTTTTTGCTCGACTTTGGCTGCGGTTTTGCTGCAGAGATATGGGCCTCCTCCATCTTATCCCCACCTTAAGATTCCTGGATTGAATGCACCAATACCAGAGGGTGCTTCTTTCGGCTATCATGCAGGAGGTTGGGGCAAGCCCCCTGTTGATGAGGTGTCTGTCTTCTCATCTCATTAAATGGATGCATACAGTGACTATCTATATTGTCTTTAGCAATGCTTATGATCACCGACATTGTTTATTTTTTAAAATTTTCTGTTTCTGACTGCTTCGATTGATGTTTACACAATGACTTGTCAAGCCTGGTTGGTAATACAGTTGGGTTTCAGGTTTTCATCTATTTTTATAGGCTTCTCGTACTAATTTTGACAACATTTGTCATTCTGTCTTCGCCGGTTACGTTTGGGGTGACTCATGTCACATCATTCTGGATTTGATACATTATGATTGTATAAGAAACACAAGTTGAAGTGTGGAATAAGGCTGTTATTTGCATTATTGAAATTGGGATCCTGTATAACCAATTAGTATCTGTGGGGCTGCAGTATGGGCGACCCTTGTATGGAGATGTATTTGGTGTTCAGCACGTGGAGCTTGATACCTTCGAGGTATATTGATTACCAGTCTTCTGGCTGTTAGTGATTTAAATGTTTGATTATCGAATTGCTGCTAGTGACCAAATGCAAGAAGTTAGTATATTCTTTTCGCTCATCTTCGCGTCGATGCTGGTGTTCATTCATGGAACGTCTTCGTTATGTATTAGATTTCTAATCATTCTCTTCAGCTCTAAGCATGTTGTAATAAAAAGAATCTCTCAACAGTGTCTAATCTTGTCTTGAATGTTCTCTAGAATGAACCAGTCGACCGTACGAAACATTGGGGTGACCTTGAGGAGGAAGAGGAGGAGGAAGAAGAGGACGAAGAGGACGAAGATGCCGAGCTTGGGGAAGACGAAATGGCTGATGGTGTTTCTTCTGTTGACACTATTTCAACGTACTTGTGCATTACCTTTCAATCTCAGTGCTTTTTGTCTGAGTAGTGAACGTGTAATACTGCAGTTTCGACGTATTGTGGCCCTCTGAGTTGCATGCTTCTTGTCTCTCCATCTTCATCTATGTTTCATTCCGTTGTTCTTTTTGTTTTTGTGTATTAAAATGTTAGTTGTTTGAAATATCACTAGATTGTTACACTTAATCCAATTTTACTGCAAGGGTTTCTCACCAATCTATCCTCTTGTGTTGAGTAGTACACCAACTGGTGTGGAGACGCCAGACGTTATTGACCTTCGGAAGGCTCAAAGGAAAGAACCTGAGAAGCAGCTATACCAGGTAAATAGTATGAACTGCAAGATTCGTCACTTCGTGTAGGTTATGACAATAGCAGTTTTGACCTAGATTACAAACTTCGGTTTGTCACACTGATATAGAGCTTACTTACGTTGATTCTGTTGTACCAGGTTCTGGAGGAGAAAGAGGAGCGTGCTCAAGGAGGAACTATTTTGGGGACTAGTCATACGTATGGACCTGATTTAATTGCTGCGTTGATTTTTTTGTGCAAGCATTCCTCATTACTCCACGTGGTGTTTTGCACAATAGAAGTTAATAAGTGTTAGATTCTGATCTTAAGTGGGTTTGGTGATTCAGATACGTATTGCCATCTGGTGACAAGGCAGCAGCTAAAAAGGTATACATTCACTATACTTTTCTTTTCTAATTTTGGTGCTGTGTATTCTCAGCAAAAAAAGTATAGTCACTCCGTCATACTTTGTGGTTCTTCCTTCCTGGAGAAGATCCTTGTGGCATCTTTATCTGTTTTATGTCGTGTAATATCTTTTGTTGCTGTTCAATCATTATGGGCACTGCATTAAGGAGTTTTGGCTCTTGATATTTTAGGGTATCGATCTACTGAAGAGCCAGAGAACAGATAAAGTTGACATCACTCTCCGACCAGAGGAATTGGAAGGTCTTGATGATGTAGCCCTCGCAGCCAAGTACGGAATCGAAATACTTGACTCTTGTTTTTTTGAAACTTAAGATGCATCGGACTTTGTCTTGGTAGCATGAACCACCCTAGTGGTAGCCAATTCTCGTCGTGTTAATTTTATTTTGTTCATTCTACACGGAGTT
This sequence comes from Physcomitrellopsis africana, assembly GCA_036785485.1. NCBI lineage: Eukaryota > Viridiplantae > Streptophyta > Bryopsida > Funariales > Funariaceae > Physcomitrellopsis > Physcomitrellopsis africana. Next base: position 323,943 of record JAWRVF010000300.1, on the reverse strand, counting down.
GACGAGTGTTGAGGTTGTATGGGGTGTAGGTATGAGGAGGCTAGTCATGAAGCTACTATGGCCCAAGGAAGGGAAGATTTCAGTGATTTGGTTGCTGAGGTATATCCTTTGTTCAAACTTATCCTCTGTATCCTGTTATGATTCGTCGTATGTTTCTCTTGAATACATCCCAAGACTTTTAAATCTGGAACTTATGCCATTATTCTGCCTTCAGGTGGAGAAGAAGCGGAAACGCAAGGCACAAGAGAAGGATGGTAAAGTTAAGAAGCAGAAGGATTTCAAGTTCTAGACCCGCAAGGACATCAAGGATTTTCCCAGTTTTGATTTTGGCGGGCTATCATTAGGCTCTTTGAGAGCACTAATTAGATTCTGGACTTTCTCAATAGTTCCATCATACTTGAGTTTGAATTATTCAAGGCTTCAGAGACCCTTTCTAAAACCACAGCTTTTTCCTCTTGAATATGAAGAGAGTGAGCTCAAATGTTATACATTGGGATGAGGATACTTAACGGACAGACACGGTAGTCCAGTTTGAGCTGCAATTGTATGCTGGCGGTGAATTCTGCTCTCTGAAGGATATAGTACCTCTTGTATACGGATTCCCTTAAAAAGGTATCAAAGCTCATCATTTTTGAGGATTTGCAGAGTTTCTCTCCCCGACGTCATTTCTTTTGACTTGGATGGATTTCAGTATTCGTTGCTGATAGTCCCCTAAATTTTTCAAAATTGTTCGCTCCACTTCAAAAAAAAAAAAACGTTCTATTTGTAATCGTTTTCTACGGCAATCCCTCATATCAGCATGACATCTCACTTCCTCTTTTTAGGACTTCATCAAAATTGGTATGCATGAAGCTTTGTAGTTCATAATTGGTTTTCCCAATGTTGCAAATCTAGTGTGAGACACGTTTATCAATTGGATGCAGAGTTCACCAAGTATTAAAACTTTTGAATTAATTTCTTTTTTATAGGAGTCTTGTACAAAATTTGTAAGAATTTTTTTATTTACATCATCCACATGAAGTTTTTTGATCATTAATGTAAATTTGGACAAGTATTCTAACAAAAACATTATTGCATTGAACTCAACCTATACACAAATTGATCTACTTAGTAGAGTTTACCACCTCCAATAATTCTTGTACCAATAAGCAAACTTGATTGGAATGATGACATTTTGCAGTATTATTGGTTAATATTTTTAAATATTTGTCCAACGTAATGATTTAATGTATAATAATTGGATGGCAATTATATAGCAACTGTATGCATACCAAAATAATGTTATTGGTACATATGAACATAATCAATTGATCTTAATGGAATATGCCTCAATTTTTTGAACTTGGAGATTAATATATCTTTGCATCATTAGCCTGTAGATGTTGTTTAGATTTAAATATAATATACAAAAGTACATAGCTTCAATAAGTTAAGAAGATTCTAAATTCAAGCAATAATTTCCATTCATGAAATATTTGTGTCTTATTTAAAATAATATAATATTAAAATTGAGAACTAGCTTAATTGTTGCTTACTTGGATTCCTTTATAAAGTCCTTCAAAAAATAATTTATGATTTTTTTTTGTTTTAATATTTAATATGAATTTGCATTATATCTAAATGTCAAAGAACTATCAATCTCAAATTTTCATGTTTCTCAAGGTCAATCACAAATCAGTTATTATACAAATTAAATCTATGTTCATCTGTAAATCTAGTAATGTCAATCCTTATTACGAAATAATATCATCTATTCTATTATAGTGATCAACACCAAAGATCAAATATTAAAAAAAACTATTATAATGAATTTAAACCCATATCACAAGATTTTAACAAATTCACAAGCTCAATTTACAAAGCAAGAAAAAATTCAACTTGAGAATGGATTATGGAACAAATGCAACAAATAAAAAAAAAATAAAAAAAAATAAAAAATCATAGTGCAATAATAAAGAATAAAAAATAAGGTTACAACATAAGAGGACATTGTTCTACTATAAGAGCAAATAGAAACAGAGAGTTAATCAAACAAAACCTTTGTCCACATCAGTATCCATACAATATCCCCTACAACACAAATGAAAGAATATCTTACCATCAAAATATATCTACCCACATCTATAGCATTATATAGTCAATTTCACAATAGTCTCAAACAAATATTGAAGTACCCCATACCACACCCAACAATCCAACAAAAAAATCCTCTAATCTTTGCCACAGATTCGAAACTCTATTCTACTATTTACACAGGTAATTTTCTTGAATTCAGCCACATAGTTTGACACTTAACGAAGATTTAAAGTAAAAATAAAAACTTCAAGCTGAACAAACTAGACTTTTAAACAAAGATGTGCTCAAAATCAAGGACTCTATTTCTGAACTGGAAAATATTGTTACAGGTACAAGCGACACGTCTCTCCCACAACATTCAGTGACGTCGATAATGGGTCCGATTTGCATTGGTAACACCGCACACTTGGCATGCGAATGGTCCACAACAGGAGAGGGATCACTGAGAAAAGTTGCGATAGTCGGAGGTGCCGGACTCACACACGAAAGCACTGCGATGTGAGTCGAGGTCAAAACCACCCAACGCCGCATCGGAGCCATTCGTAGAAGCTCGTAGGAATCCTCAAGATCAAAAGCTCGATGCAAAACCCACGTGTCGCAGCATTGTCGATGTGCTCGAAAAGCACAGGCCTCAGCCCCTTCGCGAGAATGCACCTGCCACGCTCCGATGACGAACCGCCTGCCTCGGCCATTTGGCTGCGCAATCCACCCTGCGCCTTATCCACGGCCCTAGGTGAATCTCGCCTCCCATTGCCCTGCTTAAATCTGTCAACCCTTCGACCCTTCTCTTCATTCCCGCTCAACTTAGAGATCGATATCCTACCTGCTGAGCAACAGTTGATATTGCGTGAACTGAATTTTGTACTCTTTAGTCGTCGTGAACATCCAGGCCTTGAGTTTCTCTTACCGGTCGAACACTCTTGACTAGACAATGGCGTCAGTGATGAATGCTTCTAGGACAGTTGCAGCTGTAGCACCTGCGACAGTTGTTACCAATGCTTCCAGACTGAAGCAGATGCCAGCTTGTGTGCGATTTAATAATGGTGCGTTACTGGGTGTCATCCGACAGTCGCTTCCTGTGAATTTTGATGTCATTGTTGTGTATGTTCTAAGTTCCATCCTGCAACACCTCAGATATTGTCGATATGAAGGATCAGTGTCCGCAACAATTAGACTACAATAGAATAATTTCTAGCAATCGTTACTTTTTTGATCGTTAGTTGTGATTAGCATCATTCAATTAGGACTGACGCATCCATTTTTGTGTCCAGGGGCGGTTGCGTTCAAGAGAGCGTCAGTCGTGGTGAGGGCAGAAGGCAAAGTGGAGCCAGGCCCTGCAGGACGTCAAAACGCACCCAGCACTCCCCACTCTCCCCCGGGCATGAGCGGCAGCGAGGCCCCTTTGGGCGTCATCTCCTCCACCGTCCCTCTCGAGCAGGGCTCTGAGAAACCAGTGAGCGAGAGGATGGCATATGTGTGCCAGGACTGCGGGTACGTGTATGACGAGGAGAAGCCTTTCGAAGAGGTGCCCGACGAATACAACTGCCCCCGTAAGCTCATCTCCTCCCTCTTCACGCTCCGTTCTCTTTCAACCTCCATTGCACACGTGCTGTCTTGTATAATGTCTTTCCACTTGTGGCTTTCAATGATGTTCATGGGACGATTCTCGGTTGGGTTTCAGAGTGTACTGCTCCGAAGACGCGATTCATGATGTCCAACGCATCGGTGGGCGAGGTGTTGGACACGACCAAGGAGGACGACGCCGAGTCTCGTGGAAGTGGGGTGAAGAGCGGCAGCCCCTCAAACCAGAACTAAACGCATCGCACAATGTTGGCGTTGTTTCTGTACAGTAGCAAGAGGGATGTAGATTATGAACAGAGAAAAACAAGTTTTGATGATCGTAGCTTCATCTTTGTGTTACTAGCTGATTTGACGAATTCACCGAAAGTCAATGGAATGTTACCCTAGTATGCTTTTTTCTGTGTATTTGTATTGGGTCTGACCTAAGAAATATATGTCATCGATGAAGATCGCCGTGACAGATTTGCTTGATTACTCGACAAAGCTTCAGTTCACACAAGTGTAGAAACATACATTGTTGCCATTGTGTGTGCACAAGTTACTCTTAGCTTAAGAAACTTATCTTAAGCTGAAAAATACACATATATGCTTTGTGTAGAATATGTTCTAAGATAACTTTATGATGATAACCCTGGAAAATACCAAATGAGGTAATGCAAAACTCTACATAAGAAAATCATTGAATCAAGGGTAGAAATGGAGTGAAATAATCCATTTCACTGCCAAAGGCAAGTTCAAAGTTTTGTATCCAAATTTAAGTGAAAGGGGTTGCAATATTTCTTACTTTGGAGTTTACTCCTGAAAATTAATTTTGCTAAAATTGAAAATAATTTCGTAACAAATATTCAAATTTGATTAGATGGTTCTGTTAGGTTGATGTACTTCATCAAATGAGTTTGAATTTGTTAGATGTTAGAACACAACAAAAAAACTATTATAGTACATTGAAGATGTGCTCTGTTCTTGTACTGATAAGATCTAACCAAATTTATTTATTTTGTATTTATTTAGAAAATAAATTTAGAAGCCATAAAAATAATATTAAAATAAAATCCATAATAATTAAGTTCACTTTATAAATTAAAATTTATGTATGCTTTGAAGCATATGTTTTGTTGTATTTTTAATTTATTATTTGATCTCTTTGTATATGTATGTAATAATAGTGAATATAATGAAATTTTAAATTAAAATATACTACATAAAAATATTCATATAATAAAAAAATTCATATATATATATATATATATATATAATTAAATTAGAAAGAAATAGCTTGAAGTCTTAGAGATATTATGTTTGATATGAATAAAATGTCAATAGAAAATAATACTACATATCTTAAACATGGTGTTTTAAAGATAATATTACCACATCAATTTAATATAAGATTTGTATATAAAAAAATAAAATAAAAAATAAAAAATAAAAATTTTATACTAAATCTTTCAAAAGATATAATAACTATCCAATAAGAACAATCAAACTATTTTGTACAATTTTATTATTCTAATATGTTATTTATCTATTTTGGTTGTAAACATCTTCAAAGGTATGTACAATCTCTTTTAATTGTACAAAAAAGTCTTCCTATTATTAAATTATTTCTTTTATTTTTTTCTTTATTAATTTCCTATCCATACCATTGTACGTAATGAAAGTTGACCAAATTGTTTCCTAGTATGTTGGTCATTCTAGATTTTACCATTAAAAAAAAGGCAAAATACTAGATCCAAATTTTCTAAAGACAAGTGCCTTAAAGTAGTAGTGACCAAATTGTTTTGAATCTATTTAATTTCATAGAGATATCTTCAACTAAAATAATTTGTTTTAAAAATAAAAAATTTAAGATTGTCAACATCTTAGACTTATGTCTAATTTACAAACAATTAATAATACCTAATTCTAAAAACCTTAGACTTGAGGATACTTCTAAAATTTAAGCAATATTTGTTTTGGAAGGTTTGGTTTATATAATTAATATGAAAGAGATGTATTCATATTGAATTGTGCCCTTCATACATTTATAACTATATTTTTGTGATGTATGAGCCATATTAACATTATTTCTTTCTATGCTCTTAGCCTAAATCATACATTCTTTTAATTAATATTGTAATCAATACTTAATTGGTCTTATTAATTGAATAAGATCAATCTTTTTAATAGTAGCTGTAAGAGTCAAAATTATAACCATCAATAATAGCAAAAAAAATCATACCATCTTTTCTATTTCTTTTTGTAGATTTAATTTGTATAATTATTCTAATAATTTTAGCAAAATTTTATGCTCAAATTGAATTAAGAATATTCAAATCCATATGTGATATTATAAATAATTTCAATAAAATATAATTATAATTTAAAAAAATATTAATTATACTTTTATTTGATGTATACTATATATAAGCTCTTATTATTATAATAAAATTAGATATTTAAAAAATATATTCTAAAAAAAATATATCATTCATATTAGATAGTCTAATTTAATATTTTATTTTAGATCGTTGCATTCTTTCACCAAGCAAGGATCACCAAGACCATGGATATCTATTTGACAAGTATTGCCAAAATTCTTCTTTTTAGTTGCTAAATTTAAATATAAGTATTTTTTCTTCTTTTGTTATAAAATATTATATTTGATAGATGCAATTTGTTTTAAAAAATATTTTATATTCTTATTTTATTATATTTGTATAAAGTTATGCTATCTTTAAAAGTTTAATATGGATATCTATAAATAAAAAATATAAGTCCTACTATAAAAACATAGTTTATACTTCACATGAATGACAATGAAGATTTATTGTATAGGTAAATGACCATTGTAGATCAAGCACATCAATCCAAAGTCATACTTTAGAACCAAATTTCTATTTATGATTAAAAAAATGATGTCTATACAAAATCAAGCCTATATTTTTTAGTAGATTTAAATATTATCTTTGCAAGTCAATATCTTAAGAGAATCTACAGATTTGACTTACGTAGAATAAACGATTATTTAATTTTTTTTGATTAAATTAATGGTTTTTTAGACCACTAATATATTGCTTGAGATATACTTGAGTAAAAATAATGTTATTTGATTAGAATTTATATTTTCTATAAGAATTTTTTTTTGTAGATATTCTTCAACAATCAAAATTCAAATCTTATATTAAATATTGAATAGTATAAATGATCTCTAATTACTTAAGATATTTTTATCTCTATTTTTATATATAAGCATTATTTTTTTAGTAATCAAGTTATATAAGAATTATTTTTGGCTAATATATTATTAATTATAGAAAAATAATCCTTTCCAATGATCTTTTAATAGATTTTAAATAAATCTATACTTATTCCATTTAGATATGGTATTTTTTTATTTTTTATATCTTTTACAATTTGAAGTAGTTCCTTGGATCAAAAGATTGAATAAAGTTGGCATTCATCTACTAAAAGTCTTTTAAACATATTCTTGTTAAGAAATTTTCTATGGCTTTTTGAAGCCATCTTGTCTTACTATGACATTGCTATTGACTTATAAAAAAATTATAGTATACTTTGTTAAGCATTGGTTGATCATTTATTTTATTTCCATGCTTATTGTATAAATCTAGAATTAGGGATACTATCATTTTATTTTTGACTACCTTAAAGAACAACTTTGGGCATCTATATCTTTATAGTTATTATTTTATTTGACACCCTATTCTATGTTGGGCTTTTGTCTAATCTTTGAAATTTGTTAAGTAAGTTTAGACTCATTTTAAATTTTTTTAGTCATTATTTTTTTATAGATATATTTCAATAGTATTATGGACTACTTCTATCTTGTCTTTATATTCTATGTTTTATTGGCCCTTACCAAAGACTTAGTAGAATTTAACAAAAAAATAAATTTATTATTTTTTTAAAAAATATAATTATATCACATACTATATTTTTAAAAATTATATTTAAATTCTTTAATTATAAAAATATTACGAATTCAATTCATAAAAAGATTTTTGATGGAGAAGAAGATTGGATTGAATTAAAAGTTCTATTAGAATGTTATCTAATAAGGCAACATTTTCTATAATATGATATTCTAATATAATGCTTTGGTTAGAAATCAAGTTTTTAATATAGAATTTGTTTAATCTTGTTAAGACACAAACACCATTTCTATAGTTATGTGATGAAAATTGTAGATGTGTACTTGGGATGAACTTACCTTTTAGTTATATCCTTGTTTAAAAATAAAAATAAAAAATCTATGTGTTGGTTTTTTTTTTGGCTAAAATTCTTTCATAACTAAAAGACTTGTCTTCCAATTTTTCTATTGTATTCAATCACCTCTAATAAAATCTATGTCATTTCTTTTTATAATAGATTTTCTAACTTATTCCAAATTTCATATCTTTCATTGTATTTATTCAATTTATTAATATTGTTTTGCTCCAATTAAATTCTTGAATATATACTTTATAATTATCTATATAATTATATTATCTATTAGAAATCCTATATTAATTATTAAATGATTGATAGAAAAAAATTAAAATATATTTTCTTATTACATTGGTCCTATTTGGATTCTTAATATATACCATGGACTACTTTTAAAATACAAAAACGAATATTAAGGTGTAACATATTTCTTAGTTCTTAACCTCTTTTGCTACAAAATTTATATTTCTAAATAAATAGAATACTTTATATAAATATAATACAATTGAATAACCATGCAATTTTATTATTTTTAGTGGATCATCTAATCCACAAAGATTGTACTAAAAAATGTTCAACTTCATTTAAATTAAAAAAAAAAAAAAAAAAAGAGGAATTCCAAGTTTTTTAAAAAGAATCAGTATAGAGATTTTGATTGCTTCTTCTTTTTTAAAGCATTAAAAAGGGTACTTTGATTAGCATGGCTAAAATATAGAATTCTCTTGATGAATGTCTTGCATAGTATTAAATTTGTCTTTTATATTGAGATAAAATTCTACTTAATTTCTACCATCTTTTTGCTTAAATTAAGTTTGATTTCATTTGTCTTTTGTATCTTAGATAAACAAAAAAAAAAATTCTTTAAGCTCTTTTAGAAAGCGTCACAAGGCAATCATTCTTCTTCTTCATACTTGTAAGTTTTTTCCATGTATTTTTTTGCCATTAAATGCCTTTTTTAAACTTATTATTTTTTTAATGTGCTCCAATCTTGAAATATAAGTCTTAGGTTTTTTTTTAGACCATTCAAATATTCAAGTTGAGGCACTATTTAATCTCTTTAAATCTTATTGTCTTATTTTTTCCTTGTTTCAATGAAGATAGATCAAAAGGATTTGAAAAATTATTTTTATATATAATTTTTTAAAATAATATTAATATTATTTAATTTCATTTTTATTCTTCATTCATAAGTAGTGTCAATTTAACACTTCATTCTTGTTGAATAATATGGTCATTTTTATGGTTTTTATTGTTAGCTATTTTTATTTGATAGTTTTGCTAGAGACATACACTTTAGAAGTTCACAAAACCTTCTAAAACATTCTAGAGGTTTCCTAATTAGTGAAAGTCAATTGAGAAGCTTCTTAGTTGGTGAAAGTAACTTGAGAAGCTTGATAGTTAATCAAAGGAGCTTGAAAAGCTTCCAAGTTGGTAGAAAGAGCTTGAGAAGCTTCCTAGTTTGATAGAAGGCATTCAAGAAGCTTCCTATTTTGATAGAAGCTATTCAAGAAGCTTCCTAGACATGAATATATATTGGAGTCAAGATTGAAGAATTCTATAGTCTCGATAATACATCTCTTGAAGTTCTAGCTCATCTTTCTTGATGTTGTTCATGTATTCATCTAAATAATTCAAATTCTTATCAATTTCTTCATGAAACCTTTTTTAGTTCAAGTCTCTTATTTTGTATTCTTATATCCTTGACAATTTATCAAGATTGTCTTCATTTTCAATATTAGAGTTGGATCCTTTTTATTAGAGAGTAGATTATCTATCTTCTTAAAGATATATTAATAATTTAGAGGTTATAGATTACCTTCCTTTAAACTAATATTGTCTTCTTATAGATTCATTTTTCTTTTCTCTTAAAATGCCTAGAGGTTAAGATATTAATATGATCAAATCTTCTAAGTCTAAGTTAGATGCCATCATAAGTGATCTTATTACTTTATTTTGTAGAACTATGCAGATTCAAGGGGTTGTTGTAAAATTTTATAACAATGCAACATCAAAAATACCACAATCTAGATTGTACTCACCTCTAACTTCTGTACTTCAGGATGCAGTACTATCTATGTTGTATTAAGAAAATCCACCTATTCAATAATATAAGGAATCTCAAATTAATCTTCTAAAGAAATATGATGATACACGTTTGAAGTTTTGAGGATTTGTCAATTAAATTCAATTGATAATAGTTCTATAATCTAATATTTATCCGACAAAAGAATCAAAGATTGAATTAGTTGATATCTTATTTATAAGATAAGTATTATCATAGTTTGCTCCCTTATTTAAAAAGAAGTCACCAATTTTAAGCAACTTTGAAATTTTTATGGAAATATTTGCAGAAACATTTGGAAAATATGACAAGGCTCCTAGGGCAATAACTAAGATTCAAACATTGCAACAAGTGGTGCACTCTGCATCAATCTATGCATCCAATTTTAAGCAACTAGCTTACAACATTAATTGGAATGAAGAAATTTTAATGAGTCAATTCTATTAGAGATTAAGAGACAATGTAAAGGATTTGTAATTATTGCTATTCAATTAATAATTGCTTAATGAAGCCATCAGCCAAGCTGTAAAATATGATAATTGATTATTTTAATATCATCAAGATCAACGTTCATGGACTTCAATAAGACAATATACAATCCAATATACTCTTGCTATATTATTAAGTAGTCTAAATTTACATTTAGAAGTAGAAGATATACAACTTGATATAGTATATTTTAAATCTCTTATTCCATAAGAAAAGAAGCATCAGATGGAAGAAGGTTTAGTTTGTTTTGTGGTGAAAAAAGCCACAAGGCTTGCAATTGTTTAAAAAAACAAAATCAACACATCACCAAAATCAGGAGTGCAATTATTCAAAAAAATAAAGATATTTAGCCATAATAGGGACCGTGCAATTGAATAATTTAACATTATAAAACTATTTAGGTTCCTCTCTTTCTACTCCACTTGCTCATTGCTTTACAATTCCTTTGTGTTTTGGCCCTCAAAAGCTTTAGACAATTGCCTTATTAGATTTAGGGATGTTTGCTTGTTTCTTAGATGAAATATTTGCTAAGCTTCATAAAATTTGTTTAGTATAAAAATCCAAACATGTTCATGTAGAGGTAATAGATGGACGACCTTTATCCTTTGGTAGTGTCATGTATAAAACAATGTCTATAGAAGTGTTGTTTGAAGATTATAGTAATCAAATTATATTCAATATTATTAGGACTTCTTTAAATTTTGTTATTCTTGGACTTTCTTAGTTGAAAAAATATAATCTATCTATAAATTGAAAGTCACAAATAATGATATTTTTAATAGAAATCCTTGCAAGAAAACTTCATAAAAAGTCACAAGTTGATAAGTCCATATTTGTTGGAACAAGTGTCTTTATAAGATTGACCAAAAAAATGCACCATTTATTATTTACACAATTCCAACTAAAAAAGATATGATTTTATTGACAAGTATTCTAGAGCAATATAGCAAATTTTAAGATATTTTCTAAAAAAAGAATATTGATATATTATTGGAGCACCAACCATATGATTGTACCATAAATCTTTAAAAGGAGCACAATCACTTTTTGGCCCAATTTATAACCTTTTTTAAAATGAGCTTTCAACATTAAAAGATTATATTAATAAAAAGCTTACAAAGAACTTCATCAAGCATTTAAAATCTCCAACAGATGCACCTATAATCTTTGTAAAGAAAAAAGATGGTTCCTTGTATATATGCATTGATTATCATGGACTAAATAAAATAATAGTGAAGAATTGTTATCTACTATCATTAATCTCAAAACTTTTGGAAAAACTTGGCCAAGCCAAGATCTATATTAAAATAGATCTTTGTTGAGCATACAACTTAATGTGGATAAAAAAAAGAGATGAATAGAAGATTGTATTTTAGACAAGATATAAATATTTTGAATATAATATTATATCTTTTGGATTAAAAAATATACTTCTTATCTTTCAACATTTAATGAATGATATTTTTTAAGAGCACCTAGATAAGTTTGTAGTGATTTATCTTGATGATATCTTGATGTACTTAAAAAAATTAGAAGAACATAAAGAGCATGTAAAGTTGGTATTACAAAAGCTACAAGATGCAGGTTCATATGCCAAGTTAGAGAAATGTATATTTAATCAACTAAAGATTGAATTTTTGGAATACATCATATCTATTGAAGATTTGATGATGAATCTGAAGAAAATAGAGGCGGTTATGTAGTAGGCCATTTCAAAGACTGTAAAAGATGTATAATGTTTTCTTAGACTTGTTAACTTCTATCAAATCTTTATCAAAAATTATTCTCAAGTTGTTGCCCCTCTTATTTGATTGACATGCAAAGACAAGTTGGAATTGGGGCCTTAAGTAGAAAAGGCATTCCAACACCTCAAGACAATATTCACTACAGCTCCAGTCTTAATGCATCCAGATTTTACAAAAGTATTTTATATGGAGATCAATGCTTTGGATTTTGTACTAGAGTACATACTTTTACAAATGGATATAGACAATAGGATATATCCTATTGTATTTTATTTTCAAAAGTTTTTTGCTCTCAAAATTAATTATGAAATCCACAATAAAATTATTTTTGCTATTATATATTCTTTTTAAAAATGGCGTTATTTTCTTAAAGGAATAATACATTCTATAATTATATATACAAATCACAAGAACTTGGAATATTTTATATCAGTTTAGATTTTAAATTGCCATCAAGCTCAATGGAATATGACATTATCTCAATTTAACTTTGTTATCATTTATTGACTTAAGAAGCAATAAAGATTGTCTAATACTTTATTATATAAATCATATCTTATATCAAGGGCAGGAGAGGCAATATTTGATTAATAATATGTAATTTTATTGAAATTGGAGCAATTTCGCCTTTGTACTACTATTATATTGGCACCTATTGATTTTAGTTTCCTCAATGAGATGCATGCTGCAACCACTAATGATGCTTTCAAACTTGATATCAAGTATAGCCTCAATGAAAATGTTGACAAGTTCAAATTTGAAAAAGAACTTCTATACTTTGAAGAACGTTTGTATATCCCAAAAGGACTAATACAACTGTGTGTTTTTCAATCTTGCTATGACTTCCCAATTGTGGATCACTTTGGATTTAATAAGACCTTACAACTTATTTTTCAAGATTTTTGGTGGCCTCAAATGTAAAAGACCATGAAGGACTTTGTACTCTCTTGTGATATTTGTTTAAGGTCCAAGAATCCTCAACATTGTTCTTATAGATTCTTACAATCTTTGCATGTTCCAAGATGGTCATAGTCTTCTATTTCAATAGATTTTATTATGGATCTACCACCATTAAATTCATTTGACAACATCCTTGTAGTAGTTGATCGACTCACAAAGATGGCTCATTTTATTCTTTGTAGAAAAATTGCTTCTAGTGAAAAAATGGTAAGGCTCTTTCTTGACAATATATATTGATATTATGGCCTACCAAATGATATCACATTTAATCAAGGATCCCAATTTATATTTAAATTTTGGAGATGCCTTTTTGAAATATTGAAGGTAGAAATTAAACTTTTTTTGACTTTCTATCCTAAAATTCACAGCCAAACAAAATAAGTTGATTAAATTTTGGAGCAATATTTATGATGTAGCATCAACTATGAATAAGACGATTGGATCTTATATTTATTATTAATAGAATTTTTATATAATAATATTGTTTATATCTCAAGTCAATAAATATTATTTTACTCCAACTATGAATACCACATAAAACTTGATCTATGGAATATATCAAAGAATAATAATTCAGCAGCCGAAGGATTTACAAAGCATCTATTGTAATATCAAACAATCTTAAAGCTTCAATTGCAAGCAACTCAAGATGCTTACAAGGCATTTGTAGATAAATTCAAGAATCAACTATCCATTTTTTATATTGAAGATAAAATATGGCTTCTTTGATGGAACATCAAAACCAAGCAACCATACAATAATTTGGACTATCAAAGGTTAGAACCATTTTCCATCTAGAAGCAAATTAATCCAAAGGCATATCACTTAGAACTACTATCTTCTATAAAAATACATCTAATTTTTCATGTCTTTCTTTTAAAATCTTATAAAAAACTATATATTTCAAAAAAAAAATACAATAATTACCACCTAATATCAAAATCAAAGATCATGAAGAATATGAGATTAAAAAGATACTTGATTCATAGCAAAGGTGGAATAAATTAGAATATCTTATTTATTGGTGCAACTATGATATTAATGAGTACACCTAGGAACTAGCCAAAAATCTTATCAATATGCTTCAAAAGGTATAAAAATTTAATTGACTCTATTCTCAAAAATCTAAATATGTTTGATGATAATTTCTTGGTGAAGATTGGATTTGAAGAATACCTATAAAAAGAAGAGAGTCAAATCAAAGCCTTCATCAATATACAGTTGTCTATTCCAAGATAGAATAGAATTATAGAAGCAAGTTAGTTACTATGTCCAACCTTCAAATATTAAGAGATTTAATAGAATAAGATTCAAAAGATTCACTTATTACGTAATCTTTGAACAAACCAATGCAATTTTCATAGCCTTTAATTGAATAAAGTGAGGACGATATATTTCAGTGCCAAGAATGACCATGGTTAGAGCCATTAGGAGCAACATCTAACCATATAAATTTTGATTCTAATACTCAAGCTTCAGTAATATTGCTTAATCTTAAAAAGATGAATCTTTTTAAGCCTGAGATCTTATTTGGAGGATATTTTGAAGGCCGCAATAAAAATCAGATCTTTGGATGGAATGTTTCAATAATGAAGATACTAATTCAAGAGCATAGGCAATTTTTTTGAAGACCAGTAGAATCTATTGCTTAAGAACAAAGAAAAAAATACATAGTTGATTGATATAATATATTCTTGACTTTCTATATATAAGAAGATTTTCAAAGGTATGAGCTCTTTTTAAAAGTCCTTACTAAAGAAGAAGGTGATATTAAAGACATATACTTTGAAGTTTATAAAACCTTTTAGAATAGATTAGAGGTTTCTTAGTTAGTGAAAGTCGTTTAAAAAGCTTCCTAGTTGGTGAAAGTAGCTCAAGAAGCTTCATAATTAGTCAAAGGAGTTTGAAAAGCTTCCAAGTTGGTAGAAAGAGCTTAAGTAGCTTCTTAATTTGATGGAAGCCGCTCAAGAAGCTTCTTAGATAGGAATATATATTGGAATTAAGGTTGAAGAGTTCTACAATCTTGACAACGCATCTCTTGGAATTAAAGCTCACTTTTTTTGATATTGTTCATACACTCATCTAGATAATTCAAATTCTTGTTGGTTTCTTCTTGAAACCTTTTCTAGTTCAAGTCTCTTGTTTTATATTCTTGTGTCTTTGATAAGTGCATCTTGATATTACATAAGGATTTTTTTCTTTAAATTTTTGTCTTCTTTTATTTTTTATTTGTTTTGAGCACTCTTACTTGCACTATATTTCGTTGCTAGTATTGAGAGTAATGATCTCTCATGGCTTCTTTATATAATATAAGGCTAATTTAATATCCACACCAATCTTTTTACAAGGTCCTTTTTAAATATCTTTTTTGCTTCTTTTATCAAATCACTTTATAAGACATGATTTTAATTAAAATATTTATAACTATTAATCTTAAATCTTATAATATTATTTTAAAATTTATTGACTATGTTGGCTATATTAGTAGCTGTTGTTTCATAACTTTTTAATATTTTATTTTTAATTATTAAAGTATTTGTAATATTTATATTTTGGCTATTAAACAAAGAGATTTTTTTAATATATGTTAGCTTGATGTACCACATATCCTGCTTTATTAAAAAATGTGTACAAAGTTATTTTTGTTATGATCCAAAAAAATGTTCTAAAATACTAATCTAATAATAAAATTGATACTTTTTGGTAATTCTAAGTATCAATCACCTCCTTTATAAAATATAATTGTATGCTTTGTAGCTTCATTTATTTATCTTTGATATTTTTTTAAAGCTTTCATTTAACTTTCTTCTTTATTAGCAAATACAACACCTATGTTGTATTTTTTTTTATAGAAATTATTTCTTTAAGGTATAAATAAACTTAACTTATTTTTAAATTAACTATATTTGATGTGTTATTTGTTGATGCCTAATATTCACTCTTTATAGTATTTTTTATTTTTATATTTATCTTGTAATAATAAAGCAAAAAAATAAGAAGAGAGAAGAGAGAGAGGGAGCCAAGGTGGATCTTCTTCTACAACCTGACTAAGGTCAAAAATATTTTATTTATAGAGCGATGAGAAAAGACATCTAAAGTTTGTTTAGAGACTTATATAAGTAAAATTAGACTCTTGTTTAGAAGAAATTTTAACTTGCTTGAATACTTTTTCAATTAGGATTGAACTCCTATCCAAAAAAAAAACTTAACTTGTCCAAGCAAGGGCTAGTAGATAATCTGACTTACTCAAGCAAATTCACTTAGATTTATCCAAACTTGCCACTACTATGCTGGCAAGAGCTACTATCTATGCAAGATTAAAAAGCATTAAATTCAATCTTCTACTATTAGAATTAATATAAATAGAATTTAAAAATAAATAAATAATAATTAATTAATTTTAAAAAGTAACTTATAATAAAAACAATTAAAATAAAAAAATATGATTAAAAATAGATTATCTAATTATAAAAATAATTTAAAATATTAAAAATTAAAATTAAATTTATATCTTAATTTTTAAAAATAATAAACTAACATTTCTTTTTATTTTTGTGATATATAATTTATTTTTGAAATACAGCAAAAAATGAGTAAAAAATTCTAATTAATTTATATTTAAATAAAAATTATTATAGTAGCTTTAAATTATATTAATATATATATATATATATATATATATAAAATAAAATAAGATTAATAAAAATTTAAATATAAATTAAAATATTATTTATCAAAAAATAGAAAAATAAAATTCTATATACAATCTAAATTTTAAAAATTTTAAAAAATATATATAAAGTAAAAATATAAATAATTAAAATTATATAAATTAATATACAAATATATATCAAACTTGATTTAATTTATAGTATTTATACAAATAATATGTATTTTTAAATTTTAGTATATAAAAAAAATAAGAAATTATTTTATATATTAAAAAATAAATTTTATTTATAACTTTTCCAACAAGCATTTAGAATTATTGTAACTTTTGTAATAAGCATCCATAATGTAAATATAAATACATCAAATTTATTCTTTATCACTATTGCATTTTTTTCAATGGCATATAAATCTCTATTTTTTAGAAAAATAAATTTTGATGCATAATTCCACGTAAGAATATGCATCCTCAAGAAGAGGTTTGAATTATAATACAAAGTCCTGTATGGGGCTATGCATTACAAGAAAGATTTGGATTCCAATGCATAACTCTATGCATGATGGTGCATCTATAATAAAGATTTTGAACTTCAAAACACAACTCCTTGTGAGGCTATGTATCTATAATAAAGGATTTAGATTAGAATGCACAATCTTATGCAAGCTTTTGCATCTTCAACAAGCTCTATGCACTCCATAGCCCTATATAAGGCTAAGTATCTTTAAGAAGAATTTAAATTTTGAAGCACAGCACAATGAATTATATAATATTAATAATCAACAATAATTTGTAATAGCAAAATCACTTTTGATTATTATATTAGAAAATTTGATTAACTAAAAAGTAATAGTTAAAACTATTTTGTGGATTGAAAATACCTAAAGATTTTTGGTTATGTAATGAAATATCTTCTATGTAAACAAAAGCATAGTACATACACTGTAGAAAAATAAAATTACTATACATAGACATAGCTTAGAAATAAAGTAGAAATGAACCACCGATCTAAATTACAATGATACAAGCTAGAGACTCATCTTAGATTTGCACCATAGAATCAAAGTAAGTTGGAGAGAGAAATATCTATTTTCTAATATGTATTATATTTGAAAAGGGTTATTCACCTTGGGCACCCAATCTTTGGCAATTGTGCTTTAGGCAACCAAAGTTGAACAAGGTTGTTGGAAGCAACTTTAAGTATGCAAGTTTATTAAAGGCAACAACCATTTGCTGCCACAAATGACTATAGCCTTGACAATATTTTTATCCATTAATATAATATATCTTTCTAAAGATGATATAGCTAAAGCAAAAAAAAAAAAAAAAAAAAAAAAAAAACATGTTGTAAACTTGCATGTATAAAGTTCCACAACTACAACCTTATGCGCTTAGTGATCACATATAATATTTAGCTAGTTTGACTTGTTTTTTTTTAAAATACTTGATTTGATTGCTATTAACCAAATTAGTTATAATTATTAATTATAGCATAGTATCAATAACTATTAGTTTGAAGTTATTCTTTTCCAAAGAAAAATTAGATATTTTGGCTTATATTTCAAACTTCAATATTGTAGTATAATTGTATAAATTCTTTGTGTGCCTATTTACAACTAATGTTGTTTAGAAGTGGCTTCATTTTGCCTAATATATTTGTAGTTTTTATACCTTATTATTTGTTACTACTAAACATGTCTATTTTTGTACTTTATTCGAATTTATATTTTTCTTAGCTTATATTCCATTGCCTTTGTTTTTATTCACCTTAAAAATAGTCAAAAATAAATAAATTTGTAATTCTTTTTTTGTTGTGAAATAAAATTTGTAACAAATTGGTGAATGATTATAATTAATTAAATGTTATTCTTATTTTTTAAAATTATGTGATTGATAATTACCACTTCTAATTCCTAGGCATTTCCAATTTGTATTGCTATGCAAAAACAAGAATCTTTAACCTTGTCATTTATTAAGCCTATCCTAAGAACTTTCTCTAACTTAAATGCCATCTATAAGGCAACTATCTTGAATTTATTTAAAATATTTTTAAAGGTTATTCAAGTTGGAATTTTTAACATTTCTAAATTATATAATATATTTGTATTCTATATTATTTTGAATTTAAAATTAGAATAAAAATATTAGAATATACACAAAAAAAAAATATAGTAGTATGCATATAAAATCTTATATAGTAATATATTTTTTTATAAGGTGACAAGACTAAGATTTCATAAATCACCTCTTTAAACTTGGTTTTTACATAAAAGAAATCCTTGCCATTTTTCTTGTATATAAATAGTAGTCTTTTGATTGATATTTCCAATTCATATAGTTACTTATCACAAGTGGTAATTTACTAACAAATTAAGAGATAACAACATAATTTTATAAATAAAATATTTTTTCTATTAATTAATATCATTTTTTATAGAAA
The DNA here is from genome assembly GCA_036785485.1 of Physcomitrellopsis africana. Taxonomy (NCBI): domain Eukaryota; kingdom Viridiplantae; phylum Streptophyta; class Bryopsida; order Funariales; family Funariaceae; genus Physcomitrellopsis; species Physcomitrellopsis africana. Next base: position 304,717 of record JAWRVF010000300.1, on the reverse strand, counting down.
AATATCCTAATTATTAAAAAATATTAACCATTAGAGGATATTAATCATCAAATGTGGTGCATTGAAGATAGGATAGAAATCATCCTTACTAGGGTCCTACAATCTAGGCTGGTCACTTTTGTCATGGCAGCTACGTGGCCTTGCCTCGTCCAATCACATATAACTATGTGGCCTTCTCTTGTCCAATCATGTATAATCATGTGGCCTTTGTTAATTATCTTTGTTAATTAATAATATATAATTGAAATCAATTAATTATTAATTATATACCTTAGAATGGAGTTGGTTTCCAAAATTTTAATTAATTATTGGAGGTTATTAGTTTTTGAAGGATTAATTAATGAGGAGAACATTATATATTATTTTTGTTATTATATTTTCTTTATCCATATTAATCTCTTAAGGTTTATTTTTATAAAAAATCTTACATAGCTACAACCATATTTGATTGGGAGCTTCTCACTTAGTAACATATTTGTTGGATGCAATTGATTAACTTAACACCACTCTTTTATCACTTCAATCATGCTTTACTACAAATCTGCACTAATTGCTAGCCAAAGCACTATTTGCACAAGGTCCCATCATGTCAAGATTCCATTGTTTCAAATCTTTGCAATATAAGAATTTATCTACTAAATTTTGCACAAACCCAAAAATACTACTTGTATCTTTTCTCTCATCAATGAATGTCAACTACCCAAATCTGGTCCGCAATGACCCTAAACTAGTGGATGAGGGGAAGTTGAATCTACAGCCCAACCACAACTCTGAACAGGTTGGCGGTTTGAATCCAACCTAGCCTGACACAAATTCGCTTACAGTTCACCCCTGCAGAGTCAAAAAAAAAACTACCCAAATCAACCTGAGAGTCGTATTGACCATCAGGAATGGCCGAGGCCAAACCCCAAGTTTCAGGGTCCTTGCGTGGCTTCAAAAATTACAGACCCATCATGTGATTCCTTAAATTCTACTTTTGTGGTTTTCGATTCATGATGTGGACATTCTCTACCACGTTCAAGGAAAAGAGGATGACGGATGTAGTGATCTTGAGAACCTTAACAGTCGGGAGCCGCGGTTCGAAAGACTGTAATGTAGAAAAGAGCATCATGTGTCGATAACTGTTGACAGTGTGGATGCACTGGGCAATTGTCAATTTGGGCACTGCCGACCTGACAGTCATTGTAGCTGATTACTCGAGGATGTAGGTGGTCTGAAACCATAAGCATGATTTGGGATTTTGGTGCTCAGAATACCCATATGAGTGCTTTACGATACGACCAAGGTAGAGGAACGGAATATGTGCGTGTTCGAATGAATGAATATCATTTCTTTGTTTGTTTATTAATTCCCAAGAATCCTTTTCATGACCACCTACATACAATGACTTTAGTAATTTCAAAGCACAATACAGTCAAATCCAACCCTCTACAACTCAACCTGTTCACAAGTGGAAACATTGTTCGTTCGAATATTTTGTGTAGGTGTTAAAGCGACCTTGGATAACCAAAAACTGTGAACCCTAAACTCGACCTTTTACGACACCTTTATCACCTCAGTGAAGGTCTGAAGTAAACATCACTGAAATATACTAATACTGCAAAACTTCAGAATTAGAGTCAGGCAATCCATTCATCCCTTCAGTGCATAAATTCCACAACTGGCGGGGTTGATCTGAGCGTACAATAGCAAAAGTGTAGGTAATGTCAAAGGTACTTGGCCCAGGAAACATAGTGTGATACCACAAGCACTCACCAACATCAGTTATGCTCAAAGTAATGTCATTCATGAATAAAAATCGGATGGTAGAAATTTGGGCGATTGTATAAACTGTGATGTCCACTCAAGGAGATACAAAAACACCATCGGATCAGAATTGGCAGTCCCTATCTTCAAGGCAGTAAGGCACTTTACTTCCTCGCTGGAGTTCTGCCCTTCGATTTCTTCTTGGTGACATCAGCCTTGGCTACACGCAAGCTCTTGTGAACGGCAGCCAACCTGGCCAAAGCAGATGACTTCAGATCGGCCCTGTACCCATTAGTGGCGACCTGTGTCCACGAACACGTTCAGATAGGTCAATGAATTGCAACGCCTCATGATCTTAATAACACGACTTGTTTGTTTTAATTTGTTAAATGACGTACTAAATATCTGCTCAAAGACAAGAGGACACACGCAGTCCATGTTATGTTCAAATCTCCATGTGAACTAAAAGTACCTGGTTGACCACAGCCTTCGCCATCTTGCGGAAATCCTTCTTCAAAAGAGAGTTGTGACACGACTTAGCGGGTTGTAATCTCTTCCTGGTCTTGGTTGTGGTCAGGAGCACTGAAAGTCCCTCATTAGGTGCAATGGCCACAGTTTTCTTGTTTGCCAACCCTGTAAGTCAACCAACACGTTAGATTCGATACCATACCTGCGATAATTACAAGCGAAGGTGAAGGCCCTCCATATCCAGTAATGTATGCGCGAGAGAGAACCTGAGTGCTTGAAGGTATTCAAGTTGTAAAGGTTGTTGGGCTCTGAGCTGAATTGAACACTGTTGCTGTTGTTCCCATTCCTCTTCACCAAGAACCTATTGTTGTTCTTGATCAACAACCAGATCAAGTCGTCTGATACAGCTGCCATCCTGGTCATTTGAAAAAGCATCAATTCAGGAGATAAATTCGCATGCTTAGAACCCTACAATTCCATTCCATAAAACTATCCCAATCAGAGTTACTACAGCCCGAAAATCCGATTCATCTTAACAAAGTACCAGAAAAACCCTAAAATGAAAACCCAAAATACTAAGGGTTTAATTAGGGTAGAAGGTCACCGCTTCAAAATTTCCATATAAACAAAGGCACTGGATGCAACAATGCAAGACTTTCCTCCAGGACAAGTGCGGCTCAACGAAATCAGGGGACATGGAAGGAAAACCTAAATGGATAACTAAATATAACTCTAGAAACCCTCCATTAGAACCGCATCAATTCGTAAAAAAACGCACTCACCAACACACTGACACTAAAACCATAGAATGCAACCACATTCTCGCCAACGGTTCGCAAAACAACATAACATTCCCAGAGCCTTAACTCAATACATAAGTTCTTGTGACGACTAGGGTCAACCCCAGAAGACCTAAAACGCTGCCCACAATGAACAAAGGAAAAAAACAAAGAAAAAAAACAAAACAAAACGAAACAGAACAACAAAACACACGCACAAACACACACCCACACTAGAACTTTAGCGCCTGATTCAAGTGCCATTGGGAAGCGAAGGGAAAAACTGCTCCCATAGAATGTACAGAAGAATACCTGAAAACTCGATGGACGCGTGAGGCCTGCGGCAAAGAGACGACGGGACGAGTCCAGCAGCAGGTGCACAGACGCAAAGAGAGAGATCTCGGAGTGGGCGGCTGCCCTAAGAACTCCGTCCGCAACATACTGAACGAATGAAACTTTCCCTCATCCGTACCGTTTTACATCCATTTTCATCCTGGCTTCCTGTTCCGCCTCGAATTCGCAGCAAATATGGATGATCGTAAATGGATGATATGTGGATGAACTCCAGCAACTGTTTGTTTAGTTCCTTTCAATGTGGTACGGTGAGTAAGTGGTGGAAGGGTTTGGCAGAAGGGTTTCTTTACCAAGTCCAAACAAAAGATGAACAGTGTGTACAAAAATGTAGTCATTCTATAAAAACGTACACTCTATATGTATAGACATATGCCGTATTTTGCACTTGCTTATATTGCTTATATTTCAATTCAAAGATATTAGCCAAAAGAAATAAGAAAATAAAAAAATTTAGCATAATAAATAAAAATTGTTAAAAAATGATGATTTTATACAACTATTTCATTTTACATATGAAGAAGAGATGCATCTCTTGTCAAGGAATTAAATCTAAACATACTTATTCTAAAAAATAAAAATAAAAATAAAAAATCCATATCCAAACAAATAAGGTATGAAGAAGATCCAAGAATAAGTATATTTAAGAGGTTAAAAAAAATCTACAATGGCTATTGACAAGCCCAAAAGACAAAAGAATCTTGACTTTAGACCAAAGTATAAAAAAATGTATTAGAAAAAATAAGATTGGCCATAGTCTTGTCTCCATATATATATAAACAAAAAGAACATATTGAAGTTTCCAAAAAACTACAAAGCTTGTACACCACATATCCAAGTTGTAGGATATTTTATATCCACATTGTTAGCTTAACTTCTATTCACTTAAATAGTACATGAATCCACAATTTTCTTTGCGTTATTTATAATTTGAAAATACATTTCCAACAATTTTTTAGTCAAATCTCAAAAGGTTCTTTTCAGAAAACAATAATCAATACAATGTTAAATTTTATAATTAAACAATCAATATATTTATAAATACATTGTTCTTTTATTCATATTCAAATTAAAATAAATAGGTTTTTTTTATCCGTACAACAACACTTAATTAAGATCAACAAACCATGACATAAATTTTTATTATTTATAAAATATATTATATTATATTATAAAAAATTACTATAATATACTATAAAAATTTCTATAAAAGATGAGCAATTTTAATTTAAATCCTTGATTAAATACTAACTTATACCATTCATAATCATAAATTACTGATTTTACAAATATCACTTAATTAAAGTTGTTCCTTGACCAAGTGTTATACATATCTTCTTAAAGTGTATACATGGTACACAAAAGACTTTAAGTACGGTAAAGTCATGATTGAAAGATGACATTTTGGTCCAAAAATGCATAAGAAAACATAGTGAATATTTAATATTTGCATCTTCACAATCTTGACAGATTACCTAAAAAAACTAAAAACTGTCATGAGCAAACTCAGTCCACCTAATCAAATCAAAAAACCATTATTCGCATTTTTCGGGGTCCAATGAAAACGAACTTCAGTACAGGGAGTAGCACTGCAAAGGATATGAACGCAGTCTTCACAAAGTCTTAAACACACGACACGGACTCACCCGCATGGGCGTTCAAACTCAAAACCCAGGGCAAGTGGTGAAACGTCCGTTCTCACGAGCTCCAGGGTCCCAGCTTCCCCCAGAGGCAGCTCCCCAGCCTTCGAGGCAGCTCCCCCCTGCGCTGGGCTGGGGTGGGATGGGCTGGCCTCGTCAGATCCGGGCTGGGAGGGGAGGGCTCTGGGAAAAGCACACGGATGGCAGAGGGGGAGATGGGATGCAAGCGGGGTGAAGCATCTCACCTCTGCCTGCTCATTCTCATGCTCAGCACCGATTTTCGCTGCTAAATCCTTGCGCCTCCACTGTGGGCTCCCTGGTTTTAAATACGGGGTTTAGTGGGTGAGTTCCTTCACACTGCTTTCCACGCCCCTCTGTTTCATCGACCCAGAGTTGTGTGACACAACACTGCAGCAGAGCTTTGCGTGGTTCTGTTTCCCTCGGCGTCCACATAGGTTGTGCACATTGTCCTCGATCTGTCCCATATCCGGTCGATACGTTCGTGGATCTAAGTGCGGTATCGGATGTCTGTTGCTTTGCAGAGCTATTAGGAGGGGATGTTAAGAGGCTGTCGTGTTGTGTGTATGAAGATCAGTGGTTGAAGAGAGGGTGAGGTTGTGTTGGTATGTGGCAGTTTGTTTTGTTTTTACTGATGTGGGTTTTGTGGTGCTGAAGGTTTGTGGGTGCAGAAGTTGGCAGATATGGCGAAAGAAGGGGCGAGGCATTTGGTGACCAACATTGGCGGGGTCTTGGCCAAAGACGAGGTGCTCAAGTCGACTGAAGAGTACGTTTCATTCTTGTTGCAGCTTTCTTGCTTGGTTCGGGCGTAAATTAGGTGCTTGGGATCTGTGTTGTAGTCGATGAAAGGGTTGTTATGTGCATGCTCTTTTGCATGCATTTCTTCGTCATTGTAGGATCAGTTGTTTTGGGGCTTGGGCACGGCTTCCAGGTTGTCGCGAGTGTGCTCAGTGCGTTCTTTCAAGTTGCTACCAGCTGCCGGTGTCCGATTCCGTCCACGTCAGTAGAATATGTGATGAGAAATCCGTTCACGCTATTCGGTAGCCGTCGATGAGCAGGACGTTACAGACCTGCTATAAGACAGTAGTGTCCTGAGTAAGTTCATGAGATCATTCGGTCATGGTTTGGAGGTGGTAGGACTACTAATCAATGTGTGTTAACGTACTGCGAATCAAGCTAAGTCCAGTGGTCGGGCAACACGTATCTGGGATTGTCAAGAAGAGCTATTATTTAGCAGCGTTTATGGTGAGGTTGGAGAGAATGTCGGAGGTGTGGGAATTAACGGATGTGTCTGGCGTGGTGATACAGGTACGAGAAGTATCATGCTATGCACGGAGGCGACAAAGAAGCAAGAAAGAGCAATTACACTGACATGGTGAGCTTATTTTACTTTTCGCGTGTGCATCGATCTTTGAGGTCGTGTAACTGATTGTATTTTTGGTTTGTTATTTCTCCTTGTAGTATGCTGTGTTTTGCGGCAGTCTTTGTGGATGATCCTCTGACAGCGGTTATTGTGGAGTTCGGATAGGAAAGTTACATTGCAGAGTATACAAGCCTCACTCTTGTCTCTTGTCTTTGTTGTCAGGTGAACAAGTACTACGACCTTGTTAACAGCTTCTACGAGTATGGGTGGGGAGAGTCTTACCACTTTGCCAACAGGTGGTTATTTACGTCTGCTTGGTCTCAAATTGTGGAACATGGTTGTAACACTTGTATTGCCCAAGATGACTCGGGTTCGGATCCAACATTTCCACCAAATTCCAGGTCCAAGGGAACCAGGCGGCATTTATGGGATGCTTGGGTTTTACAATGTGCATCTTTCTGACACAGCTACAGAGAGTCACACTATTACCCTGAAATTCAGGAGTGGTGGGCAGCGTGATTCGTTCCTTGTTCCTGCGAAGGAGAAGTTGTTTGGAATAATCTGCGTTGGTTATTTATTTTGTGGAAGTGCAGTACTGGGTTATTACAAAGTGTCTACGAGCGTGTTTGATATTTGTAATTATTGGGTCAATCACAACCTTACACGTGAGTGCCATGATGAATGCTTTATCTCGTTAATCTGAGCCTAGAAGGCCTGAAGAGAATTCTACCATTCAATGTGTCTGAGCATTCCGTGCTCGCGCTGTGTCGATGTTTACTGTTTGATGATTTTATTTTTTACATGATACTCTTCAAGAGTTCTTCAAGCAGCACGTGCCAAGCATTGCCATGGTTCATGTGAATGTATGATGTTCTTAACTGCAGATGGCGCGGGGAAACGCTTCGTGAAAGTATCAAACGACACGAGCATTTTCTGGCTTTGCACCTTCATTTGAAACCGGGAATGAAGGTAGCATTTTGTTGTTGTATCGTGAATGCTGTTGATAGTGCGGGCATCGAACGTGACCTAGTTGTGGTGCTTTCGGTCGCGTGGGTACTCGCGTTTCTGAAAGAATGTGTGATACAGTTCGACAGTGTGAAGTAGTGCGATTTTGAACAACGCTGGACTTGAATGTATGAGGAGGTTTTTTGACACGTTTACTGGTTTGGTCAGGTGTTGGATGTCGGGTGTGGAATTGGTGGCCCTGCTCGTGGAATCGCGGCATTTAGGCGAGTTCTCTTTCTTTTCCACTCTGAGCTAGACAACGTGTTGGGCATGTGAGTTGTTTTGGGAGATGTTGGGGATAGGCTCGGTTAGTTGATCCAGTTAGTTTGATTGACACGCAAGGACGCATCACCTGTCAACAAGATGTGATACTTGTTGAAAACATATAACAGTTCGAAAATTGACCTAGTGGTGTGTGCACTGACTTTTGTACTTCAGTGGAGCCTCAGTGACTGGACTAAACAACAACGACACTCAAATTGCCCGTGGCAAGGTACACTTTTGCTATGTACTACACAGGCCAGTTTCTTGTGTGGTGATCAGCAGCGCATCCAATTTTGTTGATAACCTAGTCCCTGAGTAGCAGCATGTTTACTGTAGTTCTCCGGAGTAGTAGTTTGTAGTTTCGTGTGTGCATTGACGAACCTGGATGTGATTGGCTGTTCAGGTTTTGACTGAAAAAGCTGGGCTGAGTCATCTTCTTGACTACATGAAAGTAAGGGTCTTTGCAGTACCTTCCCAACACAGTTTGAATTTGTAGGGTCTTCGCAGACCTGAGAGGGCAGCGTATGCTAAAACTGTAGTTTCCGACAATATTGGGAACATCTGTTGAATGGTGGTGCTTTTAGGACTAGCAGGTTTACCATGTTGAGGATTTTATGTGAATGTTAGTGTCGGTGCAAGAGATGCTGAATCTGTAATGAACTTGTTTCGTCGATACATGGTTCAAACATTACACCATTTTGCTCAGAATGGGTTACCTTTTGCGGTGTCATGCAGGCCGATTTTATGAAGATACCGGTTGCGGATAACACGTATGATGCCGTTTACACCATTGAGGCTTCCTGTCACGCTCCCGATCCAGTAAGTAGCATTTGGTCATGCTGGCGTGCCTGCATGAAGTCAGACTGCTCGGATGTGGATGTTTGCTTTGGTGGAGGAATTGTGGAACGGTGTAAATTGATGTGTGTATTTTGACGAATCATGTTTAGGTGGCGTGTTATTCAGAGATTCGGAGAGTTCTGAAACCTGGGCAACTGTTTGCTGGTTACGAGTGGTGCATAACTGATGCGTATAATCCTGGAAACAAGGATCACAAACGCATCAAGGTATTATCCTTGACTGCGTGAAACAAGGCGATTCCGAAGTAGTGCGACATATACTTGTGATGTGAGGAAGTAGCGTGTGCATCTGGGAGATTGAATAGAAGAGACCAGCTGAACATAGCGGAGTGATGAACGGGGGAGAAGTCCGGGAGAAATGTTACGGTGCAGTAGTTTAGAGTTGTGTCGTGAGATTGAACAGGTATTTGATCATTCATGTTGCGTATGGACGAGTTGTTTATGGTTGGATTTGGCTGCGCAGGAAGAGATAGAACTCGGAAATGGTCTTCCTGACATCCGGTCCACACGTCAGGTTCTTCAAGCCCTGAAAGACGCAGGATTTGAGGTTCGATCTTCTATTTCTCTAGTTTCACTTGACAGAGTTAAATATCAGAACATGGAAGTCCATTTCGATGTCCAGTGAAGAAAATGGCAAAGGCATGGATAGTGTAGACACTTGCACCCAGACTGCGTACACATATAGATTCTCGTTGATTGTCGCACTGCTTAGAGTGTCTTGTTTTATTGGTTCCGAATTGTTCTAGTATATATGGTTTTTATTTGATGTTTTTCCTTGCATAAGGAGCAAGCGTCCCAGAACTTGGATTGTAGTTGGTGGCGGGTTTATTTTGGTTGTGGATGATGACGATGTGTTTGGTTTGCTTATTTGGCCGTTTATTGATCAGATTCTCATGGAAGAGGATTTGGCAAAACATTCCCAAGTGCCGTGGTATCAGCCTTTGGATCCCAACCATTTCTCACTTTCCACCCTTCGGCTTACCCCGATCGGGCGGTTCTTCACTCATAACATGGTTTGTTATTCTTTTTCATGTGTTGTCATGTTTTTATTTGTTGGTAATCAATCCATGCAGATGTGAAGGATGCGTAGTAAGGTAGCAAAGAGTTTATCCCCTTGAGACGGAAACAGCAATCTGGTGTCAGCACCATTTGTAAACAAGAGCGGTTATTAGTCTTGATGTTAATGGGTTTCTTTTTGATGTCGTTGCAGTCTTCTGGCAGTGATGTGTGGTTGGTTTTTCCGTGGTTGGCTGGGGAACTTGGAACGTGCAGGTGCGTGTGTTGGAAGCTTTGAAAATCGCTCCGGAGGGGAGCGCCAGAGTAAGCACTTTCTTGGAGCAGGGGATGTTCGGACTTGTTGACGGTGGTCGGTGAGTTCCCTTACCGAACGGTTCAATTTGTGCGACATTCTGTACGGTGCGCTTGTTCCAGACCTGAGGATTTTTAATGAATGCTGTACCTTGTGTGTTGCAGAATGGAAGTCTTCACGCCCATGTACTACTTTTTGGTGCGGAAGCCCCTAGAGTCGAGTTAGTGGACACAGTAAATTAGGAACAGGAAGTGATGCAAATTTATCAATGATGAAAGCATGATTCTTAATATAGGATGAATCACAATGGAATTCCAAGATTGGAAGTCATGGTTTATCATGTCGTAGTTTGTCGATTAGTGATCAGCGGGTGAGCTTGGATTCTGAGTTTCAAATTAGTAGTGAAAGTGCATCTGTTGGTGCAAATCGGGCGTTTGACTAGTTTGTGAAAGGGACCGTTGTGAGCATTTTGCCCAACAGCATGGTTTAGGTGTAGGATATGTAGGGAGGCAAGTGTGCTGCAGAATGGGCTATTTTTCTTACCACACAGGCACGTTCTGATATTGATCGCGCAAAAGGAACATATGTTTGACAATACTAGCGTCCACATCTGGAATGCTGCATGTGCTTGGAATTTCGGTAGTTATTGCTCCATTTTGCACCTATCAGAACTGGCATGGTAGCGTGAGCATGTGCAAGTGTGAAGTACTCGTGAGGATCAGATTATTGTGTTGCATGCAATGGTACATTGGAGGTTGACTTGCTGAATACAGTTTTCTACGATGAGTGAATGAACGTTGAAACTGGTATAGCACAAGACTCAGTGGAGTAGCGGGTAGTGATGCAGCTAAGCAACCATTGTTGTCGGCGAGCATCGACAGCGGAGGTTTCCAGCTCTGGCACATGGCTGAGTTAAACTGGTGTTACCGTTTTGGAATGATGGTGGCGAGGAGGATGATGAGTACGACGATAATGAGCAATGTAATGCCGATACACATCCACTTCCTGGTGTTTCTGTGTTAGAGCACTACGGCCTGCACTTGCTCAGTTCCTCTTGCTATATATGACTTCGATTTGTTCATATTTGATTCAATATTGTGCAATCGCTCTGCTTAGACTTCAACCAATGCTGACATGTCTTCGAATATCTGGTTCAACTCAATCAGGTTCTTCTCTATGTCCTTTACAGCATCGTGGCGTTCTTAAATTTCTTTTATCGTCTACAATGCTTGGCCTCTCCCTTGCTCCTGAATTGCTCTTTGAAGAAACGTCTCACTGTTTCCAGTTTTGATGAGACGATCTATTGTGTCTTCATCCGCATTCTCGCCTGTGAGTGCGTGATACCTGTAGTGTTGAATGGAAATCCAAGTCCCGTTAAGTAGAGTTTGAAAAGAGATACGTTTAGCAGTGTTTGAAAAGACATAAAAGCCGAAGAACTGTATGACGATGAATAAGATTTTCCGTTCCGACTGATTCCCAACGCAACACATAGCAAATATCTGCTGAATGCAGCCATGCGTGCAAGGAAACTGAGATTTGCGGAAACGGGACTGTGTGTTCAAACTCAACTACGAAGCACTAGTCCATACTGAGCATGTAATTTGTTGCGAAATTATGTGCTCACGTTGAAAACACAGATGTAAGCTGGGAGAAGACCAGGCCACAGTTCCAAGGTTGCACCAATTCAGATAACCCGGTTTCTCATCAATGCGGTCTACAACGTGTACAACGAAGAATTTGGGCCAGCAGCTTAGTTCCAATGCACTGGAAGGTACTTTGACATGACGTCGACTACTGGTAGAGAATCGCTGACAATCAAAGCGAGGCTATTCAAGCGGAGATGAACATATCGAATGTCGGCAATGTCCTCATGGACGATGCATGACAGACACATTGCTGAAGCAGAGCAGAAAAGGTGCTTACCGCCGTGCCACAGTCTCCTTGTATTCTTGCATCATGTTGTGCCTAAGGATGTGAAATTGTTGCATCAGATCCTTGAGCTTCTTTCTCAGTGTGCTGGTGATGGATGTTCGGGTCCTTTCGGTAGGTGATCCTTCCTCGTGCCCTCTCACAGTCCTGTCGGCGGCATTGGACTTGTCAAGGTCCTTGAGTTTCGCCTGAATGGATTTGGCGATGCTGGTCACTTGGGCAAGGTCCGTGTCCATCCGGGAGCGCAACACTTTCACGACCTGTGGTTTGTGTGCTGTCCTGCTTTCTTCGTTTGCATTTTGGACCTTCACAAGCAGTTGCTTGATTTTCTCCATCTCCTTTTGGATGGCTTCCACTTCCTTTAAGAACTGCGTCATATGAACTTCACCCGCACCGTCGCTCTCCATTGGGTTCCCCATTTCAATGTCCCCACCCTGGGCATTCCTCTTGAGGTCCACATAGTTCCTAACCTTTTCAAGCGGGTTGTTCAGAAGGCTGTTCATTGTCACCACCCCGGGAGAGGCCTCGGTCACCCTCACTCGTCACGACCTTTCCACGCTTTACGAGGAATTCCCAACGTGTCGTTCGTGACTGCAACCTGACGCAGCTGGCAACAAGCTCAATACGACACTCCGGGAATTCAAGATCCACAATTCAACCGATTCCCGCCCGACGTCACCAAAGCAGACAACCTCTTCAAAGTTGCCATAACTCCCACCACCTCCTCGCTGTCCTCCAATCTCTCAGAGAATTACGACAAAAGTAACAGCCCACTCCTGGCCACAAAGATACCTGAAGTTTGATTTGTGAATGATTCACGATACAACGAATGAGCCCCGAAGAGAAGAAGCAACTAGTGTCGAGTTTCATAGTCTGGAATCGTCGGTACAGCAGTCCTCGTCCTCGAATCGGATCAGTGCAGGAAGGGGGACGAGTGGGCAAGGGGCACAATTGGGAGACGCGTCCCAAGGAGAACCACGAGGGATTGACTTCCGCCAGGTCTAGTGAGTGTGCAATGATGAAAGAAGCAGGCTGTGGGTGGAGCAGGCCGAGGTGCTTTCCAAGGCAGGCGACTTTGCCTTCTCGGCCGCGGTCAGACACACAATCGGTACTCACACTGTTCCGAGCAGCAGGAACACATTTTTTTGTTTTCCCTGTGTGTGTGTGTCACTCGCTCTCGCTGAGTGCGTGTGTGCTCGCACAATTTTCATTGCTACTTTGCTATTACTATTACTATGTTAAAATTCTACTTTAAAATTTAAAACCTTTTACAACTAATAATTTTAAGTATAGTTTATTTAAGGATTCTATTATCTTGGCACTTCAAAAAAAAAAAAAAAAAAAAAAAAAAAAAATTTAAACAATATAGTATTTTTTTAATATAAAATAGTAATAGATATATTAAAATAAAATAAAATAAAAAATATATAAACTAATTGTTTCATATTATGAATTTTTTATATTAGTTAATTATCTAATTATATTTTTAATGTTAAATAAATATGTTTATTATCATACAGTGTTGTGAGTCTTTTTTGGTGCCATTAACTAATTAAAGGATTTTTGGTACCAATCTATATATGTGGCATGTACATATTTTAATCAAAATTCTCAAAACCAGTTCTAAATTCTTGTGTTTTATTATTAGTTAGATTAAAAAAAATATTACATTTATAGCTATAAGTAATTTTATATTCTTATTTTTATTTTTTGTTGTGTTATTGCTAGTTGCTTTAATCCATCTATCATTATAGGATGTAGATATAAGACATCAACATAGGTTCTAAAGACTTGGACCAAAAACCAAATCTATATATATATATATATATTTTTTTTTATGCTTTCAAAATCCTTAATTAATTCTTTTGCATTGTTTCTATCTTGTAATAAAAATTGTAATGGGTTCTTTTTATAACTTCATCACTTTGCTTAGTTTTATTATTCTTTTTGTTGTTATATATATATATATATATATATATAAGATGTTTAGTCTTCAAATTTAATATTTTTTATGTCAAATAATATTCAATTATATCTAATGTTAATGAAATCACTTTCTTGTATTTTAAATGCATGTTACTTTTATTACATGTTTTTTATAGTAAATTATAGAAGATTGAATAAACTTAGGATTTTAACAATAATTCCAATATGCAACTATTTTAATATTTTTATAACTAAAAAATATTTACAATTAAATTTTTATAAGATCTTTTGATTTGGTATAGGTTTTTGCTTTAATTTTTATTTAATTTTTTGAAGTTTTATACTATAATTTTAAACATTAAATTTATCTACATATATTTATATTTATATATTTATATATTTCTTATATATATATATATATATATATATATATATATTTATCTATATTTACTTCTTTTAGTCAAAAATTTGTGGTATAACAATTGATTTAGAAGAAAAGCTTATATTGTTTGGTTTTTTACCTTTTTTAAAAAATAATTTTTTATAAAATAAAATAAAAAAATCTATATTTGTAGAGATTATTATACTTGGTATTATTCTTTAAAATAATTTAATTTATTAATTTTAAATGTTATTTATTATATTTTTTAATATGCATCTTAGAAATGTGTTTAAATTTTTTAAAGTATCTTCTTAGAATCTTTATAAAATCAAAAGTTATATAATCTAATAAATTATAAATTTATAATATTTTAAATTAATAAAATATTATAATATATATTAATTTTTAAATTTAATCTATCTAATAAAGTCTTAAAATTTAATTAAAAAGATATATTTCTAAGTATATAGCAATGTGCTTATAAAAATTTCTAATTTATCTCTAAAACATATCTCTGTATTGTACCTAAATTAGTTATTATTATTTTTAATATTTTTTATTTTTAGAAAAATTTATATATTTTAGTACTTTAGTATTTGATAAAATACTGAAAGTACTTCCTAAAATCTCTAGATATTTATATTATTTTTTTCTAAATTTTAAGGAGTATGTAGAATCTTTTTGGACCTTTGAAATTTCCTAAGAGGTTTGGTAGAATCTTTATAATCCTTCCAAAGCTTACAAAAGCTTCAACAACCTTTCAAAGCCTTCTAAGTCTTTCTATAATATTTTAGAAGTTTATATTGAAGATTCCATAGACTTTTAGAATATCCTATAAGTACCTCTTTTAGAAGCTTCTATAAGACCTAGTTGTAAAATTATAAATAAAAAGATAAAAAAAGAAATGTCTTACTCTTGTTAATACAAATTTTGAAACTCTTAAAGTGTTGTTATATTTTTAGAGTAGTATCTAATCTTATTTCTAATTTGGTGTCTTATTTATCTTATATTTTTTAAATATTTAATTACCTTGTCTAAATTATTTTTTAGAAATTTAAAAACTTATTATATATATATATATATATATATATATATAATTTATTTAAAATAAAAAGTTTACATTACTTTATTAAAGATATATTTTTCTTCTTAAATATTTTAGAGCATCCACCTCTATATTTGATCTTAATCTATATACAAATAAATATATCTATATCTTCTTTTAACAGGTACCATTTAATCTTAAAAGGCATAAATCACTTTTATACAAAATTATTATTTTAGGTTTACTGGAAATAAAATAAAAATTTCTTTCTAAAAAAAAATATTAGTATATTTCAAAAGAACTAGATTATTTTTTTCTAAAGTTATATTTTTAATTAATTTATAAATCTTAAATTAGTATAAAAATATACTTAATTAGATTGGTATGGTTTAAGACAACCTTAAAAGTCATGATAGAAGAATGAAGTCATGCTCAACTTAATGTTACTTGAATAAAAAATCTTAAATTTATTTGAATATATTGTATAAAAAATTAGATGAATTGCAATTAATACATAAAAGAAGAAGATTAGCCATTGACATCTTTTTGTTAAAAATATTTAATGAAGAATTAATTATTCTAAGATCAATATGCTAAATATGTTTAATAGATTAATATAAAGTTTTAAATTTGTTCAACAAATATAAGTATTTTTATTCTTGCATCTTTCATCATATTCCAATGGATTTATCTCAGTAGAATTTTTGATAATACACATTTATATTAAATTTTTGTTTTTAATTTTTAACATTTAAAAATGATTATATTAATATATTTAAAATCAGATTTTACAAAACTTTTAGAAAAGGCAATAGAAAGAGGATTGAATATTAAATTATAAAATCTATCACAAAAAATATATTTAATTACAAAATAAGCTATTTGTCTTTAATAACTTAAATTTAGTATTAATTATAATAAAATTTGTAATACTAAATTTTGATCCAATTTCAAAGAGGATGTAAAATCTTTTTTTCTTAAGATGTCAAAAAATACTTTTAAGTAAAGTCATTATATAGACTATTATATATAAAAATTAACTATTTGAAAGGTGACAAGAAAGATATTATGGATAGAAAGTTGCATGTCAAATTATTAAATTAACAATTTTTAGTACCACAAGTAACTATATAAAATGTTAAAATAATCTAATGCAAACTAATGCTTATTGATATAAATTGATATTAAAAAAAGAGAAGCATAAAGTTATAATAAAAATAATCAAGTTATGCATGTATTGTATTGAATCAAATTAAATTGCACAATATTGTTCCAATAAAAAATACTTCAAGACTTAAGGTAAAACATTAAATGCAAAAATATTCTATTAAAAATAAAATAATATCTGATTACAATAAAAACCTATGACCAAATATATATATATATATATATTTAAATCTACTAGCTATAATTATTATTTATATTAAATATAATATAATATAATATAGAAGAATTTGTATAAAATTAATTCTAAATATTAAAACTTCAACATGTTTTGTAGATGAAATATTTTCCATAGAATAGAATCTTATACATTTAAAAGAGGCTTTTTAAATACTTATTAAAGTTATTAGAAAAAAACTTCTATTATTATATAATGTTATAAAGGATTAGAAAATTAAATAATATAAAGAATATATAATATGCTTGATGTGTTTTAATCGCTTTAAAAAGTTTTATTATTTTGTAACTAAGATAACAAAAGTTTATTAAAAAAATTGATTTAAAGAATACTTATAAGTTTCTCAAACCTGGGCATAAGAGCGTCCAAAAAACATGATGCAAGGTCATCTCAAAAGGAAGAATCGTTATGTGTGAAAAAAAATGGCGAAGGCATGGGATTGCGGATCGAAACAATAGATCCGAATCTGTTGAAGAATGGAGCCTCTCGTTCAAGCATTCCCACAGCATCTGAGTACAGAAAATGGGCACATGTCTGAAGCTTGCAGCAAGGGAGCTTCCGTCAGCTAAACTTTACAGCGACAATTTTCACGAGGTTAGTGACTAGAATCAGCTACAGATGGCGTGGAACTGTTAACATGTTGGTGAATCCAACTCTCTACATGAAAAAGCTTCGAAGGGTATCGACATGGGTTCCAAGGATACGCATCAAGAATGAGAGGTTATATAAGACCCGAGGAATGGAGAATGGGGATGACGAGGATCAGGAGTAGAACGATGAGGAGGATGATGGCAATGCAGCACCATTTCCTACTACTCCGTTGATTGTTCTTCGCAACCTGCAGGTTTTGTGCGCCTCTTGCTATGAAGGAGGACGCCTTGCCCATCTGTTGCTCGATGTCGTTCAACTGCTCTCCCTGGGCGTCGACAAGCGTCGCCATGTCCATGAAGATCTGGTGAAGCTCTAGAAGGTTTCTCTCTATGTCCTTCACTGCGTCGTGGCGTTCCTGTATTTCTTTGATCGTCTCCAGGACTTGTCCTCGGCCCTGCTCCTGAATCGCTTTCTGTAGGAATGTCTCGCTGTTTCCTGTCTCAATGATTTTCTCTATGGTCTCGTCATCTGCATGTTTTCCTGTCACTGTGTAGTATCTGCATCCCACGCGTGCGCAGGTGATGAGTTCTTATTAGTTTAGAGGGAGAAGTCTAGTAAAATGAGCAACCAGAATGAATCTAGGGAGTGGAGGCATCCACCAAACTCCCAGAAAAACAGATTTCGCTTGCAAAACACTGTCAAAAACTCGTGGCCCACAAGTTGGAAACAGAAGTGAGATCATACCTGCGTTCCACCGTTTCCTTGTACTCTTCGTTCATATTCTGCCTGAGAATTTGAAACTCTCCCATCAGATCCTTGAGCTTTTTTCGAAGAGTGCTGGTGATGGATACACGCGTCCTATCCGTTGGAGTCCCTTCCTCACAGCCTCGCACTTTCCTGTTCTCGACATTGGCTTTATCAAGCTCCTCTAATTTCGATTTGATCGTTTTGGCAATCTTCGTCACTTGCTTGATGTCATTGTCCATGCGCACCCTCAAATCTTTCATAGCCTGTGCTTTGCTAACCGCCCTACTCTCCTCGTGGGCACCTTGGACCTTGGCAAGCAGTTGCTTGATTTTTTCCATCTCACTCTTAATTTTGTCCACTTCAGCAAAGAACGGAGCCATGTCTAGCTCAGGACCCCCTGCTGCAGACTTTTCCCTAAGCTCAACATCTCCTTTCCGTGAATCCTTCTTCAGATCCACATAGTTAGATCCCTCTCTGCCGAACGACCTCGAGAAAAGGTCGTTCATTGTGGCTACAGCTCAAAAAATCTCCTTGAAATCCACAAGTGTACAAACCTAGAGGCTCTCGTATCAATCTGTCACTCAAAACCAAGCTTCTTCGACGTGTAGCCGTACTGCGCTACTCCGCTTGTTCCATCGACAAAATGAAGCAACCAACGATATGGTGGTCATAAAAAAAAGCAAGATCTCTGTGTCTTTCCAGTCTCGCACATCACTTCTTCAACTTCGTCAAGAGAAAGAATGACACAGTATCTACCTCAAATCCTGGCCAACTGCCCGCTGGCTCCCACCAAAGATCGACGCCATGAAGTAAACCTCATGCATTGCAACTACGTCTCAACAACACATTAACTCAAGACCCTGCACGCTACTACAAACCATAGATCTCACGGTACAAGAACCAACCGGCATTACGCAGTTGCACCAAAGCGGCGGAGCCAAAACCCAAACCCACCAAAATGCAGATTTCAACTTGTAAAGATCATAAAACGCTGCGATCGACGTCGATCCGGTCGCAGCGTCAACGACATCAGACGCGCTACCGCAAGAAGATCTCAAAACAATCTCGAGAAAAAGTGCCTACAGATCCCGGAGTGCAAGCGAAAGCACAGTAGCGCGACGCAGGTCAACGAGTGAGGAGAGCCAGGTGCCCAGTAGGCTTGATAGGGATGGGCACCGCACGTGAAGATCAGTGCGGCACGGGAGTTGCTCGTTTCCTCGAAGAGTGGCGACCGAAGCGGCCAGAAGCACACACAGCCGAACACTAATGTTGCAGCCGATTCATCGGCACCCGCACCGGCACCGGCACCACGCGCAGGCAACGGTCACACCGTCGTCACGCCTCCCCCCCTTGTCTAGTCCTCCGCATTCTCTCGCTCTTGTCCTCTCATCTTGTCCTACACATTCTCTCTCTTGTAGTGTCACGAATCCAATTAACATTGTGACAATAGGGTGCCTAAAGGTAAGAAGATACGTGGGAAAAAAAAGTTCAAAGAATGAAGAAATCAATTGAAGTGTGTCATTGCATAATTCATTTGATAATGTAACTTATTAGGAAGAAATGATAAAGATAAATTAACATTACAATACTTGGCAAATACAACATTAATATTTTAGACTCTTCTTCACATTCAATAATAACTCTATGGATAGGTATAGCAATATGATTTTGTCCATTGTTTTTGATGTTTTTTAATAAGATTTGAAAGTTGAAGATAAGAACAATTTAATGCAACTAATTGATATTTAGATTCATTCTACCACAAGCCAAGTATATTGCACCAAGATTATATTTTCCAAATCTTTTTTTTTATTATTAATTATAGATTTATGTTTTAAAAAATACTTTTGAAAATGCTTGTAAATATCTTTAAGATCTTTCTATAGGTTTTTTAAAAGTATTAAGAACCATAATATTTTTTCAAGAAATTATTTAAATGTTGAACAATCTCTATTTAAATTTCAATTGGTTGTAGCATTGTTTGAATTTAGATGGTATAGAAATGTTATTTCATGACAATTTATTGCAAAGCTGTTTGGTATTGTCATAAGAATTATAATCTTTATAAATTGCATCATAGTTGTAATTTTTTCATTAGAAAAATAATTAGTAGAATAGCCAATAGCAACAAAGTAGTATAAGATTATAAGTAATATTGAAAGCATATGTGGCTATTTTTAAGCAGTTGATATTATGAAAGATACATAGATTGCATTAGCTTACAAACCTACTCAACAAATGATTATTATACAAAAAACTTTTATACTATCATTATCATTATTATTATTGTATGAGATCATGTTAGAACAATATTATATGTGCATATTGGTTTTCAAACATCAACATATAATAACTATATATTTGTAAATACAAAATTATAATCAAATTTTTTAAAATTCATCTCGAATAACAAGTACTTGGTAGCACATTGCGCTTTTCAATTGTCTTCTATTACCATTGGACCATATAAACATTCCAAATCTTTAAAACTTAAAAATAATTTGTTTAATATTATTCAAGAAACTATAAGCTTTATTATTGAATATTATATTAACATGTTAAAAAATATATTTTTAAAATCTTTAAGTATTACATATCCAACTTCAAAAATAAAAA
Source organism: Physcomitrellopsis africana (assembly GCA_036785485.1). Taxonomy (NCBI): domain Eukaryota; kingdom Viridiplantae; phylum Streptophyta; class Bryopsida; order Funariales; family Funariaceae; genus Physcomitrellopsis; species Physcomitrellopsis africana. Next base: position 284,279 of record JAWRVF010000300.1, on the reverse strand, counting down.
GACAATATATATATATTGTATATTGTATGAAGGTGTATTATATTTTATATAATATATTATTTCATAATTATTAAATGATATAAATAGTGTGATTAGTATTGTATCTAATAACAATAATATAGATGCTAACATACAAAATAAATTATATTATGAAAAAATATATAGTAAAGAAAAATAAAAGTACATAAAATATTTGATATTAGAGCATTGTATTAGTATGCAATAATTCATAAAATTTTATATATTATATGTATAAATTCTTACATTATTATAATAAGATTTATTATATTTTCAATACATTATATAATTTTATTCACATTGTAAAAAAGTTAGTTTATAACACATGTTTAATATTTGCTACAAAATAATAATAACTAAAGTATATAATAGAAAGATATAAAAATATTACTACTACTATACATGATATATTTGTATATTATATATTAATTATATAAATGTGGTAATAATTCTTATATATATTTTTATTTTAAAAAAAATAAAGAAATATTAATACATAAATTATATGTAGTTTTTTTTATTCTCTTGTATATTCAATAGACATACTAATGTATATTACATATTGAATTTTACATCATCTTTGTGTTACTCTTTTTTTTAATTCAATTACAAAAAAATTTATTTCTTTTTATATCATGTTACATATATATTAGAATTTTGAAGTTTTGAATATTTTTTTTATAATAAACATATAATATTTAGTATATACATATATTTATATATTAGATACTCCAAGTGCTTTTACTTACTTTTTTTAATACATGTTGTGTCCTTTTACTATGCAATTTTTTTAATTGGAGATTTAATTTTTATTACTCTCATTTTTTTTTCTTATAATATTAACTTCTTTTTTATTAGGTCTATTTTTTTATACCTATTTTTTTTTCATTTCTTACCAATCAACGTTGTCGTGGTAGAGAAAATCTGCCTCAAGAAAGCGGTGGACTTTTGGTTGCCACTAATTATTCAATCAAGATCCAAGTATAGTAAAAACCCCCAAATTTATATAAAGTCTCCTTCATAGGGCTATTACACCCAATACACAAGTCTTATTTCATCAAACCATTCAAAACATAACAAAATATTCTAAATCCTCATTCCCCTGTAGGAAGGGAATTTTTTCTAAACTTCAGTAATCCATAACTTTTAATCCAACCATCTAAATCTACTCAAAATTTACATGAAATACTAATGTATTCTTCAAAACTACCACCACAAATTTTAACTGTTGATTCATTACCGATCTTTAGATATCGCCAAAATTCTAGCAGTAGCTTCAAACCCTTGCCCTTGTTTACAAACACCTATGTACTAAATTCTTCATATCTCACAATCTAAAAGTCAAAATGCTATGAAACTTTGACATATAGTTTCTTAGCATAATAATACATCTTCTTGAAAAATTTGAGATAAAAATTCGTCCAAAAACTCAAGATATAGCAAACCCCATCACTATCAACAAAATGGCCTACTTACTACCTTGGAATTTGATCTACTATCTTTGACTCCCAATATCTCCTTCTTCAGAATTCCAATTATAGTAATTCTTCCACATCAAGTGTAGAGCTTAAAATCACCTCTCTAGCCGCACCTCTTGATGTCCAAAAGCTCTTATACAACTCCTCCAATCTTCAAAAGAGTGACAGTAGGTACAATTTGTACACCCTAATTTCAAGCCCCTACTTCTCCCTCATTAAAACTCCAAATCCCTCAATTTTTATACCAAAATTGTAGTCCAAAAAACAAGCTTTCTAACCCTAGTCTTTGATTTTTCTAATGGCCTCCTAGAAGTTGCCAAAACCCTTGTTAAAGTCGCGGGCAGCCTCCTCAAAGCCCATTGGGCATGGTATTCAACCAATAGAGATGAAGTTCTCCATTCCTTGCCTTCATCTGACCATGCCTTGATTTCATCCCTCCCAATTAGCCTCCTACTAGCTTAAATTTTCATCCTTAGGCTCCCACCTTCTCTCAAGGCTTCATACTAAACATTTAGATCTATGTAATTTAAATCCCATAATCAAACTAAGTAAAAATCTAAAATAAATTTTCTTACACAAATCCCATTTAATTTACTTTACTAACCATTCTAACACATATCTATACCTATAAACATATTATGTATTTTGAGTGGATTTTACATATTGTAAGCAATTACAATATGACAATGTATAAATAAAGTTGTTGGTTTGTCACTTTTCTATTGTACTTATCAATCAAAACTATTATTTCTATAGATATTTTTATATAATTTTTTTATATATACATTGTCTTGTATTTTTTACTATCAAATTTTATAAATATATTTTTTAGAACCACAAGAATATATATATATATATATATATATAGTTTTTAAAATATTTAATAAAATTTCACTTTATATAAATATTAAAATAACTAACACTATTTTTAAAACTTATAAATTTCAAATAAGTATGTGTAGAATAAAAATAATTACAAAATATGTCAACATTAAAAATAAAATAACATAAAAAAATCATCATAAACCAAGCAAAATAAAATTAAAAAAAATAAAAAAACATAAAAAAAATAAAATAAAATTTTAGTGGATTTTGAAACAATGAAATTTTGTTATTCAATTCATTTTTATATTATCTTCCACAAAACAAATTCATGATGCATCATACACATATGTAGATGTATTGAATGAAGTGAATCAATGAAGAACCAAAGTCATAAGAATTTAACTCAAAGATTGTTCAAAAAATAAAAAAAATAAAAAAACTAATAGATTATGTAGGTGAACACAACAATTTTGAGGGATAGGTGTTGAGCTTGCACTTTTATTCTTTCATCCATCCCTGCAGTACCACTTTTTGATTCTGCCTAGCCCATCGCCCACCAGTTGCCCATGAGCAATGGGTAGGTAGCAGACTGGGCATAACCAAAACTAAAGTAAGTAATGTGAGATTCTAATTTGGAAGTATGAACTGGATAGACTGGAGTCAAATGTTAAGGATTTTGTTATCATAAGGGAGGTTTAGGGTTTGAATTTGACCACTTGCACGGTAGGTTAGTTATGCGATATTTCTATTTTGACCCATCCTCTTAATGCCTTGCCAAGGCCCCTTGGACTCTTTGCCTTAGCCCTTGCCAAGGCCCCTTGGACTCTTTGCCTTAGCCCTTGCCAAGGCCCCTTGGACTCTTTGCCTTAGCCCTTGCCAAGGCCCCTTGGCCTCTTTGCCTTAGCCCTTGCCAAGGCCCCTTGGACTCTTTGCCTTAGCCCTTGCCAAGGCCCCTTGGCCTCTTTGCTTTAGCCCTTGCCAAGGCCCCTTGGACTCTTTGCCTTAGCCCTTGCCAAGGCCCCTTGGCCTCTTTGCCTTAGCCCTTGCCAAGGCCCCTTGGACTCTTTGCCTTAGCCCTTGCCAAGGCCCCTTGGCCTCTTTGCCTTAGCGCTTGCCAAGGCCCCTTGGCCACTCCTCCCCTCACAAGTTCCAAATTTTTGCAGGCGAGCTTGCATGGGGAGACATAAAAAAAATTGCCCAAAATCTATTCATGAATTACCATGATACTAGCTCAGCACCTATTCCTCTGCTGCCTGAACATCATTAACTATACTTTGTTATCAAGATACTGAAGTTACTAGTTGAATATGAAACAGTATTACCACTGATGTACGAGAGATCAATCATGCGGCGGTGAGCTTGCGGTCTAGATGTTTCACTTGAAATATGCTAAATATTTTTGCTCACTGAGACATGGCACGTCTAAAACTGTTTTTTATTCCATCATGCCGGACAGAGGAGAATGGTCTTTTGACAACATACATAATGAATTCTCCCCATTGACAATTCATTTCCATTTCTGGTGTTTACAACTATATGCAGTTGAGGAGATCACAGGATGTCTAGGAAGTAAAGTAATCAGTTATCAAGATTTAATCAGTGTATCCATGATATTGCAGGCTTGTAGCAAAAGATACGTGAGCTGGAAAGAAGCAAAAAGTTACTTCTCTTTCCTCTGAGTAGACAAGTAGTCCCATATCCAAGATAGAGCGCATCTGGAGAAAAAGCTTCGAGGCTAGGATTGTCTCAAAAATATAAATTTGTGAGGAGTTAAGAAAAGACAACCGAGGTTCTTTTAAATAATTATTATTACTCGATGTACAGATGTTAACATCAAAAAAAAATGCATTAAGGACGGAGATGCCCACCATCCATGTTGCCTCTCGATGGCATAGAATTGAAGCTGATGTGCGGAGATGGTGTATACTCCCATTCATATACAGCTCTGTATAGAGCTTCATTTCCTTTCTTCCTACTGTTCTTCAAAATGAAAGTGCATCTCACTCTGGAGGTGGACAACTTCAACCCTTCATCTGAACTACCTCGCGCGCCGCACAAAAGTCCAACCACTACTCCTTCGCACGTTTTGTTCTTAAATGCGATTATTCTAGCAAACTTGCAAGTTGCAAAATATAACCTACACCATCCACACTAGCTGCCACCCACCCGTCGGTGATTGAGAAATTTCTAAGAGGGCAAAGCTACCACAGCTTGAAGCACACTTTTAACCTGATTAACTATCGCAAGTCCAGTGAGAGGATGGAACACAATTGAGATAGTGACACCAGCTGCATTTCTTGTGAGCGTCAACGCGGTTATAAAGAGCCACAAACCCACCAACAAATCCAGCGATCAAAAGGAGGAAGGAGATGGTGAAGAGGATGATTTGGATGGCATTAAACCGGTGCTTCACAGGTCGCTCCATATTGGGGTCAAGAAGGTCACGACGAGGGACATAGGCATGCTGTGCCTTCATCAGAAGAACACAGCCTAAAAGCAATCCGGTAAGAAAGCCTCCAATATGCGCGAAATTGTCGACACGAGGGAGAAGACCAATGGCGAGGTTAATGCCTGCCAAGATGATAAGATTGAAGAGGACACCGCAATAATTTGAGTAGAGAGACCAATTGATGATGACATCAGAAATTGTGCCACCTAGGAGGCCGAAGAGCGCACCCGACGCGCCAACAGAGACGCCATTTTGATTGAACAGAGAGGAGAGTAGGCTGCCGCCAAGGCCAGAAATAAGGTAGAGTGAACCTACTCTGTAGAAACCAAATGTCTTCTCAAGTGGCAAGCCGAGAACTAAGACGGCGATCATGTTAACTAGAAGATGGAAGACCCCAGCATGAAGCCATACACAGGAAATTAGCCTCCACCCTTCCTTTTGATCTACAACCAGATCCGTCCTCAGGCCGCCCATTTTCAGAAGCGTAGCAGACGATGGTCCCAGTAGAGGGTTCTCACTCCAAGGTTGGAACGACATCCTTTTGAATGAAGATCCTAAGACACACGTCCGACCAGGGCCAATTTTTGCAGGGCAGTTGTTTTCATACATAACAATAATAAAGACGATGATGTTTGCCACCACAGCCACGAGGGTGAAGATAGGCCAATGACTCTTGTCTTGCTTCCGCGGCGGAGTATAATATGAAGGGTAATTGCCATTGTGTGGAGGCGGAGACTTTTCCATGTTCATGATTATGTTTCAGCACTCCAATCTGCGCAATAAATATCAACAATAGCGTCAGAAGATTATCGAAGAAATCAAAACTCAACATAGTGAAATCATTCTATTTAATATAGAATTTGGACAACAGAGGAGAGTGCTAGCATGTGAGCAGCACTCTTTGTTGTAGCCCAGACATACTACAAAGATGATTCCACTGCAGACAGGAAAATCATGTCGACATATACTTCAGACCTAATCGGTTGTGAGAAGCTCACATCGCTAAAATTTGCGTTCAGTCCTTAGGTACATTTTAATCATAAACTGCTTTTATATACTTGGTCTAATGCAATGAATGTCGCATCTTGCAAAAGGTCCGAATCAAGTTATATAAAATTCAATTTTCATGAGATGTCAAAAACTTCAAAAGATGTCATGATCAGTAGAAATCTGAAGAAACACGAAACAAGCCAGGAAACAAAATAAAATTTGCAGTGAAGAGGAAGACCAAGCTCCAACATCTACGGTAAGGAAGATACTATATACTCCGAATAAGATAGACACCAGCTAACAAAGGTCTCAACTACAGGCCGTGTACTAACCTTAACTTGCTCTCAGTTAATTCTGCCCAAGCATGCTTCAGACAACCGAGAATTCCCCTTAAGGTGCAAAAGGACCTTAAATAAATTACTAACAACAATGGCAACCCCAGCCAGTCTTCTCTGACTCAATCCAGCGAGAACTTACAGGAACGTCACCGACAAACACATGAATTGTCTGTACTACGATTGCGCGTCGAGACGCAGAAAGAATACTTCTCTGCTTACCAAACCACAATAGAGTCGTGCTCTGGGTGTCCTAATGCAACCCCAAACGAAACAAATCAACTCGTTCTACAATTTTGAGAGCCTCCATACCCGACTCCAGCGACTACTTCCACAACCTCAATTCGCTGGAAGAAGACTGAAAGAATCGGTAGCCCAACTCCACAATTTCCGCAAACCATTCCCTGTCACCAACCCCTCCTCACGCGATATCTCCAAGACCCCAATAATACTACCCACTGACGATCAATCTCAACACGCCACCACACTCACACGAACTCCAGTGAATCGTCGATCGCACGCTCAAACGTACCTTAGTTCGCAAAACGCAGCACCAATAAAAGGAAAAATCGGCCACTAAAGACTACACACCCGGAGACTTTTTACACTTTCAATGCCACACATTGCCAAGGTCGGGCGTGGTGAGTGGTCATAGGGTGTTCCGACGACGCGGTACTCGAGTCTTCCGGGCCGACGCGCCTTTCTTCTGGCCAACGGGTAGCCCAACCCCGAAAACCTAGCTACTCCATTCCGCGCTGCCCGCGACCTTGGGACCCACAACTGAATGCCGCGGTTGTGCTCCTGGCTACCCCCACCAACGACGACAACCCACTCACCCACGGCGCAACCTTGAGGCACTCACCCCTCCATCTCTCTCTCCCTCCCATCAGCTCTACTGTTCGAGGGGGATGCCTGGCAATCCTCGATTCCCTTGTTGCCGATGATTCTCTTGCTCTTGTGAGCTGTAGAATCAGGATTTCGGGGAAATGTCCCCGTGGGTCGAAGACGTGAGGAAATTGGCGCGGGCAGCGAAGGCCGCGGGGAGACTTGGACTTTGAAGTCAGTCGGCGTGGACCACGACAGGAAAACGCCGTCCTCTATGTCTAGTCATTGGAGACTACGAGTATTTGTTTATTCATATTTGAGTTTGAAATCTGGAGCAGGTAAACTCCTTTCCTACTAAAATTTTAAATAGTTACAGATTAGCGCAACTTCTGTGGGTCTACAACAAGATGTCAGACTAGGTGTGTTTGTCGAGGGAGAGGAATATCAATCAATTTGTGAAGTTTTTATACAGATTTTTTTTTTTTTGGAGTATCAAAGCCAAAGCAATTTGGATAGTGGACCATATTTTCTGTAAGAACATTCTTATAAGATATTTTTTTCATTTTGAATCAACGCAATTTGCCATACTTAATTATACTACATTGTGTGCACAATTCTTTTATGCATCAACACATTTTCTAGAAAACCCATGCTTTATTTTGTTAAACCTAGAGGGTGTAAAGAACATATTTTATGAAGATGGAATAAAAAAAATTTATTTTTTATTTTAAATAAAGAGGAGGTTTATAATATATATATATTGAAAATTGTAATTGAAGTCAAACACATCTCAATTGTCAGAAGATTGTAAGAAGGAAAATTTACCAACTTCAAACTCCCTAAGCAATATAATAGTTTTAAAATCTATAAAGATTGGTTTCTTTAGTATATATAACACACAATGTATATTTATTTTTAATGCAATTTTTAATGTTTTTTTCTATAAAGTGACAACAATATTTTTGTACCATAAAAACTAAATTAGTACGAATTCTTAATAAGAATATAATTTGTTTTAAATAATTTATTATTTAAAAAATAAAATCTAATCATTTATAATTGATCTATTATATTAAATTATCTTTTCAATAAAAGCTCAGTAACAATTTTTGTAATGTTTACAAAAAAAATTAAATTCTAGAAAGTTTTATTATCTTTTAATTTCTTATTATCATCTAGTTAAAGATATTTAGAATATTATAAGAGAAGCTTTTCCAAAAAAATAAATTCTTTATACAAATTATTTGCTATATATGTGTGTGTATATATATTAAAGTTTTTTTTTAATAATAATCCAAATATATTTTATCAAATAGAAAATTTTATTTTAGAGACCACATACTTGAATTGTAGAGACACAATAAGGCTTATACTATCTCCATTGGCACTTGTTGGTTTAGAAGAAATCAATAGCTAATTCATGTGTTGTAGATCTCCAAAATAAATTAGAAGTAGGTTAAAAAAATTGATTATTTCATTCATTAAAATTTACATTCTTCTTTATTACCAAGAGATAATAATGTTTGTATAGGATTTTATTTGAAAATAAAGAATAATATAGAAGATTCTTTAAAAAATCTATTGATGGATATGAAGATCAAGTAGCAAGCAACTTATTAGGACTTTGATCTATATTTATATTATAAAAAATAAAAATAAAAAAATAAAAATTTGAAAGTAGATATCATTATTAAAAGATCTAATATTAAGTGGTTTCTAATAATTAGAAGTTAAAATTAAGTTATTTCTAAAAAAAATATTAAATTAGAATTGTTAAATTATATTGCATTCAAAATTGGTAAACAAGAAGTTAAACAATGTTTATTTAGAATAAAGATTATTGAACCTTCAAAGAGAACCAAAAAAATAGATAATAATAAAAGGATTATTTTATTAATTTTTAATTTCTACTTTAAATTGAACTATATTATATTTAATCTATAGAAAATTCATTATAAATTTATACAATTATATAATTATATAATATAGTTCAATTTAAAGTAGAAATTATAATAATGCATATTGAATATAATCATTTACTATTTTATTAATTCTTTGATTAATTCACCAGTCAATTTTTTAAAACATATATATTTTGAAAAATTACAACAAAATGATACATAATTTTAAATCTGTTAAAGTAGGTAGTCTTTCATGGTTATTAAAATTTAATTACATAACAATTTAAATGAACCTAAAAAAGGAACATAAAAATAATCCAATTCACCAACCACGTCATGTATTTCATTCATTTCAATAAATGCCAATTTTCAATTCTGAAAAAGTTTTTTCTATTGTGGTATAATTATGAATTTTTAGTTCATAAAAAGATGTACTTTAATACCATTTTATTGTGTTATAAGTATCTCATTCACCTTGATATGTCACATCTTCTAATGAACTTCACTGATAACTTATGCACCATGAACTGGCGAACCAATGTTAGAAATTGAGACCTGGGTTTAGAATTATGTTCTGGAAGTGTGATAGTGGTCTTTTCTAGAAGATTCATGTTGTGGTATTAGTTGTGATATATATATATATATATATATATTCACACACAATCCACATACAACCTCTCATGAATCGGCCCACATGACCTCAATCACTACTAATGAAATAAATTAGCTGCAGCCTAATCCCCAAACAGTTGACAATCTTACTAATTCAGTTTACAATCATGCAAATGTGATCGTCAAGCAGAGCCCTTGACCGACTATTATGTTCCCAAATGCTTCAGGAATACAAAACAACAACCCACCTGTGAAAGCACAAATGAATCAAAGCACTCGGCATGAACGACAATGAAGAGGAAAAGTTCACAATCGAGCAACAATGCAAACAATCACGCAGTCACAATCTCAATCACAATGCACAACTGTAGCTGATAAGACGATAATCAAATCATTTTCTTAGTTTCTTCTGCTTCATCTTCTGTAGTACAGAAAAATTTTCTCCTGTTCATTTCGACAAATTGAACTCCTTAAATAGTATTTGTTTGTTATCTGATCCTATTCACAGAAAAAGGGGGTTGGGAGTGTTTTCGGTGCTGTGCTGCGTGTGGACTAGGAACTGGATGGTGCAAGAAGCTCGTCTGAATCCAGACGGGGTTCTTAGCACACGCAGGACACAACATCAGGGTGTTTAGTTGGTTGATTGAGCTTCGACACCAGTTGACCGCTCACATGGTGTGCTTACAGGAATAGGGAAGAAGGCTACGGGTGGGGTTCTCGGTGCTCTTCGCTCTCTGGACTCACCGAAAGATTCTTTAAAATAGGCTGCAGAGGGGTGGCAACAAACCTCACAGGTACACGTTCCGTTAGTTGACCTGCGCCCATGACGTTGCGAAGGTCAGAATATCTGAACACCATTGTTTTTTTACAAGATCCACTCCTGATCGTAATAGTCGCTGAGAAATTAGCGCACTAACATTAGTGGGTAACAGAGTGTGAAGCTCCTAGCTTGTGCACACCGTCTCCTGGCATAATGAATAATGACATCCTGCACAAGCAGAACCAAATAACATCAGGACAAATTGGATAAATCCCTGGTCCCTACAAAACCACACATTACTAATACTGAGCGAATCATTGAGAGGCAAAAATGAAACTAACAACTCACGTGGATTAGAAAACATCGGACGTAAATGTGGTGGCAGCAGCGGCCTCCCATTCCAAGTCCTCGGCTGGTTTGCTTTTGGCTGACTCGACTTCTTCTGAGATGAGCTCCACTGGAGACTCCAACAGAGGCGGCTTCATGTTGCGCAGTAGGGGCCAGCTGATGCCTCTGAAGAAAGAGTGGGCTTTCACGTCGCTGGCACCCCGATATGAGCCTAGCCGCTTCATAGGGTTGCGTTGTAGGAGGTCCCGCATCAACTGCCTCAATTGTAAGCTAACAGGAATGCTTGCAGGGAAGATGACGTCTTTTTGAAGTACGTTTGTAAATGTCTTCTGCCGGTTTTTCCCTCGAAATGGTGTTCGACCGTAGAGCATCTCATAGATCAAGATACCTAAAGTCCACCAATCTACGGCACTGCTATGACCTTGTCCGGTAATAATTTCCTACACAAGAAACATTCAGAGAAAATCATCATGAAACTGAGTAAGCTTTGCTGTGCTGATTCCGCAAGCCTCTTTTCGCGCAAGAATGACAACGAAGGCTGAGAGAGCGTGATAGGACTTACAGGCGCAATATATTCTTCCGTACCAACGAAAGAGTTGGAAGGCGTGACCGGTTCTGCGAAGAAGATCGGAGGTGGGGGACGCTTGGGCTTCTTGCGTCGGCCAGGTGGCACATCTGGCTCCACGAGCTGCACAAATCCCAGTGAACACCATTAGGATTAACTTCGAGCAGAGGTCATATCCTTGAATGTGCACAATGGATGCCCTGAAACACACCTCAACTGCAGAATTCAGGCAACGGGATGATGGAACCCACCAGAGGCTTTGCAGAGGTTAAGAAGGATAGATCAAAGTCCGTCAATTGTATGTGCCCATTCGCCTTCAGCAAGACATTCTCTGGCTTAAGATCCCGGTATACGACACCTGCACAACCGGAGCCATTAATGCTTCTCACAACGTAAGAAAATAAAAAGGCCACAACCATTGCAAGCTTTTAAAAACTGAAGTAACCCTATTGATTTTCGGTGTACAAGGTGGGTATCATGAGTCCTTACCAACACAGTGAAGGTACTCAAGAGCGACGACTACTTCGGCAGCAAAGAAACGGACCACATCCTCGGTGAAAACTTTTCGAGGCTGCCGCTCGAGAAGCAAGAACAGCTCGCCACCGGGGCAGAAATCGGTGATCAAGCATATGTGCGTTTGAGTCTGCAGATTGCCAGCAACCATACTGGAGCATAAGTTTTTGGAACTCTACACAAATGAAATGATTTACAACTGGTTTCATACTGGTGCTGATATTAACCTAGGGAGTGATCCAAATGAAGAGGGATAATCAACCTGGAAAGTGGCGTAAAGAGTGGGCAGAAACGGATGATCCATGAGAGCTAAAATGTCCCTTTCTGCTCGAGCTCGGTGCACCTTGTTACGTTGCATCATCACACTTTTGTCCATGGCTTTCATAGCAAACACCAATCCAGTATCACGAAGCTCTACCAGATGTACACTGCGCAATTTAACTCCCATCGTCAATTGAGCGAAAATCGAAATACAGGTTTGAAAAACCGAATACCAGAACCTTTGCGAGGAATAAAGAAAAGAGAATGAGAGCACCTTCCCGTGTCTCCAGAACCGAGAGGCTTAATTGGACGAAAATCCTTCAAGCCCAGAGTCACTCCGCTCTTCCTGAACTTTCGAATGGCTTCCCACGAGGGAGAGTTTATGCTATGCGGTTTCGGGTGCACTGGTAATGAATGTTTTGACCACAAGTCTTCCGGTTTCTGTTTCTCGCACAGCACACAAGCCTGTAAGTAATGTGCAAGATGGGGATAATAACTGCGCAAGGGACAAGAGATTGCTGAGTAGATGCAAAGGGTGATTCGAAATCCATACCATGTTAGCATCGGGAAGCTCCCGCACTGCACCGTCAATGTTATTCGCTGTCTCTTGCACCACCTTCGCGCCCTCTTTCTCAGTTTTCTCGGATAATCGCCGTCGTTCAGGCTCAAGATACTCACTCCCGTCAAGCTGTACTCCAATGAAGTATTGTAACTCTCCCTGCATATCCACCGACCAGAAGAAGATAAGGGATTCGCCATATTTTCAGAATTCACCAACATATAATTTGATATGAACCAGTGCATTAATAAATTCATTTGAGTGATTCCCATCACATAGCAGGTACAGGCGTTTAAGGATCTGTAAGACAAAAAAGTAACTGAAACTCACATTATGGTCTCGCATGGCCTGCAAATGAAACAAGTTCCAGAATGGCTTCCCTGCAAACCCAAGTAACCCGCATCCAATCTTCTCAGCAAAGATCTCATGGCCTGCTTGCTAAGTCCTCAAGGCTCAACAAAATCCGATGAAGCATTTATTTTGAGAATGATCAATCGTTGGTCCTCAAAGTAACGAGAAAATCATTTGACCTTGAAGGAGAACAATCAAACACTTACCACTTTTGGTGTAATTGAGGAGCTGCACTGTGATATCGCGACGAGCGGCAATAGCATTTCGAATTTGATCCACAACAGCGCGGTCTGTGTCTGGCCCTTGCAAGAAACGGCAATTCCGGCCCAGAATTTCCTCTCGGGTGTATTCCGTCAACTCGAGAAACTCGTCGGAGGCAAAAATCTGTCAACATATCCATATAGCAAGCTCCTCGGTCACGCTATCAGCTCCAAAGGGTGAATCACATAAACCAGACGACAAGCAAAAACAGACAAGCGAAGGCAGAAACCAAGACTTACGATAGGATTATCTGGAAGGCGTGGATCGGTGATGACGAAGTTTTTAGCAATACGTTCCAAGGTAGTGGCAAGGTCGATACCGCGCCGAATCTCTTTGCTCCTCTCCACATCGACTTCGAAGCTCTCCAGCCGTTCCTCATCGTCCAGCATGCGCAGCTCGGGGTCCAACTCGGGGTCTGGTTTAGGCTCTGGTTTTGCCAACCTGCACAATACCCAAATGAGAAAAAACAACTACTAACGTCCACACCGATGATGCATTTCGATTATGAGATACGCTACAGCAAAGCAATCCAGGCACGCACCCAAGAAGGGAGAGAAAACCAGAAGATCGTCGGTTCCTCCGCGGTGGATTTCCAGGAGCCAAGTGCTCATTTGCTATACCCTCCGGAACATTGGACAGCCGTGACTCATTTCGCTTCACAAAATCTGTGCCAGTTGATTTCCGTCTCGCAACATCTCGTTTAGGTGCGCCCTTTGAACCGTGGGCTAAGTCTTGCTGTACCGATTTCTTTTGCTCTTCCAGTAGCGGTTTCTTTAGTTGGCTGTCGCGCGGGGAGGTTGGAATTGTCGGTTTCTTGAATACTCCCACGAGGTCCCCTACACCCTCCGTTGCCTTGACTTGCAACCTCGCTGCAAGGAAACGTCAACAAAGCTGGATCAGATTATTGGTTACACACTTGAAATGATACCCTCCCAATCAGCGAGCAAGAGATAGAGGACATGAGAACCTACCGTCATATCGGATGAGTGACTCCGGAAGGCCATTCGGACGCAACGCCTTCTCCTTCTTTCCCTCCGTGTGCTTACTCACCTCGACTTGCATTCTGCTCTCCATTGCCAATCACCAACGACGATACATCAATGTTCCGACAACAAAATCGACAGAAACTTAAAACCTATTTCGCTGAGAACGTTCCGCGAGATATACAGTTTACAGCTGCTGGCAGACTTTGGGGTGTTAAAAGCAGAGGGGTTTACTGTACAAACTAACCCGATGAACTTAAGAACCTTGCCATCATCGTCTTTGATAGGTGTTATGGTGAGCAAATTCCAAAACGCAGAGCCATCTTTCTTGTAATTAAGCAAGCGCCCACAAAAGCTCTTCCCCTCCTTAAGCGCATTCCGAATTCGCGAAACGTCCTCCGGGTCGGTTCCAGGACCTTGCAAAAAACGACTGCATCCACGCCCACATGCTCATGCCTTGCAATGATTCTCTAAAACCTCAGCTACTCAGTATTGCTCACGAACCAGGGCGTAATTATAAACTGCCTGACAAAAGCAAGAATGGGCATCACTCATGGGGGAATGTGATCGTGACGCACCAGTTTCGTCCAATGACCTCCTTGGGTGTGTACCCGGTCATATTGAAGAAACCAGCGCTTGCATACAAGATGGGGAAGTCAGGCTGTGTAGCATCCGACACAACAAACGTCTGTTGGAACGTCGAGAGAGCGTCCTTGATCTCCCGTGACACCTTGGGTAAGTTCGAAGAGAGACTTGCATCGCTGCCTGCATCAGAAGTCTCTGATGTCCTCGATGCTGGCACGGTAGGCAGCGTCATTGATAAGTGTCCAGTGGCATTTTCACCGTCACTTGATCTGCCTCGTCGGGTTCACAACACCAAAGTCAAACTTCAGAGGGGAATCGCTTCAAAACACTTAGACCATGATTCAGTATCCCTCTCGACGCAACGTAGAAATCACTCACACTCTCACACTCTTTCAGCAAAAAGTGTCTAGCATTACTCTAACCTAATAACCTCTGATTGTCAACCAAATTTGTTTGAAAGGTGCTACAAGGCATCAGGGTTCTTTGTTCTTCAAAAAGAGGGAGAGAGGATAATTTCCTTTGGAGATGAAAAGATAAAAACATGACAAGGAATTCAGCAGTTGGAGAGAGGGGTCACCGGCAGTCTCCGGATCGGCGATTTTCACCCGATCGTCTAGTTGTCACGCCCTGCGTCTTCCCCGTCTCGGCATCAGATTTCAGCACCAGCCCCCACTCAGCAGCGCGGTCTGCCATCACAGTCGTGGTCATCTCACTCCTCTCTGGCGACTTCCCTCCGTCATTTCTCGACTTCTTCGCCAGTTCTCTCTTAGAATCTTCTTCTGCCTGAAACGCCATTAGACATGATAAGAATGTCCTCCATCAGTTTTCATGCAGTCCCAAAATTCAAATCGGTCGCATCAATCTGACCAAAGTGGACAGACACAGTGACTCAACCATCAATCACGGATTGATTTACCTGCTGCTTTAGCTTTTTAATTGCACTTTGCCTCTCCTCCTGGAGCTCAGGTAAGGTGTTCGTCATGGTGTCCGATGAACTCCGCTGATGCCTCACAACTGGTTTCGGCGCCGCCTCTTCGCCCCCTACCACAGGCTTTGGTTTGTATGCAGGGATGTCTAAACTCATCTCCAATGGGAGCGGCGCTTTCGGTGCGGAAGGCTTCGTGGCATCGGGCTTGGACCACGGGGGGCTCTTTTCCAAGTGATCGAGCATAGGAGGTGGCTTATTCCAGCTTTGAGGCAACGAAGGAGGGGTGTGCGGCAATGGGAGAGAGTTTGGAACCGGTTTGGGAGCTAACCAAGCCGGAGGCAATTCGGCAGGGGCGAACTTAGGATTCGCCCATGGGGGATCAATGCGGGAAGACGGCGTAGCTTTTCCCTCCGCCTCTTCGGGGGCCGGTGTGGAGATGACTTCGAAGTTAGCTGCCACTCCTGGAAGATAACGCGTGGTTGTGGGCGCGCCTCCGAAGACTTCTATCGATTTGCGTTTCGAACGCGGAATGGCATAGACCTTCCCTCGGCCCCGAGGTGCGCCCACTGGATTGAGCGGTTCTTGAGTCCTGGGAGGTTCTTGAGATTTAGGGGGTTCTTGAGGCTTGGGATTAGAGGAAATAGTGTCCGGACCCTCCATCGCACTTCTAGATGCTCAATTCTGACCCCCGTGCGCCAACCCTTCCACAATCGTCGTAAGGATTCTCACACAGAAAGATCAATCTACATTATCGGTGCATCAATCTCATTCTCGAAGCTGGCGCTGCAAAGCTACAACACTTCTCGTCTGCAAGCAAGGACTGGAATCAGAATATAAGCATCTGTGTTGGTGGTATTAGCAGGACTGTATCTTGTGAAGAACTTGGCATCTAAGATAAATAGTAAACTGGATGCAAATGCGCACATAGGTTGGTTTCCAGGTAAAATGGAAGATTTCAACAGCGTGTAAAAGCACTGACAACTCTATCGGAATGCCCACCAAGATTGAACCTCACAATATTGAAAGAGGATTTAAACAAACGGATTTGGATACGATCAGGACGATGCCTCCGAAGATGGGAATACCGTAATTTCCAGGGTTCACAAACAACCGTGACGGAGCTCCTAGTAGCGGCCCAGAAAAATGTGGCATCGAGATTCAAGAACCAGGAGCAATTCGACACTTAACTACGGGGCGGAGCTAACAATTCCTCGCAAAAGTAAGTAATATTTTTTTCGTGCACTGGTGCAAATCCATGTAGTTCGAGGCTTTGGTGCTTACACTATAACCGCAGTGAAATCTCTGAAACCCATTACGACAACCATGCGTTGCTCTCAACTGCAGCGGCTGCCAACCCCACATGCTACAGTACCTAGAAGCGAACGTGAGCCGTTCAAGTCATGCGGAAAACTAACCAGCACCCAGCGCTGTCAAGTCGCGTTTCCGTCTTGGTTGCTTCATTACAATAGAGCTACAATTCTATACACAGACTGGGAGTATAATCTCTGGTTGGATTCACCTCATAATCTGAATCTATGCGCGAACTCCTCGTAACCACGCAACTCATGAACCCGTGCAGTAGTGCAATTCTACGAAGTCATACCTCCCGCGCCCCAACTTCGGGCTTGTTTCTCAAGAATCGTGGCAAAGTGAGAGATGGACCTACTTGCACACAATCGCATGCTCTGCTTCCTACACCTGATCACAAAAAGCGCAAAAAGAAGCTTGTAGGGCATTTGCACTGCTCGGGAGCTCACCCCAACCAGCTTCTGCCTTCCTTCCTTCCTTCCCGAAGCATACGGAGTGTCACTGAATAGGGTGTCGAGTAGGTCAGAGTGTGCAGAGCGAAAGAGATTTGCTCAGCGAACCCGTGCTAAAAGTGGACAATCGGGACGCCCATGTTGCAAGCACAATCCATCTGACTGACTGAACTGGGAACCACGACACTGAGGAGCTTTGAGGAATGATTGTGGTGGATTATCTGACGCCTGATGGATGATGGGGACGAGGACGCCAGGAGATGGTCCCACAGAAGAGTACCCGGAGGCGCAGCTGCGGTTCCTGCATTGTAGCACCACGGCGGAGTAGGGTCATAAAGACGACCTTGATGAGGTTGGTCCATCCGATCATGGGAGCCGATTGTCCCTCGCCCTGACAAACCCCGATGAAGAAATCGCTGCTGCGATGGGATGGGCGGGTTCGTCGTGCTAACCTGCGTCACCTGCTGCTCCTCGGAGTTCACTCGATCCTTGCTACTGGCAGAAAACCATGTCTAGAACCAGGTAACAAGACCCCTCGAACTGCATTCTTCGCTCATTAAACTTGGATAGAGTATTTTCAGCCATGAATGGATTTCGAAGACAAAAAAAGTATGCATGAATACATCGTTTTGTCTTGTTTCATTTACGACCATTGCTAATTTCAGCGCACCGCGGAAATGCTCTCCATCATCCGTTCCAAAACTCTCCTCGTAATTCGAAGAAGACATTCACGGTTACGGTACGAATCCGCGGCTCATCCAACAGAAGTCTTTTTTAGTTCGTTGGAAGAAAAAGAATAACCACAGTTACCAACTCCGAACCATATAAAAGTCAACAACTGTTCTTTTCTCAACTTTATTCCATTCCGGTGCGAGTTTCAACTTCTGATTGGATTCGTGATCCCCAAACCAACCCACCCTCGACTTCAAGTTGCTATAGCTACTCCAGGCCTGGTCCAACACAAGTGGCGGCAGCCGGTGCTCAAAAGCAGAAAAACTCCACAAGATTCCAGTGGAAATTTCCTTTTCTTATTTTTCTTCCCCACTGAATTGCTGTGCGCTGCAGCAGACAACCGCTGGTGAAAGGTTTCGCAAGCCCCGGCTTGCTTTATTTTCCTGGGCGAGCGGTGGTTGCATTGAATCTAACCCTACAATCGGATCTGGAACAGCTTCGGCAAATGAGATGAGATGGGGAATCTACAGAGCTCCGGATAAGTCGAGCAAATGTGAGGATGCATGCCCGTGTGGACCTGACGGACCATTCACAGGGGCGCAAAGTGAGTGCCAGAGAAGCAGGAATTGCCGCGGCGGAGGGTCTAGTCATCAAGGCGACGCAAGTCATGTGAGAAGTAAGGAAGCGTTAACATAATGGGCGCAGGCTGAATTCGGGGCCTGCATTGGACGAAGATGTTTGCCGTGGGTATGCTCCTCATCCGCTTCCGCTTCCGCTCCAGCGCTGTCGACCCAGGCCTCACCCACTTCTCTAAAGCTTGGATTTGGTGGAGGTATTTAAGCGGCGTGACTATATATAAACTACCGGAGCACCTCGACGGATTTAATGTTTGAAAAGCAACTGCGGTATTTGGAAGTGTGTTTTTTCAGTAAGTTCCTTTTTATAGGGGACAATCGAAAGTCAAAATCGAGGCAAAGGAACGACGAGTTGCAGCGAAACTCGCAAGAGGAGGCGCTGCAGTTACCGCATTGGAAGCCTCGAAGCTGGTTGTCGCGGAAAGAAGGAAAGAGTAAAAGAAAAAGAAAAAGGGTGAGAGAAAAGAAGACGATGCAAGTCGATGGTGGAAATTTGATGGATGGATGGATATATGGATGTATTGGTTTCGAAGGACTTCCATCGGAGGTCGAGGTCTCTCAATTGATACATAAAGAAAAGGTTAACATGCCCCTCAAGGCTTTGTAATTTGTATGTTTGTTTTGGTTTATTCTAATAATATGTTGTTGAAAACATGTTTAATTTTTATTTTAAAAACTGGATGTCTTTTTAACATTTTCATGGTTGTATGATTTTCAAATCTCTGCAGACATGTTGCATAGTTAACTTGAATGTGCATACACAACACTATGAATACAATTGGTGTTTTGTATTGATACTTTAATTTATTTTTTTAATTAAAAATAATGAAACATATATTTACTCCTATATATAAATAAGTGATCATAGTTTAATTTAATATGAGTTGAATTACACTTTGTAAGTATTTTTTAAAACATGATAAAACAGAATCAATTGAAAATGCCCAATAATAACAATCATAGTGACAATTGAACAAGACCTGCAATATAACAGCATGAAATATATATATATATATATATAGAGAGAGAGAGAGAGAGAGTGATGTATCATTATATCTGTAGTGTGTTATGTTTTAAATTTACAAAGAAATTCATGATGATATTGTTGAATTTGTATGCAATAATTATATCAATGGTATGTTTTTAAAATTAAATTACACCATTGATAAATGATTGTATTTTTGTATATATGCGTTTTGAAATTATGAATATATATATATATATATATATACACACACACACACACACAGTCACCTCTTATTATAATCTGCTTCTTGGAACTAAAGAAACTGTTGACTATATTGTGTAGGTTATTTTTGGTGGTGCAGATTGGGACCAGTAAAATGGATTGACAATAATGAGGGCTGATTGTATAAGGATTTTTTAAACTATCTATATAATGCAATTTAGCCATACATGATTCTTAAACAATTGGTGAAAACAAAATAATTATACTATTTAAATTTTAACTTTTTTAAAAAAATATTTTTTTGAATCTTGTTTATTTTTTCTTTTTTAAACAAAAATGCCAAATTATATATATTTTTTATATATTCATACATATGTATATATTAATACATATTGAATTATTTTTATGTTAAAAAAATATGATTTTCTTGGTTTAATTTTATTTTTATGTAATACTTTAAAATTATTCCTTCTTCATACATACATATATATATATATATATATATATACATACATACATACATGTAACTATATTGGTTTTAGTTGTTTGAACTATGTAATGTATAAAAAATAAAAACAAAAAATAAAAGTAATTTACTATTTTTATTTTTATTATTATTTATTTTAAATATTTATTACTATTTCTTATTATGTAAAGATAATAATACAAGTCATAAAAAAATATAACAAAAAAATAGAATTTTACAAATTATTACATTAATCAAATACATTATACTTCATAAGTCATATTTCAAAATAATATAGCTTTTTAATTTTATTAATGATTATAAAGATCATGCATTGAATATAAATAAAATTTATAAAAACTTGTAAGATAATATAAATCATTATTATATAAATTAATCTAAATTTAGAATTATAAATTTTATATTATTTTTATAATAAAATATGCAATTAAATTGATTATAGAAATAATATATGAATTTGAATGACAGAATTATTTATTATTATATATTATTATTATTATTATTATAAAAATATATTTTTAACATCTATAATTCATATTTTTTATAAAAGCATATTTCTAAGTTATGATATAGATTAAAAATTTTAATAAATGAGTCCAATATCACCTTATATAAAATAATGGAATGTAATGTAATGTAATAGATGAGTTTTTAAAAAAATTATAAAAGTTTTAATATCATCAATTTTTTTTTATCACAACTATCATCATAAAATAGTTAAAAGATTGTTGAAAAGGTTTTGAAAATGAAATTTGTTGAGAGAGATTGAGAGAGTTTCAAGAGAGTTTTTGAAAGAAGGTCTATTGATTTAGTTGAGTATACATATAAAGAGAAGCAAAGGAAATAAATAGTATCTCCTTGACTAAACTTTGACATTATAGCATATAACTATAGTAAAATTACAGTGAGCGCTTATTAGCATTAAATGCTCTTAACACTCCTCTTTGCTTGATATGATATTGATATAACATAAAATTTATATAGAATTATAATCTATATTTTTCTCTAAACTTGCAAGATCTACACTTGATGCTTCAATAAAACCTTATCTAGAAAAACCTAACTATAGTCAAAAATAAAACTACAAATAAAGAAAAAAGAGTACATCACCCTTCTTCAATCTATACTCATGATAAAAATCTAATGGATAAAAATCCATCAAATAAATAAAAAAAAAAGATTGTCTAATTATTATAAGTAGTTTCTTCTTTAATACATTCATTAGTTATCTTGCTTAAGAAAAATAAGTTGCAACATACTAATGCCATAGATAAGATGGTGATGGATGTATAATAGAAGAGCCTTGATAAAGAAATCATCAAAGTTATTTGCAAATGCTATTTTTTTAATTTCAACTATCTATTTAGTTACCAAGTTATGGTTATAATTAAAATATTTTGAATCTATATGTTTTTTCCTATCGCCTTTGATGAAACCAACTTGTATTTGTACAACACAAACGCTATTGTCTTTATATAAGATAGTTGGAGAATCATCATACAAGAGCCTGCATGTTGTTCATATGAGCTTGTCAATTGATCACAACTAGACACATTCCCAAGATGCTTCATATAAAGCAATAATTTCTATATGGTTGCATGATATTGTAGTTATAATCTATTTTATTGACTTCTAGGAGATTGTAGCTCCATACCGCAAGAAAACATATCTTGATTGAGACTTAGTTGTTGCAGAATCAAATTTATAGCCAACATCTACATATCTAATCAATTCAGAATTTATAGATTCTAAATAATGTATTCTCAAGTCTTCAATACCTTTTAAGTAACATAAGAGGTGCTTAATATCATTCCAATGTTGTAGTGTTAAATGTGCACTATGTCTTATAAAAATACTACCAAGGATATGAATCATAAAAGAATAAAATATCAATAAATACTTGTGTCACTCAAAAGAATAGAAAATCATTCAAAGATGGAATAATATTGAAACTAGAATGGCTATTGTCAAAGACAAGAAGACTAGAGATTCTTAAAACAAGACTAAGAATAAAAAAAAGTATTAATAAGAATGAAAAAGACTTCATTCTTGTCTCTATATATACTATCTATTTAAGAGCTATGTGGCGATGTTCTATAGGACCTCCAATACATGTCCAATTTGCAAGACACGTACCAAACTTGCAAGACATGTTTTTTATATGTGTGCCACATATTTAGCTTATTTCACAAGTTACCAACATATATAACACATGGTTAATTTATTGACCAAGTTTTTAACC
The DNA here is from genome assembly GCA_036785485.1 of Physcomitrellopsis africana. Taxonomy (NCBI): domain Eukaryota; kingdom Viridiplantae; phylum Streptophyta; class Bryopsida; order Funariales; family Funariaceae; genus Physcomitrellopsis; species Physcomitrellopsis africana. Next base: position 261,747 of record JAWRVF010000300.1, on the reverse strand, counting down.
TATCAATCATCTAAAGATATGTATAAAAATAAAATTGTACCTATGAAGCTTTTCTATAAAATATTAATAAATTAACCTATTTTTATTTACTTCTATCTATTCAAATTATCTAGATAATTATTAAAATAAATCTTATGTCCGTGACATCAATCCCCTTTCTAGGAACAAATTTCACAAGGAATGATGATTATATGTTAAAGAAGTCCAAGATACACCAAATTATATTTGTTACATATTCTGATCTTTGTTTCCTTTAAAGATAATTGATAGGTGCTTTCAGCCATTGATAGTGTCTCATACCAAGGCAAGAGGATCACTTTGATATTTAATTATTGCTAAGGCCTTTAGAACTTCTTTCAAAGAAAACATTCGGAACACCATCAAGAATAATTTCTACTTCAAAAGTATCATGAAGCAATAAGAGTCTCTTCCAAGGTCGTGATACCAAACATGTTGTATCTTGCCATCAATTTGAGGAAGAATATGCCATTCTTAAGGATCTTCATTTCTATTTTGTCATCTTTAAAATTGTAACAACCATAATGTCTCATCCAATAATTCAGCAAATAATACCTTTTGAACTGAATTTATTAGTTGTTGATTCTCTATTTTTTTAATATTAAAATCCAAAAAAATAACAAACAATAATACAAGATAAAATGAAATCTCTATTGAACTTGCTTTGTTTTATAGCAAAGATTTTTTTATCTCTTTATCTTGATTTTGATAGATGCCATCAACAAAACATGTTGACTTTAGTTGATGCATTTGCTAGATTCTAAGATGGCTTCCATGTGTGTTCACTAATATCATATTTGTGCCAATATACAAGATATTTTAATCTATTTTGGTATCACCTCAAATCTAAAATATCTTTTACTTCAAATTCTTCATTGTTATCCATTTCTATAAAAAATAATGATATTTGTCTTTTTTCTTATATATCTATTATCTTATATGGTTCAAATAGAGATGCATAGAATATAAGATGGATCTTCATAGACTTTGATAGGTTTAATCAATAAACAATTGGATTGACTTGTTCACAAATTGGAAATGGACCAAGCCTCCAATAATCCAACTTGTCACAAGAACAAATAGTTTTAATATTATGGCAAAGTTGCCATATCTTATCACCTACCTAGAATTATAATTATTCCTTACAATAGACATTTGCATTGATATTTCATTGTTCTTAAACTTCTTTTAATTGTGTCTTCATTATTGTATATAATTCTAACAATTGATTTGTCAAGTCTTCCAGTACAAGATTGTCAACTTTTAAAAAGTTAAAAATATCAAGTCATGAATGATAATCATAATTAGCAAAGAAATGTATTTGTTGAATAGAAGAATGTATCAAATTATTGTAAGCAAACACTGCCAATAGCAAAAGAGTTGTTCAATCATCTTGATGATAATTGATGGTACATTTCAAATATTGCTTCAAAATTTTATTTATCCCTTCCATTTATCGATTAGTTTGAGGATAAAAGACTGAAGATAGTTTTATGACCACCTTCAACATCTTAAAAAAGATTCTCCAAAATTTTGATATAAATTATATTTTTTTATTTGATATAATATCCCTTGACAATCCATAATAGCAATAGATGTTGTCAAGAAAGAATTTAATTATTTCTTCATTTGTTATACATAGTACAAAATATATCATCTTTATAAAATAATCTATAATCACAAATATAGAATCATATAAATTTGAAATTAATAGATTTGTAATAAAATCCATAGAGATAGAAGACTATGGTTGTTCCGATATAAATAAGGATTAGAGAAGTTTGGTAGACTTATGAAAAGGAGTTTTTTATCTTAAAAAAATATCATATGATTGTATAAACTCTTTAACTGCCTTCTACATTTGAGACCACTAAAAATCTCTTGATATTAGTTTCAAAGTCTTATTGTATCCAAAATGGCCTACTACACGGAAGTTGTAGCAAGCTTTAAGAACATGTAGTTGTGCTTCTCCTTCTAGGATATATAAATGTTCTTCAAAATAGAATAGATTATTATTAAACTTGAACTTGGAAGTATCATTGAACTTAAATGAATTATTATGAATATCATAAATAAGAGAGTCTGAAGACATGTTTGATTAGGCTTATTTAAAAAAAGTTGAATCAGCAATTAATATTGATTTTATTGCTTAAAGATGAAATTATTTTAACTTCAACAAGATTGTCTTTTGTTGATCAAAAGTTGTATTTTTTTCTTTTAGTACAAGATAAAAATAATTAGAGAGAACATTAGACAAATCTTATTGTTTTATTGGCTAATAAGTGATAATGAATTCAAATCTTGACAAAGACATGGTCCAATAGGCTTAGCAATGATTCAAAACATATATTGATATGAAATATTTGAGGTTCTTGTGATCCATATATATGGTTATTAGATTAGAAGTGCCTTTTAGATAGTAATGCCATTCTTGAAAAGAATCCTTATTTTACAAGAAGTTTTTTATCATCGATCTCATAGTTAATTTTGGTTATTGAAAATTTTCTTGAATAAAAAGATTTTGGATGCAATTTGTCATGTGCTTCTATTTGTGATAATATTATACTCAAGGCAAAATTTGATACATTTGTTTCTATAAAAAAATACTTTGGAGAAGTTCATGTGATCTAAAATTGGTGTAGAAGTAAAAGCTATTTTCAAAGCTTTAAATGATACTTTTATTTTTTTACTCTACTTAAATTTTTTTTACAAATTAAACATACTAGTGGAGCTGCAATTTGAGAAAAAAATTTGATGAAGATTTTATAGTAATTAATAAATGTAAAAAAAATTATACATCTCCTAGTGTTTTTAAAATTTTTTAGTCCATAATTATCTAAACTTTCTTAGAATCCATTATTAGACTATCATTTGAAATGATGTATCTTAAAAAATCAACTTGAATAGTGTAAAATATATATTTTTCTATCTTAGCATATAATCTTGCATATCTAAATTTTTGTAATATATGACAAACATAAGGTTTATATTCTTTTATATTCTTAAAATAGATCAAAATATTATCTAAATAGCAGACAATAAAATCATCAAGAAACTTATGAAAAACGTCATTTATAAGATGTTGAAAAATAATTGGTACATTTTTAAGTTTAAAAGGTATGACATTATATTTAAAATGTCCATACCTAGTTTGAAATGCAACTTTTATTTATCACCTTCTTTGATGCGGACCAAGTTATATGCTTTTTGTAAATCTATTTTTGTGTAGATCTTTATTTGAGTAAGTTAATCAAAAAGTCTTGAAATCAAAGATAAATAATACCTATTCTTGATGGTTATCTTATTAAGTCCTTAATAATCTATGCACATCTACAACAATCCGTTTGTTTTCTTCACAAATAAGATAGGAGCTCCTGCTAGAGACTTTGAATGGTATATGAAGTTCTTAGCAAAGTTCTTGTCAATATATTCCTTCAATGCAGCTAACTTATTTTGTGATAAACTATAGATTGATTCAAATGGTAGTTGACTTTTCTCTTAAAGATCAATTGAACAATCATAAGGTTGATGTTTTTGAAGAATAATTATATTTTTAAAATATATATATATATATATATATATATATATACATATCTTTAAAATCTTGATATTAGCTAGGAATACTACTTGTAGTCTTTTTAGCATCCGAAATGGGTATGGCATATATAACAAAAGATGATTTTTCCTTTACTGTATGTCTACTTGACTAATGGATTTTTGGATTAAATTATAAAAAAATCAAGGTTACGAGAAATTTACTCTATTTGAGGATTATATTTTCTTAATCACAATAATCTTAAAATAATTAGATTAAAAAGAGATCTAATCACATTAATTATTACTACGTTGTTATTCCTTAGTTGCTACATCTTAAGGAGCAACCTCATAAGTAACATTTCCAAAAGATAACAAATGACTATCTATGACTTTTATATGTACGGATATAATTTTTTTAACTATAGATATTTCTTATTTTTTGACAAAGTCTTTGTTTATAAGTTGAGACTCTTAAATCTAATAAGGTTGAGACTTTACAATTTTTAGGTCCTAAAAATATATTTATTGTAAAACAAGGTGAGATATTTGAGAAGAGAATAAGGCCTTTACAAGATATTGCACATGATTCCAACCACATAGTCCCTATTGTAGCTACAAAAACTTGTTTTTCAACATATTATCTTCTTTAGCAATCATATTTCTCATTTTGTAATTAGATTGTTTCTTAAAACAATGTTGAGCAATGTGCTTAGCTTCTCTTCAATATAAATACAAATCTTCTTGATGATATTGAATTTTTTCTTATTTGGTGGAAGATTTAAAATGTACCATATCAATTTGTATTGATTTTGGCTTAATCAAATAAATTTCTGAATTATTATTATTAACTGAGTTGTTCTTCTCCAATCAAATTTATATTCCTAACGTCTTTCAAATAATTAATTATTGCATGCAATGGCTTGATCAATAAATTATTCTAAAGAATCTACTTTTGACATTATTAGTAATAAATCTTTGACGTTATTCTTCAATCTATAATAAAAATTGATTGATAAGAACTTTGTCATTCTACTCCATATTGCAAGCAAGGTTTTGAAATTCTACAACATATGTGTGATTGACCGTTGTAGTGGCAAAAGTCCGCTTCAGGTAGACACAAGGCCCCTCTTTACAATCAAGTTGGATCCGATATGCACAAACTTTCTTAAATTTCTCTTTTATAGTCACAAAACCATGTGTATAATAAATCAACAAATCAGAAGCTTAAAAATTTATAAATCAAAATCTAGCCATTTAAATAAGTTTAAACTTTGGAAGCATAGAGTTCACTTCTTTAGTCATCTTCACAAAAATTCCCAACCGTGAATTCCTTACCAATCACTAGATATCATCAAATATATTAGCAAGTAATTTTATAAGTAAAAACCAAACCAAAAACTTGAAAATTCATAATTTGAGATCTAATTGTTCAAATAAGCTTAAAATTTGGGTAAACATAACTCATACTTTTGATCTTTGTCTCATAAATTTTGAGCTATGAATTCATTGCCGATCGTTAGATATCACCAAATCCTTGGCAGATACTTTTAAAAGTCAAATCTCAATTAGAAACTTAAAAATTCATAATTTAAGATCCAGCTATTCAAATAGGCTCGAATTTTGGGAAAACATGATTCATACCTTTGATCTTTGTCACATAAATTTCGAGCTATGAATTCATTGCCGATTGTTAGATATCACCAAATTCTTGGTAGGTACTTTTGAAAGTCAAAACCCTAGATACTTGAGAACAAAATTTGTCATTACTCTCTAATCAAAGTTTCAATTGATATGAGATTTTAGATATAGACTCTTTATAATATAAGTGATATGTACACCAAAAATGAGCTTCAAATTCATCTTGAAACTCAAGTTCTAGCTTAAAGCAAACCCTTCTATTTATCTAACTTCTTCAAAATCCCAATTTAGTTTGCTAGTTTTAACTAGCCATATCTCACTCATTCTAGAATCATTTCTATCAATTCTTAGACATAAAATATATAGCTTGAAGTCTAGTTTCTAACCCAACTTCTTGATTTCTTGCTAGTATCTTAAAACTCCTAATATACCTAGAAAAGTGACAATAGGTGTCATATTAGTAGCCTAAGTTCAAACAAGCATATCTCTCTCATCTAAGCTCTGAATCATGCGTTTCTACCACCTAAACTCATGCCAAGAAGAATCTCTCTCTAAATACTTCCCTAGATTTGCCAAAAAACCCTGTCTTCTTCTCCTTCAAGCTCGTCAAAGAAGTCGCAGCCAAGGTCATCAAAGTCCAAGTCAACAATTAATAGTTTAAAGTTATAAAAACCCCAAATCTAATCCTCCAAGTCAGCACTATTAATGGCAACCAACTATTGACATCCAAACCTCTATTTATCTTTGGTAAAATCCTAAATTCAACCTCAAAGTCAAAACTCCTTATATCTACAAATATAACCCTGAATCTACTAAAATCTAAGATTGGAAAAAAGATAAAAGAAATAAAAGAAGTTTTTAAGGCTAAATCAAAGTTTAAATTAAAATTAAAGATAAAGTAAAATTTTAGTCAAAGAAAAGGAAAGAAAGTGAGAAATTTTTCTCAAACTATATAAAAACTTAGATTGGTAAGAAAAAAGAAAGAACTTAATAAAATTTTAAAGAAAAGATAGTTAAGTTAGGTTTCTATATATGGATATATTTACTTCATGACACCGTGATCCTTGTTATAAAGATAAGAACTTAATATCTACTACCTTTTCTTGATTATTTTTTCTAAATGTGGCCGTAAATACTTCAAGGAATGAATTCAAATTATAAAGAAGTCGTGAATCTTTTTCTATCAAAGGTGCAAAGTAAGAAAGAATACTTCTAGATAGAAATACATCTATGAATCCAACTTGAGTAAATCCATTAAGATATTGAAAAGGATGCAACCTTAGATATAGTTTGATTTATTGTAGAAATCTTTGAAATTTTGATCTTATTCCATCAAACTTCTCAGACATACTAATCTTTGCATCTTTCATGTTTATAAAAATAAGATTTTTTAGATTTGATTGTGAGGCTGATTTTCTTGCTTCTCTCAACTATATAATTTTTTTAGCGTAGGGTTTGAATTTCTTCTTTAGACATAGGAATAGTACTTTTATGATTGACATTAGTGATTTGTGAAATTTCCACCCTAAAAGTATTGACAAGCTTTTAAAGATTTATAATAGTTACAAATCTATCCTTACTTCTATTAAATATAGCATCCATGATCTTTCTTTCTATCTTAGATAATTTAATAAATCCACAAGGCAAATTAGAAGAGGATAATTTACAACTTCTAATATCAAATAAAAATTTCTACAAAGAAGAGTAATCCAATTTCTTTCAAGAAAAAAATCAAGATTAGAAAGTAAAGAATGTTAGTTTAAAGGTGAATAGTCTGTAACTTTCAAATATAATAATAAAAGTGGAATAATTCACTCACTTCTTAAACATAAAATAAGAATAATAAATCTTCACTCTTGTCAAGTTATCAAGAATATGAATCACAAAAGAATAAAATATCAATATACTCTTGTGTCACTCAAAAGAATAAAAAATCATTCAAAGATGGAATAATATTAAAACTAGAATGGCTATTATCAAAGACAAGAAGATTAGAGACTCTTGAAATAAGACTAAGAATAAGAAAGGCATTGATAAGAATAAAGAAGGTTGTATTTTTGTTTCTATATATACTATCTATCTAACAGTTATATGGCAACATTCTATAAGACCTTCAATATGTGTCCAATTTGCAAGACACCTGTCAAACTTGTAAGATATGTTTTTTATATGCATGCTATGTATTTAGCTTATTCTATAAGCTACCAACATATGCAACACGTGGCTAACTTATTGGCCAAGTTTTTAACCTATCAATCATCTAAAAACATGCATAAAGATAAAATCACGTCTATAAAGCTTCTAAAAAACTTCTCTATAAGATATTAACAAATTAATTTATTTTTACTTACTTCTACCTATCCATATTATTTAGATAGTTATTAGAATAAATCTTATGGCTGTGACAAATACTAATTACAAATGCAATGTCTAATCTTGTAAATGTGGCCAAGTATAAAAGTATTCCAACCACTACAAGGTATGGATATTGTTCACCACGTAGTTCTTTTGCTTCTTTGCAAGGATTGTAGAAATCATCTCTATTATGGCCACAACCAATCATTGGTGTTGAAAGTGAATAGGCATCAATCATATTGAATCTTTGTAAGATTTTTTTAATATAAGCTAATTAATAAAAAAAAAATCTACCATCATTTATATATATAATTTGAAGATTAATTCAAAAAATTCTTTTTTGTAGCATTTTCATTTCAAACTCAAAAATTAAGAGGTTAGTAGCAACAACTCATGTAGATTTAGTGCCTATAAGGTTAAGGTCATCAACATATACTACAATGATGATAAATCCAATTTTGTCTCGTTTAATAAAAAGACAAGGGATTAATAGATTACTTATAAAATTATTTGCAATCAAGTAGTCTCACAAGCACTGATACTACATGCGTCCAGATTGTTTCAGACTATATAAGGCCCTTTATAATTTGACATAATAGTGTCGTTCTAAAACAAGACTATGCAAGTTTTTTGCATCTATTCTTAGTGGTATGTGCATGTATATATTTGCATCAAGAGAACTATATAAATAAGTAGTTATTACATCCATGAGATGCATCTCAAGGTCAATATGTACTACCATTCCAATTATATATTAGAAAGTAATTGAATCCATAACTGGAGAGTATGTGGATTCATAATTAATCCCAAATTGTTAAGTAAAGCCTTGTGCTATAAGTCAAGCTTTGTAGTGGATTACGCAACCCTAACCATCATGCTTATATACCAATACTATCATATATCCTAAAGAACAAGAAGTAAGAATGTCCACAATTGGATCAAAAAAAATTTGCTTATATAAAGAGATATACTCCTCCTTGATGACTATGCATTGCTTCTTTGACAATTATAGGTTTGAGATCTTTTTCTTTGCAAGAAAAAGCTTCTGCAATTATATAAGCAAAATTTTCATCTAGTATAGTAGATTGTCTATTTCAAATATCATCTGTATTGCAATATAAAATGGATAATTTTGTATTCAACTTAGTCTTATTCCTTTCAATCTCAAAGATTTCTTCCATAGAAATAAAAGAGATAGTTTCTATTGATAGAACATCAATAATTGATGGCTCCACAAGATTGATAGTGGTTTCTACAAAAATAATATTATTTTCAACAAGGTCAATAATTATCATGGCCATTTTTTTATATGGTATTTTATCTAATCCATGAATCTTTTTTATTATTGGTGTAGCAACCTAAGATACTACAATACAAGCAGGTATATTTTAAGCTTCATTGATAAGAATTTTGATAATTTATAATACATCATTAAAGCCATCAGGTGCTTGGTCTATGATTTGCTTCAAATACAAAATCTTAGTAATCTTAGTTTCAACTAAAGATATTTTAGGATCAAAATCTACTTCAAGCAAATTTACCTATATTTATGTGGAGTGATGTGATTTCACATGTTGTGATATTAATTTGCCTTTGTCTTTCCTCTCTTGAGACTGCTTTAGTATAAGAATTATTTTCAAGCTGTATTTCTAATGTCTCTCATCTACGGGTGTTTGGTTGCAATGTGTGGGTTCCAATATCATAAGCAAAAGCAGAAGTGGTTGAGTAATGAGTTGAATATGCTTGATAAATGACTTCGTAAGTCTATTTTGTACATATTTATATAGAACATAGTATATCAATTCAATCCCTATTGCAATGCAATAATCTTTAAAGGATTTTAATCCAAATTCTTTAACATTGTCCATATGTAATATTTTGATAGGATAATCAAGAAAATGCACCCAAAAAAAAAAAAACATAGAGAGAAGATTAGCAAATATCATATTTCACATTAATAATATAGAAACATATGATTGTTTATTTAATGCATCAATAAGGATTAGAAAATAGCAAAAAGTGGATTAATAGGACTACAAATATTTCCATGTAGCTACTCAAGTATTGGTAATAATTCTTGTGGGAGTTTTCAAATTGAGGGCTTGACAATCATTTTTTCTTATACACATGTCTAACATAATTCTATGGAATTTGCATCTGTAGATCTTAAATTATATCTATTTAAATATAGAATTATTTTTCAAAATAACATAGATCAAGGATGTTGGAATTATCTATGCTAGAGAGAAACGCAACTCTTATTGGTAGATGATACAAGAAAAAATATAACTAGAGGCTCAATCGCAATGCGATATAAGCTATTTATTACAGCAAAAGATTTTTCAATAATTTTATTGTTCTTTATAAGAACCAAATCTTCTTCCCTATTTAAAATGGCAATTAAGAGATGAAAATCATTGGCATGCATATCTTGGTAGCTAATCAGACCTTGAGGTGGAAAAGAAGAAAACATCATATGTTTGTATTTAATGATGGAGCTCTCAAGCAATATTACCATCACTAGTCTCTTTTGGAATCAAAATGTATTTGATTCAGCCTTAGTCATTAAATTTCTAGTTTTCCAAGTTAAAAATTTATTTGTAGCAAAAAACTTCTTATCCTATAAGATGGTACGTGTTGTTGCAGAATGTATGAGCACATCATGAGACTTATCAATATAGGTTTTTATAGTCATATAAGCCTCCAGATCATCATTTCAAAATGGATCCATAGATGCATCCATGGTATGAACTTCACGGGTCATAGCTCGGAGTCTTGACAAAATATTTAAAAATTTGGTATGCATAAGCTAGATGTCTAATTATATCACATTTGTAGCAAGAATGTATCTTTGATTGGCTTCTATTACTATGATGAGTAGTTGGATACTTATTCTTTCTTTATAGATGGTAATAGTCATGACTATGACTACCTTGGTATTTGTAAATACCTTTTTCATGCTTTTGCAATCTACCTTTAGATTGTAATGTATTGAATGTATGTAATTTTAGAACCACAATTCTAATAGGATAAGCCTCTACATTACGTAAGAAAAATTCACTTTGTTTTTTCTCAAGAAGCAAATAGAATATGAGTTCACAATAGCTCTGAAATTTCATATTCTTATATTATTGTGTAAATACAATAGATATTGGAAAAAAAAATAAAAATAATTTTTTCAATTATTTTCTCTTTTGAGATGGCTTATCTTTACAATTGCAATTGTGAAACAATGTACATTGCAAAAGCATGAAAATGACTATTTATTAAAAGCACTTAAAGTTAAAAAATCCAACACTCGCAAGTATGTCAAATCATGATAAGCCCATAGAAGAAAAACAATCTTTTGATAGTCAAACCTAGATCTAAGCTTTTTCTAAAGTTCAACAAGATCTTTGAATTCCAAGTACTAGTGTTAGAGAGCAGGAATAAGATGACAATGAAGAAGAAATAATGCTTTCTAATAATTAGGAATAGGAATTGTAGTACTTATAGTAGAAAGTTCTTTAAATGGAATTACATTAGAAAGTTGCTCTGCAAATAGGTTAGTCTTTACCATTCTTGCCCACAAGAGATAGTTACTTCTATCAATAGCCAATAGCAGAAAAAGAAGAGCTTGAAGGCATGAAGATTTAATATTTGTAGTAATCAAAGAGATTTCTATAGAAGTTACTATAACTAAAGCAGTAGATGATGTTAAAGTAGTCATTTTAATAAATATGAAATAGATAATTAATAAAAAAAATTAAATATATATATATATATAAAAAGATATTTAGAAGATTTAAAAATTATTATTAAGTGAGATATTAGATAAGAACTAATATAATTATAAGATAAAAAGTTTGAAAATAATATAAGATTATTATAAAAGTAAAAATTAATATTATAGATTTATTTATTTATTTATTTATTTTTGGAGGGAGAAGAAAACAAAATTAAAAAAAGAGAAGAAAAAATCAAATCAAGGACTGAAAGGTCAACAATTTGGACTAGATTAGTAGGCGTGGATTAAGAGTCTTGGACCAATGTGTTGAGAGGCTAGTCAACGGAGCGGATTTGGTGAACTACAGAGTTAGGAGCTGGATTAATGGAGCCAAGGCCAGGGTCGATTGCAACATGACAGCGAGATTAACGACAATAGGCAAAGACAATTAGATCGAGCCAATGCACGGTGAAAATCAGGGTTGAGGTTGACTACTAGGGCTAGAATTCCAGTACCATGAATATCAGCAATGGGCCCGAGTAGAGCAGTGGGTGATGATAGAGCAATGGACAAAAAACAAAGAACAACGAGAGAAAATGAGACAATATGCTGATAATATGTTGAGAAGGTTTTGAGAAAGAGATTTGTTGAAGAAGATTGAGAGAGCTTCAAGAGAGTTTTCAAGAGAGAGTCTATTAATCTAGTTGAATATACATATAAAGAGAAGCGAGGGAGATAAACAGTATCTCTTCTATTAAACTTCGACACTGTAGCACACAGCTATAACAAACATTATAGAGAGCGCCTACCAACATTAAATACTCTCAACAAAGATGATTAGAAATTATTAGCAAACAACACAATACCAACCATTTACCCAATTTGTAATACAATATCTTAAAAAAGATACATTTGCATATAAATGACAACAACATTTTTAGAGCACTTTTCAATGAAATTGCCACGTGGGTGCAAATAGAACACTATGTTTAGAACCAACTGATTGTCATTCTAATTGTTCACCAATATGGACACATTCTACCAGAAAAAACCTTCAAAAACCAACAAAAGAAAAGAAAAAATAGAAGCTCCATGAGGTATACAATGCATAAGAATGATACAGCCTCACTAAGAGCATCTCCACCCATGCCCCGCTGCAAGGGAGCGTCTGACGGGACCCACGAGTTCACACGGTGCAGGGGCCTCGAGGCCTGGGTACCTGCCACGTGGTAGATGTAGTCCTTGTATCCTTTCATTATATTTAGTGAATAGTAATGGTGAGATTAGAACGATGATTGGAGGATAGTGTTTAGCGTGACACCCTTACCACGACAAATCTGATGTGCCCGAGCATGCTTCTAGCGGGCTCTGTACCTATTTTGCAGTGGGGGGCAATGGGTGGGGCAGCTGACCCCGCTATAAGTTTTGTTGGGGTCTTTTGAAGTAGCCGGGTGGAGACGCTCTTGAATGAATGCTACAGCAAAGCAGTTGAGGGAATCTCAATGACTGCACGTTGACGATTTGTGCTCCAGCCAGCAGACAACAGTGGGTATCTAAGAAAAAGGAAGGAAAAACTGTATGAAAAAAATGGAGAGACGAAAAATATGTCTTAAAAAGGAAGAAGGAATACTGTCATTAGACGAACTGAAGGTATGTGAACATTCTGTGTAGGCATGTGATGCACATTAACATTGATTGAGAGGCAGCGCCACCCTTGGCTTCCAAAGAAACCCAAAGGAGCCAGACCTTGATTTTCCAAGCTTTTTTCTCTCTTCCTTCCCAGGGCTGCTGCTGCTGCTAACAACGTCCTTCGAGTGAGACAATTTCTGTTGCAGCTCGGCTCCAGAAAACTCGCCACCAATCGACGCTCCTGTGTTGAGAGTCGCACCTTGAGGGGAAGAGTGAGAAAACACGGTCACCTTCTGGCGCTGCTCCCGGAAGTGTTGGAGGAGTTTCTGAGCTTTGTCTTGAGCAGGCGGATTGTTGCTCACAGAGAGGGAGACAAGTGCAGGGATGACTCCTTCCCCTAATACTAGTTGGCTATGCTGGAAGCTATTAGTACATAGTAACAAAAGGGTGGCAGCGGCACTCTCTTTCTCCTTGATACTTCCCGTGTCAAGGATATCAGTCAGCACAGCTATGCCGCCTTCAGTATTAGCAATAGTGGATCTCCCTTCTTCAACAGAGCCCAGGATATATAACAAGGCCACAATCTTCTCTAACAAGTCCACTTTGCGTAAGCTCAGAAGATGCACTAAGATAGGGATTGCATCAGCTCGAACCACACGGAGCCGGTTGTCCGATAATATAGTGAGATTGTACAGTGTGGTTAGTGCGTCCTTGCGTCCCTGATTTGAGCCAGAGATTAGCAGACGCACCAAGAGAGGAATTGCTCCAGAGGAGCCTATACAAGCCTTGTTCTCATTCAAGCAAGACAAGGTCAGAAGAGCAGCCGCTGCAGCTTCTTTGCATGCGCGACTAGCTCCTGCTTTTAGTAATTCGACGAAAAGAGGAACACCTCCTGCGGTGACAACTGCGGCCTTGTTCCTGTACACATCAAAACATGAATTCAACCTTCGATGCACAACAGTTCCAAATACATGCTCCAAATATCTTTCTATCGTGCGTTTATAAGTTCGCTTGCACACGATCACGACGCACACAAGTAGGTTACAATAACCGAACACGCTAAAGGTCCTTTACCTGTCATCACTGATGGCAACATTGAGGAGTGAGAGCGCCACCACCTCTTGGACAATTTGGTCATCAGCATCAACTGCTGCCCTCAGCAACTCTACAAGAGCTGGGATTGCACCTCCTTCTCCAAGCTGCAATCGTACCTTAGCATTCGTTTTCGCCAGAACCCGAACCCTCTCAGCAGCCTGGAATTTCTGGTCTACAGAACCCACTTTAAGATCTACAATCAGATCCTCACACCTATTTACCCATTGATCTTCGGGTTGCAGTTCTAAAGAAAAGTTCATACAACTTCTACGAAACCGAAAAGCCCCAGATTCATCCATGAAGTTACATTCTTGCACATGTGCACCCTTATGTTCATGAATACTTGGGCAACTGAGGGCCTCTGGTGCTAGCTCAGCCTCCTCTTTCCAAGGAGTTTTCATGTCCTTTTCTGGAAGATCATTCACAGGCACGACCCGAGTGTCTTTTCCCTGGGCGTCATTGGGTACCTTAACGAGCTCAGAAGCTGATCCAAGTTCCCATTGCCACGAGACTGGAGAAAGTGGAAGAGATGGTGGGTCTGGGACTGGAATTTTATGCGACTCGCACCAGCTTGCGATCAGACCTTTTATGCAATAATTCGGCGTGAGGTTGAGGTGCGCCAAGGTCTGTCTCGTCTTGGGGCACGTAACATGACCCTCTCGAAACCATTTTTCAATGCAGAGTCTCTCATACGTCTGTCCTGACGCGACAATGACGGGCTCCGACATCAGCTGCAGAGATATGGGACACCGAATCTCTTCTGGCGCAAGAGGACTTTGAGGAATCCGTGGAGTTTGTCGTGATCGAGGAGTTCTGGGGCTGGAACAGTCAGGATCCTCCAATCTATCTACAGTTTCAAGGAACTCCATGTCAAAGCATCGACAGTCTGAACAGCTTCGATAAATCCGCGGGGAGTTAATCCTATCTGTATCTGATTCCCCGCCTCCAGAAAGTTTCCCCACACCCCAACCTCTGTCCGAAACAAGCCAACGGGACAAGTCCCCGTTTGTATGCATAACATTCTCTGTTCGAAGAACATTATTGTACTTCTTCATAAGCTGTAGTATGTGAAAGATGAATAGCTCTTTCCGACGATCTTCTTCGTATCGTGCTTTCTTAAGTAACCGTTTCAGGGCGCGTTTCTCAGCCAGGATAGCATCCGCTGTCACTAAACCTAGCCGGATAGCAACTTGACTGAAGGTTTCTTCCTCAGCTTCAGGATTCTCATATTGAGACCCCTTTTGCTTCTGAAGTAGCAAGGATATAATATCAGCCCCTATCTGCTTCTCATCAGGGTCCAGCTGGAATCGAGTTCGACCCAACTCAGCTTGAACCTCGTCGATCTGGACACAACGCTAACACAAATCAGTTTCTTTGCTGCTTGACAGTGAGCCGCACTTACGCGACCGTTGCATACTCATGTTCAGTGGTGTAAAATCTCACTAATCTAAAGAACTGTTCGATCACGTGCTGTAGCTAATATCACACCGTTCAGCCTCAGTGAAAACCATACACATAATACCCCGTCTTTGTGTCAAAGAAAAAAAAAAAAAAAAAAAAAAAAAAAACACACACACACACACACATACAATCGTTTCTGATTATAGACCAGAAAAGAATGAAGGACATAAATGGTGATCTCTTAAGAATACGCAGAACAATACACACAGAAAAACTCTCATTCTAATGACTAGATCTGCAGATTGAACCGATTTTAATCGAGCCGATCAATCTTTTGACTACCCTGTACAAATTGCGAGGTGCATGTTGGCACAAACCTGAGAGGCAAGCTCTTGCGAAACTAGAACTGCTATTCGTCGAAGACTTGTCTCTAGCCCTACTTTTACCTCTTCAAACCGTGCCAACATAGATTCCCCTTTGACAGCCTGCTCCCAAAATTCATAAGACGAAAAAGCATGAATCGAGTGTGCAAGATTTAAGAGCAACCTAAACTCAAAAGCCAGCAAACCCAATTACCTAGTTACCACTTATGACACAACGAATGAATTTGGGCCAAGCAATAGCCCGAATATGAACAAGGTATCAGATGATTACTAGCTGCAAGAGGAACATACCAAGTACAGGTTGCTAGAATCTGAACAGTACTGAAGGAGTAGCCGAGCCTTGTCTAGAGCCAGTTGCATAGCACAAAGTGACTGAACTCCTGCTTTACGAAATCGCCCACGCTCAGAAACCAGAGAAGGCTCAATGGCGTGCATACGTTTCACAAGTGCAGCTAATGTAGCACACATCTGGGCATGAAGCTGCACAAGACAAGACGAGGCCTTCATTTCAAAAGTCCACAAACAAACTGCTTGAAATTCCTCACTTGCTCAAAGAAACAAGGCAAGCGCAGCTGAAAACGAAAATTCTTTCGATCAATTAAGCTCTTAAATCAAAATCCAAAAAATTAAAATATAGCTTCAGCTTGGCATCCACAAAGTGGCAACGTAGAATAGTTTGAAAAGAATTCCAATCCTGTGGTGGTTTAGAAGTATGAACACACAGTACTCATGATTGTGACATGACAAAACGTACCTGTAGAGGCTTGCCAAAACTAGAGCCCGGTGGAGGTTTAGGGCTTTGCAGACATTGTGGACTTCCTACAGAGCG
Source organism: Physcomitrellopsis africana (assembly GCA_036785485.1). Lineage (NCBI taxonomy): Eukaryota > Viridiplantae > Streptophyta > Bryopsida > Funariales > Funariaceae > Physcomitrellopsis > Physcomitrellopsis africana. The sequence continues at coordinate 245,156 of JAWRVF010000300.1, read as the reverse complement.
TGGGCTGTCAGTATATCCGGATGTTTGGACAGGTCTCTGAGAGACTGGACAAATATACATCTTTCCCTCCAGTTTCTGCAGCTCTGTATCTTGCCAAGTTCATACAATGTTTCAGAATTGAGGTCCTTAGTATTTGAGATAGTGAACGAATAAACTGCAAGTCATATAAAAACGTAAATAGTTCACGCTAACTGGAAGGAGTTGCTAACATACCAGTGTCTGCCATGGCAAATTAACCAATAAAATCTTATCAGCTGCTAAATGGATTCCTGTAATAAAATGAGACAGCCATTTACAATAGCACCTTGAAATTCCACCTCAATCACTTCAATGGAAAACCATGAACATCCATACTTGGACCCTCTAGAATCGTCAGATCAATGCCTCTGAAAAAATAAATTGTTGAAAAACCTCTCGAGATGATATCCCCATCCTATCGCGAAGTCCCCAGTGATGAAATCTCTGTGGGCTACACAACAGCCTTCTTGTTTATGATTTCAGAAAAATTCAATATGCTGCTTAATCGGTAATTCAACGACATTCAATCAAAATGCGTCAAACCTGCACAAATAATCACATCAAACGAATTAGACTATTAGATGTACAAGACTCCAACTCCTTACACACGTGATACTAACCCATTGTTCCTAAATGCCACAGAATAGAGGATTGTTAGTGGTAAGCGAAGTTCCCTCACGAAGCCATCGCACTCAAAGTCACTAGAGGCCACTCGAAGTAATGTGAAGAAAGAGATGACATCACAAGAATGGGGTTGGGAGACACCACCCAATCAAATAATCTGGTAAGATTCACAAATACAAATAAATAACGGTTTGAAACCCTGAATCTACTACGAGGCTTTCACCTAACGAATAAATGATTTCATCACAAATACTGGAGCAGCACAGTCTGCTGTGTCCATGTCAATTCGGAACACTTCTGCGTGCGAGAAAAAGTCCTTTTAGAGAAATTCTCAGATCAGAAACATCATCAGATCCCATTCGTAGCCAGTGAACAACATCCCATCTAACTTCGTATTTTGATACCACTCAGCCAGTTAAGAATATATTCATCTGAATTCTTGGTGTAGACACGAAACTACAGCCGCAATAACCCAGGAAAAAAAAGAGAGAGAGAAAAAAAAAAAGACTTTAGATGAAAGCTAGTCAGATTGATCAAGAATGGGAGTAAACACCTCTTATCGAATACAATAAAATCAGAATTGGCACAACACTCTTTAATCAGCACCTTTAAAGGTCACCAGTACATGAGAGGATAGGAAAGAGGCAGCCGCTGTCACTAATAGACAATCGTAAGACCTATATCACCCGCTCGCAAAATTGGAAGCCTCTCTAGACTCAAATGTGGGTGATCCATTCCGTCCAAGGCAAAACTTCAACCAACACTTCAGCAAAGCTAGTTCCACGTACAGCGAGCTACTTCCCAAACTACAGTCTCCATGTCATAATGCAGAGAGGAAACACCCTAATCATTCTACCTAGTACTCGACAGAACAACGAAACGCCTACCATTCGATATGTATACTCCGATTCCAATATGAAACACTTCTTGTTGTTAATAGATGCAATCAGCAAACTCACCTTCCGAGTGAAATTCACCCAACTCCAAATGACGCTTTTGTGATAGCTTCGAAACGAAGCTTTACTGCGCTGTCCTAACCACCCCCTCTACCACCACTCCTCAAGGGTATCCAATGCACAATACACCCCAGAACAACCCGGACACAATCATTCACCAAATCTATTCTGCATAATAGCTAGAATGGGTGATCAGCCACAAGGCCACCGACGACTTCTAATGGCCGTTTCAAACCACCACTGAAAACCGGAGGAATTTCAGCAGTCCGACACAAAGGTCTCGCCGACGTGCACCACAATTTGTCCCACCTTAAAGTAAACCCAACGGGGCCAATTACTTCCTGACACCCAACGTACACCACAGCACAATCCGTCTGTGCCTTTTGTCCCTCTTTGTATTGGATTTCACCATACAACTCCGCTCCTACAAAATCTTACACAAGCTTCTTATAACCACTACCACTGCTTGGCTTGGCTTGGCTAGCCTGCAACAAGCTGAACCCACCTTGAACAACAATGAAGCAGAGCAGTAGGAAAGACTCGGATTATAAAAAGGCCGTGGAACCCAACAAACCATGGAAGGGTACGCAGCCACGACGCAGAATGGAAGACATGATTTGGCGCTAAATTGTCTGCAGCATCTGTGTTGGATGCATGTTTCAGATACCCTACGATGAAGATACTGCCAGCCTCCTCGCTCCTCGTTCAGCATATCTTTCCTCTCCCTCCCCATGGCTTCTTTCCAACCACGCCTTCCTTTCAGTCGTCACCGTCTCCAATGTGGTCGCATGCTTCTGCATCCCTGCCACCAAGTGAATATACGATCTGATCATGGGGAGCTGCTATTGAATGCTCCAGCCTAATTATACTAACGATCCAATTGCCACCCCTCAGGACACCTCTGGGGCTGCAAGTTTAGAGCCCACGGCCTCTTGTCTTCTGACGCCTCGAAGCAATGCAAATTGTGCAAGACAGAGATCACACGCGGCAAGACAGGGATTGACTATCCGATCATTCTCCTTGTCGCGTGTGGGTATTTACGGTGGTCGTTGAAACTACCCAATTGCAGGGCTTTCCATCCAGTTTTCTAGCTTTCGCATGAATTTGGAACGAGGAAACTCTCACAACACGCCTCGGTAGACTGTATGAAATGCTGTTGGCAAGCTCAATCAAGCGGCGAGCGAATTCTAGGTTGGACTTTAGCTTTGGCTTAGTGTTTTTTTATTATTGATTCTTTTTCTGCTGTGGCATTGCACTGAATGCGTTAGATAGAATTCAATGTAAGGGTCTAAAATATCCAGCCCCGAGGCAATCGCAACCGAATTGAATGTCCATCACTTCGCAGTTATGAGCTGTTGCAGTTCGAAGCAGGACAACGTCATGAGGCGTCGTCGTCTGTCCGTCCGTCGTTCGTCGTCGTTCCCTTGGATGCCTTTCATAGTTTGTTAAAGGGAAAGCGAGGGGTGCTAGTGGCATAGATGAACCTCCCAATGCCTCAATGAAAATGGGTGCTTAGATGTGTGTCATATTACTTTTAATTTCTTGTTTAGAAGAAAAACCAAAAACGCTACATTTTCATTTAAGATTATTTCACGAGAATTGTGGTGCTAACATACACCTTATTTTTTTTTATTGTTTTCAATACAAAAATTATATTTATTGTACGATAGTTGTTTAAAATTGAGTTTTATTTGTTAATAGAAATTCGAGTTTTTCTCCATCAACTGTTTGAACTAGATTATTTTATCTTTTAACTTTTTTTAAAAGTGATATAAAAACTCAAAGCTTATATAAATAAAATTTTAAAATTAGTATATATATATATATATATATATATATAAAAATTAGAAGAAATAAGTCATTGAGGAGAGACATACAGTAGCCTATAATGTAAGCCAAAAAATATGATTAAAATTTTATATTTTTATATTTTAAAATTTATAATAAATATTTTTAGTTATTTATCATAAATATGGTGTTTTAAAGATGTTCTCAAGTTTAAAATCTTTCATGAGTTTAATTCTTTTTTAAAAAATAAAAAAAATTAATGTTGCCAACACACAATCTAATGACATACTTTTTATTAAGACATGTAAAAAAAATCTTTAAATTAAAATTAAAAAATATTTTTTTGAAAAGAGAAAAATATGATATAAGTAATATATATATATATATTACAGATATTATCATATTTTATATATATAATTTATATATATATATATATATATATATATATCTTAAAATATCTAAGTAATATATATATATATATATATATATATATATACATAAATGCCTATAAAGATATCAGTTTCTTTTTGTAGAGGTGAATGTACAAAATACTAGCAATATTAGAAATACAATAAGTACATATGTAAGTTTTCCAATAAACTTTGACTTCTATGTATATCCAATGCAAAGGGTAGGAAATCATTTCTTAGCTATTTTTAGTCCCAACTAATATAAAATTTCAAATAAATAAATAAAAAATCAGTTGGAAAGAACAAATAATAAAAATGATAATAAATTAAATGTAGATTAGATTATATCACAAAAATATTTTGACATGATCTTGACAAGGTAGGAATAGAATAACAACGTAGAATTTGTACAATTGCAGCTTACAAATTGTTGCTTCATATTGCATATCATTGTCTTGTACTTATTATGTCTTTAAATCCTAATTGCCTTGCAATGGTCTTTTGCCTCATAATCCACTTCTTTCCTTCCACCCCTTTTCTTGTACATTTCTTTTTCTTCTTTCTTCTTTCTTTTCTTTTCCTTTCACTTGTCAGTACTCTGCTGCTGTTGTTTGGCTGACTTCTGACCATCACCTTGACTTTATGCTCCCTCCCACTATCAGGATTTACACGACAATCTAAACCCATTTCTATATTTTTACATTTCATGGTTTCCATTTTAGGCCTGTAAAGGCCACTATTTTTGTCTTAAAACCTTACAAACCTAAATATTTTTTGCTAAACAAACTCTCAATATCAACCTTCGTGTGTTACAACTGTTTACACTCTGCCTGTAAAACCTTTTTTGATATCGAACACTGGTCAGGGACCAATTGTAATGCGTAAGATATATTCTCATGAGAAAGCTGCAAGTGCAACCAACAACGTTTGTAAATGCAGGTGCTAAAATCTCACCGTTGATTAGGCCTATTTCTTGTCCAGAGTTTCCTGTAACACACCTGGATGTGACTCCTGGAGATCCCAGTAAAGTATGCTTCCAGTATAATATATATGTTACCTCAACTAAATCTAACAAATGTGCTATCAGCGAGGGGCACGAAGGTCTTATGCAGCTTGGCCTTGCCACCTGCAAAAACACGCTGCTAGGTGACCAAAACGAAATCGCAGAATGACAACCTTGTGGAATTCTGAAGTCTCTAAAATTGTGTTCGTCAGAGACAATGCAAAGCAAGCCAAAAGACACCTCTGCATTTCACCTGACCAGTATAATACTAACACCTCTCTGCATTTTCACAAGACCAGTATAATGCTAACTGAAGAGTAACCAGGGCAAACGAAGAGATAGGAGAATCCCACAAATGGTTAGACTGACAGAGGTTTGCTGAAAATGCAGTTCAACAGAATCAATCTGAGAGGAATGCTCAGGATGCTAGCTTAAGATGTAGACATCATGTTGAAAAGAAAGTGAAAGAGTGCAATAGACACCGAGACAGAGCAAACTTGAGAAGGAAGAAGCCACTGGATTATGTCATGAATAATCAGTTGTGACTCTCTGAGATCTGTGTCAGGCATTACCAGGTTGCGCATGTGAAGGTGGGGTATGTTCATCTTCACTGCCATTGTCTGATGCGTAAAGAAAACGACGTGCTAGGTTCTGCAAACCTTTCAGAGGTTGTTCACCCTTCCTGGAAGTAAAATTTACTAAACAATTCACAGTAATATTTCCTTACAATTTACTGGAAGCTATTTTTAAATCCATCATCGAACATAAGTTACATACAATGGGAGTCGACAAATGAGATCTAGGACTATAGAACGTTTGAATAGAAATTTTCAAGGTGTTTATGAATGAATGCGAAGGACTCAATGTACGTGGTTTATGAAACAACTGACAAGTTCGCATAAATCATCATTGTGACAGTCAGTACCCGTCTTTCATCCGAAAGCATGAAAAAAACCACTTGATTGAATACCGGACTAATTGACGTAGAAGTTTGATGACGAGAGCTTCACAAGTACCTGGCTCCAGCCGCTCAAAATCCATCATATTGTCAGCTCCATCAGCTGCAGTTCTTGAGACAGGCCTTCCTAGTTTGGTTAGTTACGGTCTACACAGAATGATATCATCAATTTTCAGCGGATAACGAATTTTTTTTATAAAATAATAAAAAAAAGTAACACAGATCCACTGCATGGTAAAAATTCACTTGCTGGCAATACTCGACAGAAATTTAGAGGAAATACTTATTTAAGAACAGGGATCAAAAAGATATCAAAGATATACTGAGGTGCATGCAGATGCATCCAGGCTGAAATTCACTACGTTTTCGGGGTGCAAAAGCGGGTACGCAGTTAAACTAAGGGCCAACCCTGCATACTTGAGTGGTTCCCTTCGTAAATTCACATACACAGAGCGTCTGCGACCTCCATTTCATATTCCAGCCGGAACAGCAGCTTTGGAAAGCGAGGGTACACCAATACAAATGACTTTGATATTCTAGTCGAGTAGCAAATACTCACAACCCAAGAGATTTTAAGATAATGCAGACATACTACATGTGCACAGCAATGAATACTAAAACCATGAAAAGAACCAGATTAAAGGCGTGTGAGCAACTCCTTCGATCAATGATATGGCGTCAGTAATAGACAGCCTTACATGAAAACTTCTTAAAATCAAAGAATTAGATGGAATTGAACCTCAGCAAGAATACCATCGTTATCTTTAAGTTCGTGCTTAAGTTTTGAAGTTCCAGGAATGGGGACCTCTTCGTGAGGTGAGTTTTTTCGTAACATAGTCCCGCTTGAAGAAACCTCAGAAACCTCTTTATTTCAAGTGTCTCTAACATTAGCCTGTGAATGAGGATATTAGTTCCTGCTAACAAGTCAATCAAAGATGACCAGAAAAATCGACAAAAGTATACCTCACGAAGGGTATGAGAGTATCATGGCATGTCAAGAAAATAATCTGCCGTGGCGGTAGACAAGAGAGGGTCGTTCTTCTGAAGACCTGACCTTCTCAGTGTTACTGACAACTGAGTAGCACACCTGAAAGTAAAAAACCAAAACTTCTGGGTTAGCTAACCAACTCAAGGTGACAAATATGTTCAAAGGAATCTTAAATCTCCACTACTTGTACGTGAAAACGTCAAAGTTGTCCTATAATTTACATGAGTTCATGCTGTGTATGACTCGGAAGAAAACTTTAATTTACATCAATCAATTATCGTGATCTTTTGAGAAGTTCTAGATCCAAGTGCATGACAAGAAACAAACACAATTTAACACAATAACGGGATAGTGTACCCTCAGCGAAACCAGAAAGTAAGAAAAAAGAATTACCGTCAGAAATTTACACGAACTCTCGGAGAAAACAATTCAGAATCTAATCCTCTTGGCACCCCATAACCGTTTCTATGAAGTTCATGCCCATCCATAATGGCATCTCTTAGTCACGCAATAATTTGATAATAAGGTTGATTCGTGACTAAGAGATGCCAGTATGGATGGGTTCGAGTTTGCTTCAAAAGTTGGGCGGTGCTTCACTGCCTAAAAGTGTGAAACTTTGAACCTCAAAGTCTCAACTCATTCTCCAAGCGGCTCAGGCTGAGTGCTGAAGCGTAGCAACCTCAAGGAATCAATAAATGCGGCGATTATTGAAAATAATTCGATAAACATTGTCTTATTTCAAAACTGAATAAATACACATTGAAATTAAATCCGCAAAAGAAGTCCACATATTCAGATCTCAGCATCACTGGATATTCAGTTCCATTCATGACATGCATCACAAGTACTGGTATAATGATCAAATAAGTACTGACAAGCTCACCCAAAAGGAAAATAGACACATTGCCACTCTTCCCTTCCAATTCCTTGCCATCACCCTCATTCGCAAAGGCATAAGATGATTTGGGTGCCTCTTTGCTAAAGCGAATATTTGGTTTTGATTGTTCTCTGCACCATTGCGATTGCACCACTTCAAAAAGTTATGAATGCAAATGGACGAGACTTGTTTACTTGTACAAGGTAGGAGATAGGAGCATAATTGAAAAAAGTGGCATTTCACAGGAAAATTCAACCCAAGCCTTATCCTGTCAAGAATCCTGGTGCTCCTTGGGACATTCTTGACATGTCGATGCCTAAAAAGCTCCTTCGAGCTCGGTCGCTGAAATGGACTGAGATATTGATTCCATATTTTCGCTCGGAAGATATAATATCAAATATGAAGAAAGGCACGAATATACAAATTACTCTCATGGATAGTATACCACTATGAGTTGATACCATCCAAAACATTCCATCAAGATAGTGCTTAAATAAAGCCGAGCTGAATCTTTGCAGAAATTTTGCACCATCAAATGAGGTTTCATCTTATTTACAATACCAAGTCAACTTTCAAGTCTCCGCGAACTTCTCTACATAGTGCGAGGTTCTACGCTCCACGTCAAAAGCTGATGGGTGTTCCATTTCAAGTGTAAAGCTCCCAAGGTTTTCAAACCTCAGCCTGATTATTCTTGAGACAGAAAGATACAATTCTTTGAATGGTCGTGAATGGTGATCTACCTGCAATTGATAAAAGTACACATTTCAAGTTATCCAAGAACTTGATACCAGATTTGAGTAACACCAGCAGGTGGTTTTTGTATGCCCCATAAAAGAAGTAATAAACTCGGACTACAGCATACACATGTAAGTTCTTCAAGAACCTGCTTAACAACGAACAACTTGACAGTAGTGCACGACAGTAAACCAAACTTGTGGTGGGTTGCTTTGGGTTAATACGGAAAATAACCATTCCAGGGTGCAGAATCCGCACAACATGGCTCCCCTTTCGCCATCTCAATTGCAGCTATTTTCAATGACAATATATAGCTGCCTGCAATAAGAACACAATACTCTCAGCCAATTGAGACAATAGCAATTCTGGATGCATGGGTAGATCTAGATGAGATTCTGCTGATTTGTGCTGGTGGGGTCTAAAAGGTCGTATAAAAAAACTGACCTTGCGTTTAGACTTCGTATAAAAACAGCGACTAAGCATCCTCTCTATTATAGCATTGCTGAACGCTACCCATCACAAAGACATCAAAGTAAGAGATCGAAAACATAATTCTACGCAATTCTTATGTGTGAGCAACAGAATTCTAAAACTCACTGGCATAAAACCCACATCCAACATTTTGAAGCCCCACAGACATAAAATGAAATACTAATTACTCCTACGACCACACATGAAAAAACTTACATTCTGTCGAAGGTTCAAATTGCTTCCTCCTGGTATAACATTCACTCATAGTGCAGTCGACATTGCTCAGGAACAATATTGAAGTAAATGAAGAAACTAACATTTTAGCTTTCAAAACCTCTTAGTTGGTAGTCTTTGGGTTGCACACAACCTGCAATATCATGAAGATCTATATTACTAGTCTAGCATTGAATATGAATCAATTGAATGCGTCAACTTAACCTTCAATTCCTAGCAATCTCGGTTCCTTCCATTCAATAATTCAGCCACTTCGTGAAGTCTCCACTTTTCTATACAGAGAGAATTAGAGACTTCCTGATCCTTCTACTTAAACTAGATGTAAGAGCAGTTGGTGAAATAAATAAATAACTTTAATCCTGATTTTATCAAAACTGTGATCAAAACTGTTGGACAAATTGTAAAATCGTAATGGGTTTTTGTTAAGTAGAAAGAATCAGATAACAATATAACCCAAGTCCACTTGGGTTTTGAAGAATTTTCTCAAGAATATTAGAAACTTGATAGAAGAATTGTTATGAAATGCCCAAAGAATCTCTGATTTGGTTGTAAACATTTCAAATACATCACAAGAAAAACCTGCATTCTATTTTTTAGTGATATTCCTGTTATTATTCCTATTTTTCATTCAGAAGAAAAAATTTAAAACAAAGGCTTACCACTTATTTTACAATATCTCTAGCAGATATACAAATGAAATCATGTAGGAATTATTTATGAACCTCCATATGTGGTGTAGACATCATTACCTAAATTGTTAAACAAAGTACTTAATTCAAACCTATACGGATATTTTACATTGTGGTTGACTTGTTTGAAAATACAAACATTTCAATGAATAGCATCTTTTTCATGGATACACTTTGAAGTGGATATACCTCTTACTAAGTCAAGCTCATTGTGTCACACTGAAACTATTTCATTATTCAATTTCTATTTAGTTTCTTTACGGTGTGCAAACATCAAAAAGACAAATACAAGTTGAACTCAGTTGTATTCATGATTAAATCAAAATACTGTCAAGAAATTTAATTATATTACGAAGGTGAAAAGATTTTTAAAATTTGTACTGTCACGCGTGACTTATTTGATCAAAGGTCAACTTTTTTATTTTAGTTTAATTTTTTAAAATGTGGAAAAATATTTGAATTAGAAAAAACATATATTTTAATGTCAAAACTAATGAGCAGTAAATTTTATTCACATCTTCTGACTAGATTGACATCTCTTCCCATGATTTCAATTTAATGCAAGTTGTGACGCCCTTTAAAAACCGCCCCTCTCCCTGAGCAATTTAATTTGAATGAAAACCAACCACTTTCCATTAGTTTGGCCCCCATCAATCCTCAATCGGCTGACTACATCGACAATACAAACAGTAATGCAGCAATGAAAGGGACACTTTGCACATAATGCCGGAACTGATGGAGCTTTGATTAAGTGAGAAATGTTGCAAGAACTCAATTTAAGTTCTGCGACACTTGGCAACAGGAGCTGGTGACAATGCACTAGCTGATAGACCAAGGTCAGGTACAACGAATGCATCATCAAATTGAGGAACAATAGCTGCCTCCTGCTTTCCTTTCCCTTTGCTAAGGGCAGTTGCTCTACCTCTACGAGACAGCCCAGCTGTTGGAGCAGGAGCGAACATTTGAGGAACCTCGTGCAACGTCTCGGCGTAAATTTGCTCTTCGAACATGCTCAAATCCGCCATCCAGTCGCAATCACCAAGGTTGTTCATGTCAGCCTGCAGAAAAAGTGAACATTTGCTAGTTTTTTTAGATTAAGAACTATGAAGGAATTGAATAAGATATTAGAGCGTGTTTTATGCTGAGTACTACCACAGCTTGCAATATATGTGCAATGCTAATTGGAAAATCCGCCTTGAGATTTACCACAAAGCGTAATTACTCTGAGAGACGCGAAAAAGTTCCAAACTTAAGAGCGTTCACGTCAAAGATAGATAATATGTGTACCTTGGAGGAGCCAATGTCACCTAAATGGTAACCGTCCGCCAGTTCTGGTAGGTTCAGAAGCTCATCCACTCCCCATACAGGTACAGCATCAGACAAGTCCGCCGGGATACTATTCCTCCTTCCGAAAGACGAACTGTGCGGGTCGGCGACATTTGCTGAGGTTGTACCGACAGATGGTGGCTTCGTCTTTTCTCTCTCAGTGTATCTTCCACCATTCGACAACCATGCTGGATTTGCATTAGAGGTTGCATCCGTGGGAGCAGGCTGTGGCTTGACACTAACCATATTCATCTTTGAAGCTGAGGAAGGACTGCTCTTGGAGGCTGGCGGAGAGGAAGATTCAGTTGCAGTGGTGAGAGCTGAGACTCTCGGTGATTCCTTCGACATCCGCTCTGTACCTTCCTGTCCTGAGACTGGATCCAAACCCACCCTCGCCCCGGTTATCAGGAACCGCTGGTGGTTGGACGACAGCTTGTTTGAGCTGTGAATGGATACATCACAATCTCGACAGAGAAGGGCCCTATCTTCCAAGCAGAAAAAGAAACCTGCATTGTCCTAACAAACAACAATCATCGAGAGCTTACGGTGAGACCCTCACCCACCAGCTAAGATTCTACACACAAATGGGTAATTATAACCTATCATAAGATTACGATCATAGTTTTCCCGTAAGGAGGAAGTGAAAACTGCGCAGATGGATTTTTCAACGGCGGATTTCAGGAGACACAAATAATCATATACGGACCTGGCATATGTCACAGCGGGGTGGCTCAAGCTGCCCAACAAGAGGAACCCGGACATGCTTGTTGGCAAGTTTATTAGCGGCGTGAACTCTAGTGTCGCAACTCGTGCAGAGTGCAGCTTCATCTGCACAGCACATCACCGCCGCTTTGTTTTTCTCGCAGACATCGCACTGAACTCGCATTCTCACCATGTAAAGTACAAATCTCGCAATCACATCCGAATTATCAAAACAACAGCATTCACTTCACGCCACGACGCCGGGCAATTTGGTAATCGGAGCACTTCTGCGGCCGCCTTCACGCACTCCAAATACGAAGCAAGCTTTACCAGAATAACATTGAATAGTTAGACAGATCCTTCCAAAAGACCAGCCAAACACCTTGATCTCTAAAAAAAATCTCCTCCAAAACCATGGACCTCAAAAACTAAAACTCCTCATACCATTACCCCCACCTCCTTCCCTTCACGTCCACGCGCCTGAGCTGACTCTAAAACCAAAACCAGGTCGAATTACCCGTCACCTTCCGACTATCCTAACCAAACGCTTTTCAACGTCCACAGCACTCCACTGTCAATCCAAACAAAGTCCATCCCCGAATAAACTCTACAACCAACAACCACCCGCACCCCTGAACCTCAAAAGCACATCGAAACCGCCACCCACCTCGTATCCGTCAGACTATTCCTTGCGACTACAGAAAATTCGGCATCTAGAAACCGCAACCACAGCTCCACTACCCCGAGCCCCACCTTCCTGGCAACTCCTAAAAAGCCCGATGGCGGCGATGGTGGACGCTACGAAAATACTGTGCACAACCATGAAGAAGCTCGGAGGGACAGAGAGCCTCGCTCCAGGTGCCGATCCAGGTTCCCTATCCAAGTATCATCCGAACTACACGGCTGGACAGCGACGCTTGTGGAGGGAATTGAGGTCCCCTTCTGGAATTCAATATCTGAGTCTGTGGTGAGGCCAGGTCTCGGCAGGCAGGAGGGCAGGTGGACTTCGATATCCCCTATTTGGGGATCGTGACGGCTCGTGCTTCCCTCCCTCCCTCCCCCTTTTTTTGGCCCCTCCTCCTTTCTGCCACTTCATCACGATTCTTGTTCCTGCGTTCCCCTCCCCGTTCGCCTCGTTTGTCACGTGTCGGGGTTCCCGCTAAACCGCTCGCGTGCCCAGTGTCGTGGGAATGTTGTGGCCGAGGATGTGAACGTCAAGGGATCGTGATGTTCCCTTTCGAATCTTTGTATTTAATGAGTTGTAATGAGAGGTGAGTGTGGCAACAAAATCATCTCCTTGGCATTTCGTACTCAATTTTGTGCTTGGTGAAGAAAAAACCTTGTTACCGACATTCTTCATCGTTTCTTGCTTTGAGATGTAAATAAATAAATTTGTTGTCCACAAAGTTTCTTTAAAATATCACGAGCTTCATTTCAATCCTTTTTTATATAAATGTATTTATCATAGACCCACATCATGTTCACAAACGTGGTCACTTCTGTTTTGAAAAGGTAAAATTGTTTAGTGGTTGCTTAGCTACAACACTTCTGACACGTTTTATGAATCCATTTTACTTACAAGGGTAAATAATGTACGCAGTTATACTTTTCATTAATTTGTATTGTATATTTTAAATAAATAGAGAGGACAAAAAAGAGAAAAGAAGACATATAAATGTGTATATAAAACACAAAAAATATGAAAATCAGGAACAAGGAAGGTGAGAAAATTTTAAATAAATAAATAAATATCCATGATTTGAATTTTTAGTTCTTAAATTTTAAAAAGACAAAAGATGGTTGCAGTGCACCTTTTCAAAAGAGATGGAACTTTGAACTCTTTGGATAATGCTGTGTTTTACATACACCCAAGCATGCTTTAATGTGGTTGTATCAAAGCTACCAGAATATATATTGAATTCTCAAAAATCTCTAATCGTTTATAATCTTCACTTTTTTGTGACATGAGATTAATGTTCATGATATGTTACATTAAGGAATTTATCATTTGTTACTTTGTTCATTGAAGCAAAAAATTATAAATGAAATTTTTGAGGATATTGTCATGAAAAGGTTGTATCATTTAGCACACCAACAAAAGATTTGATTTGTTTTATTCTTCCTTCAATTTGCAGATTATATTTAAATATATATTTTTTAAATTAGTAATGCTTCCCACTTGCAAGCATTTAATGCATGTTAAGACTCAACAGTATTTTGACATTACTATTTATTTCTTTAGTTTTTAATCTAATAAGTTGTTTGAAGATATGTGAAACATTTGGTGAGTGATAACCTTCTTAATTCTCATTGACTTCTAGACGTTTTTAAATGCACATGAGAATACAGACATGTCAATTTATATTTCAACTTGATAACTTTAAAAGAACAAATTGAAATAAGCAAAGATATAATCATAAGTACGCAATGATTAAAAAAATCATTATTATTTGACATGAAGCCTTTCAAGTGATTCATATATTTTTTGAGATCTATTGTAGCTTTTTAAAATTTCATTGTGTATTGTTATGGTACCCATGTGTATCTAAAATGATTCAATTCAAGTTGAAAAAAACAATGTTGATGCATGAAATTGACTTCAAATATACAATGATGGTTGTCCTTTTGCCTCCACATTCTACTAAGCACTCATTACTTGGATTTTTAGTTGTCAATATTAATTTGGAATTGAGTCTATTGTGGCCATTGTATTTGAAAATCGGTTTTCTGGAAGAACAGAGTAAAATCAAATAAATACCACTAATTTTTAATAAAATTAGTGAATCAAAGTTTAAAACGTGTACAATTAAAAATGAGATGTAATAGAAACAATTTATTGTTCATCCATAAATAAAATTATAATCTACAACCAATACTTTCAATAAAACTAAGTTCCACGATGTCAAATGACATAATGATAAAAACTGAAAAAAATGAAAAGATTGCACATTATAACTTTTCTATACTTCAAACCATAATTAAAAAAATAACAGGAAATGTCATTACAATTGGTATAATTATACATCAAGAACTTAAATCATGTATGCATGCCCATATTTAAAGATTTTCATTTTTAATATGTAATATTGTTTTTAAAAAAGATGTATCTGTAAATTTTGAATATAACAAATCTCATATTTTAACAAAGCTCTTCAAAAGGTTTGATTTTTTCTGTACTATTATTTACATTTTTAGATTAGAACATTAAAAAAAATTCCACGTTTCAATGTCAACATGAATTATTTGACATGATTACCTTGTTATTACAAATTCGGTTCTTTTGAATGGATTATGCTAATAAAACAAAACAAAATAAACTAATAGCAAGTGATGTTAACAATTTGATGATTATTAAATAATCTTTAAAAAAAGCATTAACATGATACTTTTACAAAAAGAATAATTTCAAATTATGAAAAAACAAAAAAACAAAACAAAACAAAACAAACAAACGAACAAACAAAAACAGAAAACAGAAAAAATAACAAAGTATGTGGTATTGAATGACTTTTGTGCACCAATAATGAAAGAGTACAATAATACTAACTTTGTTTTAAGCTTTCATATTTACTTGTCAATCAATTTGAAGATATCACAACAAAGGTTTGTGTTGTCAAGGCGCTTTTTTATACTTAGTTAATAACAATTTTGGTCAATTAATATATATATATATATATATATATATTCAGAAAAAAAACCTTAAAAGACATTATCCATTATGTAAAATTTAGATCTAAGACGCATTTTATAATTAATTTATTTTTTATTTTTTATCTTCAATATGTTTTGATTTTAAGGACATAGTTTTGTTTAACTTTTCAAAAAATTATGAATGAATTATTGGTGTTAGAAACCAACAGTTGTTCCAAACTAGCTTTTGCCATTGTATTAATTGAATCTTTTCTGAAAAATGGTCAAACCACTTGGCAAATGTCGTTAGTTAGATTTTTTCGGAATTTGTTAAAACTTCTTGTTGGAGCTTTTTGGAGTTTGATTGTAAACAAAGAAACAATCAACTTTGTGTTATTTATATATTTTAAAAATAGTTAGTGTTGTAGTGGGCTTCCAGATAGTATGACTCGTAGTAATGGATGATTCAACTGAATGTGTGAGTTTGACTAACCATTTCTCAAAACTCTTTGGCAGAAAATTACAGGTGTTTAAGTGTTCTGGAACAAAATGAATGAATGAAACCATTCAGATGAATGACATTTACTGCACAACCCATCCATCCATCCAAACCCTAAGGCTTAGGTTAGGATGATCGACCGTGCAAGAAAAGAAGTGACAGGGCGACGTCAGAGGGTGCGTGGACAAGAGTCGGGGCTATGATGGATCGGGGAGGGAGGTGACTGACTGGTGGGAGGCGACCGCTGGACGGGCGAGGACCGACCTGCGAGAGAGAGCGTGGGAGGGAGGGAGGGGCTCCGTCGCGGATCCTAGGGTTCCGAGCGATGGTATGATCCGACACAGGCTGACTCTGACTCTTCCTGCACAGCCTAGTGAGCACAAAAAGTCCATGCTCACCATGGCACATTGATGTACCATATTTTACGGTTTTGCTTGGCCGGCTTAACATTGCCTTCACCCTCTACTTCTGGATGCACTCTTCCTCGTTTTCTGAGGCCTTGTTCCAGTCGACTTGTGTGCTGAATTGCCTTCTCGGTGCTGCATCCTCGTCTCTGTTGGTTTCATTCCTGGGGCTTTGATGTGAAGGCTTTGCGTTTTTGGTGCGAGATCGCTTTATCATCATCGCAGTGCTTGCATGGATGGATGCGGTGCAGCTGTCGCACTTCCCTACTGTTTCCTCGAGGGAGCCTTTTGCGTGTCCCCTGTGTTCCATTCATGCGCTAATTGGGAGTTATGCCGCGGGCTGTGGCGGTGTTCTGTAGAGCTTTTTTGGCTTTTTACAAGTGTCTTGTGTAGCAGTGGAGGTGGCGGGGTTGCTATGGTTGGCATTATTTTGTGGCAGCTCGAGAGGAAGTGGCCTTGAATTGTGGTAGCGGTTTTGCCTTGCTTCAGAATTACTTGGTGTTCGCAGTGAGGTAGGATCCTTGTCTCGGGGTTTGGCCGCAGGTTTTTGTGAAAGCTGTCATCTCTGTTGCTGTTTAATTGTAGCTGCTTTTGCATTCGTAGGGTTTGGGATGTTTCCCCAATTTGAATTGAAAAAGTACCTGAGGTGTGGATTTTAGAAGTCAGTGATTTTTTAATAAGCTGCGTCTTTCATATTCTAATTTTGATTGTTGAAGTGACTTTGATGTGTGTGAAACGTCGGCAACCATTCCTTTCGCGTCTTAGAATTCGCCTACTTTTCCAGAACCCTATTTGAAAGGTCTCACGGCAGAGTTACTACGGACATCATGCTCTTAGCTTTTCTCTTACGTTGATATCTGTACACTTGTGCTGCATCTCGTTTATATGCAGCTCTTTGCAAACACTCACATGTATCGAATTGTGGTATATGTGCCATACCAAGTAGATTTAATCACGTAGACAGAACAGTAGGTACTTCAATGCACTTCTGTAGTCTCTTTTTAGTGAATCGATTTAGGGATATTGATTGTTGAGTTCATCTTTCTGCGTTGATGTTTGGCTATGACTAGATTTTGTCTTTATTCACCGTAATACAAGTGATCTTCATACGTTGTATTTAAGACACCTCACTTATAAAATCATTTCAGCGTGTTTGAATGGGAATGTTGGATTGAGGCCTTGATTTTCTTTGTATGTTTAGCGTGGTCATGTCCTGCTACTTTTATTGATTTAGTCTAAGAGGTTTTATGTTGGCTTGATAGTTTCCTGCCCGGTTGATTGTGTCTGAGTGTTTAGGTTTTGTTCTTTCTTTACTTTGTTGCTCGATTAGCTAGCACAGCATTTTTTGAGTTTTGTTTCTAAATTTGGACATATTTTCTATTCGTGATTCGGTTTAGGTTGGTAGACTAGGACGCTTTTATCTCAGCTGAAGTTGTTTGGCAGATTTTATTTTTTCTGACCCCGTGACTGGAGCGTTTTATTACTCTCTGTGGTAGAGCTTCGCCTTTCTTCTTATTCTAAGTAAAGATCTGGGTATTGAATGATGGAGACACTGCCTGTTGTTTTCATTCATATCTAGTAATTCAGCTGCGAACCTTTAATTGCGGGTCAACTAGCTTCGTGTGTTTAACAAACTTCATTAGTCCTTGACCAGTTTTGCTGGCAGAGGGGACCATTATTTTCCTTCTAGTTTAGAGAATGCCTGATGCTGTTTGAATCACAAGTTTTTACATTACCTTGTTATTTATACAGTTAATTCGACCGTGAGTTTTTATGATTTTAAGGTTTTAATTTAATATATTCTGTTCAATATCCCAGAAGAGTCGATGGAGCAAAAGAAATAGTGGAGGAACTGCAACTTCCCGACGTCGTCGCAAGTTGCCAGAGCTCACCTTTTGATCCTTTTCCAAGTGTCCAAATTTCCGCATCCTCCTTTTTATTTACTTCAACAGGAAGGTTTATTCCTGCATTTTAATGGTTTACAGAAGCTTCGACTAGTTGGTGTACTCGAGTTCTATTCTCTTGTATTACTTAGCAGCAAGATTTTGACAATGCTGCTGTTATTTAGATCAAAGCTTGCCGAGTGATAACCTCCAGATTGTTGGAGACTTGAGTAGAGCTTATGAAATTCAAGTTATTTTCTAGTAGATGAGCGTAAACATTATTGATTGAGTTTCTGGAAGTATCGAATCAGACGACTGTAGGATTTTCCTCTTCCCCTCCCTCTCGGTGAGATTCTGCTTTTGTAGGATTTACATTACGACTTGCTATTTCACTTCAGTCGTATCCAAGGAAGATTATCTTCGCATTCATTCTTATATGTGAAATTAAAAGCTTTTGGATCTCACGTCAAACCTAATTTGTAGCGAGAAAGTCACGCACCTGGCTGCCTGTATCGAGGTTTAGCTTGAACAGTATCAGGAGCAGAGATGGGAGTCCCAGCTTTTTATCGTTGGTTGGCGGACAAGTATCCCCTTATTGTAGTAGATGTCATTGAAGATGAGCAGCATGTCATCGAGGGTGTGAAGGTTCCAATTGACACAACTCAGCCTAATCCAAATGGGCTGGAGTACGATAATCTGTACCTTGATATGAATGGCATCATTCACCCCTGTTTCCATCCAGAAGATAGGGTATGTATCCCCAGTCCAGTCTGCTGTAACCTTTTCTCACTTCTGAACAGGAATTTAACCGAGTTCATCTTATTTTTCTTTGATTCACTTTTGCCGGGAACATTCTTGGCTGAAGTTTTGATTGTCTTTTGCCCTGAATTATGCAGGCTGCACCAAGCACGTTTGATGAAGTATTTCAGGTCATATTTGAGTACATTGACCGTCTATTCGCTATGGTCAGGCCCAGAAAGCTCTTATACATGGCTATAGGTACTACTTTTCAGACACTATCATGTGAACGCTACTGCAAGGTCTATATCAGCTGAAAATCGATTTCTCTGTATTGTCGGCTTGGATTTCACATGTGCCCCTCATTTTCAGTAGACGATTCCTAGTGTTTCAAAGCTCTTGAGTGACCCTACGATACTTGTGTTCTACAGATGGTGTGGCACCACGGGCCAAAATGAATCAACAACGGTCACGGCGATTTAGGTCTGCTAAAGACGCTGCTGATGCGGTATGATGTGCTTCTACTTTGCTTAGGTGATATACAATTGCTGCTGTTAAACTATCACACTCATCATGAGCGGATGCTCTTCTTTCTGAGGCTTCATATACGTGTGTATTCCAGCCAAGGAGCTTCATTTGGTTGGAGTGTTTTGTGGTCGGGTTGTTACTGATGCTTCTAAGTTCATTTGACCACCGTCAGTGGAGAATGATCTGTTCCTACGCTCGTCCTCTGTAAATGCGACTGGAGTTAACATGCACGCTCAATTGTAGGATATCAAAATCTCTGGGTATTTTGTAATTCTAATTTTTGGCTGGTGAGAGCTGCAGAGAGCAGAAGAAGAGAGGTTACGAAGGGAGTTTGAATCCGAAGGACGGATTATTGCTGCGAAGGAGACATCCTCTCCTTTTGATTCTAATGTGATTACACCTGGAACACCATTTATGGCAAGTCTTGCTACTGCCTTGCATTACTACATCCACTTGCGCCTTAACAGCGACCCAGGTTGGCGCAATCTCAAGGTACGTTCCTATCCGAGATGCAAATGATGTAATCTTACAGAATTTTTGCATATGTGTTATGTCCAGTGAATCAGGTGTATTAGCAATTTCTTCATATATTTGATAGTGCTTTAATTGCTTGTTAGGCTCAGTCCAGTCAGACACGGAAATTTCTCGACTTGATGTTCCTCATCGCTCTTCGTTGTGATAGGTAATTCTGTCGGATTCAAATGTTCCTGGGGAAGGTGAACATAAAATCATGTCTTACATACGACTCCAGAGAAATCTACCCGGTTTTGATCCAAATACTAGACATTGCCTTTATGGTTTAGTACGTTTCTGCTTCTCCCTCTTTGATTTCTGCTGTGACTCGTAAGTCATTGGCCTTTTCTTACTGGTATCTGAACCAGCGATTCTACTTTGCCTTATTAAAATAGCCGCTGCAGTTGTTTTAATGCATGTATTTGCTCGTATCATTTTCAAAGTGAAGGGATTGTGTCTTGTTATTGTTATTGGTATCTTTTGGTCACATATCTATTCAGTTCTCTTGTAGTAGCGTTGCTTTCGTTTCAATTTCCCAAAGGCTCCTCTTTCTAAGGAGAAGGAATAACACAGTGAGCTCACGTGTTTGCAAATTGAACTTACTTTGTCTGTGTAGGATGCAGATTTGATCATGCTTGCTTTGGCCACACATGAGCCCCATTTTTCAATCCTAAGAGAGGTATTTGTGACTTATCTTCTGATTCCACCATTTGATCTTTTCAATAATTTTGCATGAGTTAGGACACGTGTTAAAAGCTGTTTTCCTGCTTGTTGTGAGTCAGGCTGAATGTGGAATTTGTATGGTTTTGTCGAGCTCTAATATTTGTTCTGGTGGATTGTATTTGTAGGTTGTGTTTGCCCCAAATCAGGCAGAAAAGTGTTTTCTGTGCGGACAGACAGGCCATTTAGCCGCAGAATGTGAAGGAAAACCTAAGAGAAAAAGAGGGGAGCACGATGAGAAGGGTGGTGAACTGGATACTGGACCTCGAAAACCTTTTCAGGTAATTGAGAGAGTTGCCTTTTGCCAGATCTTCTCTTACTGCTGTGGCTAAGTGTCATTTCGCACTGTATATTACTTTAATTACATCCTTCATCTTTGGAGCATGTGTTGTCTGGCAGCTTCTACACATATGGCTATTGCGAGAATACCTGGAATTTGATCTAAAGTTATATGATTCACCGTTTCAAGTCGACTTTGAGCGGCTCATTGACGATTTTATATTTATGTGTTTCTTCGTTGGCAACGATTTCCTCCCGCACATGCCCACTTTAGAAATACGAGAGGTGTGTTTTGAAACCATCACACCCACCTTCAAATTTTTTTATATTCCTTCTGACAGTGGTGCTCAAATCATTAGCGTAGGAGCTAAGCGGGCCGATACGTGCTGAATTATCATCCACTATATTTATGGCAAGAATCTTTAATGACATGTTATGGAAGGCAGCTTATGAAAGAGGGACCCTTTTTCTTTCTTTGTCAGAATTGTGTTCATAAGTTCTGTTAAATCCATCTCATTAACAAACGATGACCTTACAATTCAATGTTATAATTTTAGGGGGCTATCAACCTGCTCATGGCCATGTACAAGAAGGTTTTCAGGCAGATGGGAGGCTATCTGACTGACAGTGGCGAGGTTAGTTACTGTCAACCTGAGTAGTTTTTTTCTTTTCATGTTCAGCTTGCCATTTGGTAGGTAGGTACCAGATGAGAGTATCCTTGTGACATTTTACCCTCAAATGTGATATTATTCAGGCATTTTTGCTTCATAGGACTTAGCTTGTCTATTGTAGGTGAATTTACGACGGGTTGAACTGTTCATTCAAACCGTTGGAGCTCAAGAGGACACCATCTTCATGAAAAGAGCACGCATAATTCAGGTGTGACGTTGTAGATTACTTGGAATGTATTCTGACATGGCTTGCATCAGTGATGAGTACAATTACAATGCATAACACAACTGTTCCTTGTAAAATATTATAGTACAGAAAACCAACATCTGCTCCAGATAACTTTCACTGAGAACTTACTTTTATATGTGTCTACATTGAATAGCTATACATGTATTTATGGTTAATGCTCGTGGGGTTTGGGGTAGTTATATTACCATTTAGAGCGGATAATTTCGAAGTCAGAGAGGGTAATTTTATGTTTTGTGAATAGTAAAATTCAATTGTTGCCTCATCGAAAGTCAACGCTGAAGGAATTTGGGCAGACTTGTTTTTAAATCCACATTCACTTCTCCATCTGTATCCACTCATTCTTCTGATTTTTTCAAAAATCACTGAGGAGGAATAGACTTCGATCAAAATACTGGATTTGGGAGTGGGGCCACCTAACAATTTTTGTTACTTCTGGTAGAGTAGCAAAGTCTAACAATCATAAAGAACTGTGCGTCTGGGGACAGGTGCTTATCAATGGACAATTGTACGTGCTACCATGTGCTCGATGTCACATATAAGTGGCCATTGTAAATATCATCGTTTTATAATCAAGGCATGATTTCGATTGCATTACATATTCTGATTGTCTATGTATTTTTATTCTCTTTTATTTTCTATCTTTTGAACAGAGGCAAGCGGAACGTCGAAAGCGTGATCAGCAATATAAAGACAAGCATAAACCAAGAGGGGATGATGCAGAGCCTAATGTTGATCCTAGTGTACTTTTCCCTGTAAGTTGAAGTATGCAAGTCATTAAACGGTAGCACAGTGAAGTCTATTTTAGACTTCTAATCTTGTTTCAACTCGTTACATGGAGGAGTTTAGCGATCGTTTTAATAGAGTACATTATTCTTCATAAAATTAGTAAATCTTGAGTTATGCTTACTATGACCATTGTTATCTTTCTACTCTTTACTTAGGAACAAGATGAGGAGGATAACTTGGATGAGCTGAAGATGAGATTGAAAAACGCATTGCGGGATAAGGCAGATGTCACCATTGGAGGCGGGGAGATTGAAGACACTGTTCGCTTAGGTGAACCTGGCTGGAAGGAGAGGTATTATGAGGATAAGTTTTCTGCGAATTCTCCAGATGAGATAGGGAGGATCCAACAAGATGTGGTATGTTTATAATCTTAATGTCCCTTCAGCAATGCCTCTGATTCAGTATGAATGTATACCAACTTTTTAACGCTAGTCTTACGCACCTTGTCTTGTTTTTATATTTTTATATTTTTTACGTGATAGCCACATAGAAGTTAATGCGTAAAACATGGTGAGAGATTTTTGATGTTGCTCTATCTTTTCCATTCTAATATAAAAATCTCTTCACTAGTACTAGAATATGAGCATACCACAGTACATACAAATCCATTTGTTTTTAACTGAACTCTTTTTCGACATGATGCATATTCCCCGCACTACGTAGATCATATAGACTGCCTTTGCTTGCACTTCTCATCATGTGGTATTCGTTTATACTGACATACCTTTTGTTCAGGTTCTCAAATACACAGAGGGGTTGTGCTGGGTTATGCGCTACTATTTCCAAGGTGTTTGTTCGTGGAATTGGTCAGTATATTCATACACTTCAGATCATGGGTTGGCTGGTTCACCCATATTGAGGCAATGAGACGGATCTGGGTTGCCTTGGGCAATTACGAAAAGTTTGTCATCTGTTGTGTTTTTTTTAACATCAAATTGTCAAGTAGACGCTTTAGTTCTTCGTGTATTTACTGACAATTTGTGCAGGTACTATCCCTATCATTATGCTCCTTTTGCATCGGATCTGAAGGATCTGGATCAACTGGAAATCACTTTCTTCATCGGAAAGCCTTTCAAACCGTTCGACCAGCTAATGGGGGTGCTGCCAGCCGCAAGGTCTGTTCTTTAATGTTGTCTCGTCTGTGTCCTAACTTCACAATGTCTAAAAGTAGTTCAATCTGAGTTTGCATGCTGCCTTGTATCATCGGTTAACGATTTTTCAATTGCGCGGTTATTTGCTTTCAGTTTTGCCTGTTTCTGCTCACACTTTTAGACGGTACTTTCCTCCGTATTCGATGTGATTCTTTTGAGTGGTATGTTAACATTTTGTGTGATTACTGAGCATATGCAGTGCGGAGGCTTTGCCAATATATTATAGGCCGCTGATGACAGATTTGAACTCCCCGATTGCTGATTTTTATCCAAGAGGTACTGGTTTGTCTAATTGAAGCTGGGTCAGTTCATACCAATCGGCATCTGTTGAGTAGATTACTTTATTTGTGTTGGTTTTTAATTTGTAAATTTTCGAAAAACTTAGCCGTGCAGAACGGTTGCGCTGCAGATTTTGAAATTGACATGAACGGCAAACGATTTGCTTGGCAGGTATGTTTATACATTTTCTTGTGTACTTGTACACTTTCTTATCATGTTTCTGCCAGTTGGGATTTTATATTATGATGTTGTCGATATTGACATCTGGTGAGGGACTCATCTTATGTATGATACCATCTGCATGACAGGGAATAGCGAAACTGCCTTTTATTGAGGAGGACCGTTTGCTCTCAGCAATCAGTTTAGTAGAACATACACTGACGGTTCGTCTTTATTTATAATTATTGGTTATGTTGCTTTATATTTTCTTGTCAATGGTTTGTTAGTGTCAATTGTACATATTAAAGCAACATACATAATGACACACAGAATGTGTAATTGATATATTTTGTGAAGTATCAGTCTCGTGAGTTAATCGTGGCAAGTTGTGCTTGGTGTGTTTGGTGCAGCCATCAGAGCAACGTAGGAATAGCATACTATCAGATTTGTTGTTTATTTCGCTAAGTCACCCTCTTGCTACTCATGTAAAATCATTTTATGAACGCTACGCACATCTTCAACCTCCTCACCGGTTTGAAGTTACTGAAGAAATTGATCCTGTAGCCAGGTACTGCTTAATCTTGAACCTGATCAATGTCCAGAAGACCTGTTTGGTACTCAACTGTTTTGCAGGATATTTCTAGTCTTTTTTAATTCTTCATGCTTACGGATCTTTAGATTCTATTTCTTAGGATTAATCTGAACGGCTGATGTGGGTGCATGCAGTGGCGGAATGAACGGATATCTTCATTTGTGTGAAGGAGAGTGTTGTCCATTTGTAATCAGATCACCTGTGAAGGGCATGCTGCATATTACCAATAATGGAGCATTGTAAGTGTTCACCTCATTTAAATGATTACTCTCTTGTGTCCATGAGAAGGTGTAGGAAACTGCTGTGGAATTTCTTTTTAGATCCACTCTAATCTCCTGCCTCATCGATATTTTATTAATGCTAATCGATGGAAAGAATATCCTGTAGCTTATTAACTAATTTAGCATTTTGATGTTCACTAGATTTGATTTGCCAAGGTTTAATGGTTGTATAATTGGCTTACCTGGTTAATTTAATCTATACTTCAAATGTTGAAGTAGAAACCATAGAACATAATATGGTATACTGAAGTTAACTTTTGTTTTTCCTCTTGTTTCAGGACCGTTGTATTCAGAAGTCCTCTCCCACATAGACACATTACTAAACCTCCAGTAGGTGTTGTTTTCCCCAAAAAGGTATGTTTGGAACTTCATCTCGTTAATTCATTACTGTTGGTATCCGTGCAAATGACCCACAGGTGTCTTTGGGATCTCCTTACCTTCGGTTTCCATGCATTATTTACAGTTTTATTCTTCATGGGATCCGTTTCAATGATGTGATGCGATTGTTCAAATGCAGACCATTACGGAACAGGATGTAAAGCTACAGCCCTTGTGGCATGAAGATCATGGGCAAAGGCAAACTGTTCAAGAAAGGTACATTTGTTTACATAGTTTAATAGTGTAGTCAGTGATATGATGCAAAATGTCAAGGATATGCAAGGCTTTTACAATGTTTGTAAGGGAACCATGGTTATTGAAAGTTTTTTAGAGATCTCACCTTCTAATTGTATGCAGGCCGCCGGTTCAAGGAGCTCTCGGTGGATTGGAGTTAGGTGCTGCAGCCCATCGTCTTATAGTAAACAGTCTTGGAAATCGCTCCAATACTACTGGTGGAGCTGTGCAGATGATGCAACGGCAGCAAGTTTATGATAAGAGAGGGAACTCCCTAAATCCCTCAACAAGTAATCAGTACAGGCCGGCAGGTCCCCCTAGACCTGCTGGGCCCCCAGGACAAGAACAAGGCCCTTTTAATTCAGCTGCAGCAGGAGCAAAATCTCATCAAGGTTTTGGTTACGGTCCAAGGGGGCAAGGTAGTTTTAATGGAGCCGGATACTCAGTTGGTGATAGGCAACGTCAACAAGTGCCTAGGCAGGTCTCCCATCCACACAATCCACATCAAGTTGGACCCAGGGCTCCTCCTGTTCATGGACGAGCTGGTTTTATGGGTAGGGGGGGAAATCTTCATTCCGGAGGTAACGCAGCCTCGGCCCCTGGTCCTACTAATGGACCCATGCCTGGTCGAGGTGTAACTATCATGCAGCGGCAGAATACGACTTATGCAGCAGTGACCGTAGGCTCTTCGCAGAATGGGTTCACAGCTCTCGATGGTCGAAGCGGGGCCGGAGGACGAGGGCGTGGGCGAGAACAAAGTCGCTACTAGGTCGCATAATTTTCAAGCAGCAATTTCGTTCTCACAAGGCTGGTGTCGAAAATGAAACCGTAGTTTTCCTTGTAACCAAGATGTATCTGGAACAATAGACAAATTCAATCTAGCTTGTTGCAGAAGTGATGTTTTCAAGCATGTGTCTCAGGTCATGGATCCCATAGTGGATAGAAATTTAGTCTCCTTGGCAATGAGCCCTTTGTTTGAAAACGCTCCCTTGGACCATTTGACTGGCTAGATTTTTCTATTGGTTTGGACTAAAACTTCTCCCCCCTCATGACCATTTGTGTTCCTTGGGTTTGGATTTTCTACTTTTTCGTATTTTGAAGATTGTGTTGATTGGACACATCTTAAAAAATCATTTAGACCTCATTCACCAAGGTGATCTCCTGGGACATTTCAGCAGATGCCTCTGAGGCGAGTCAATGACTCATGGTAAGATTTGGATATTCTGCTTACCATGTACATCAGCCAAAAACTACGGGATCAAAACCCTCTTGTTTTCCTCATGTGCTGGGTCATAGTTTTCCGGTCTGATCAGATGCACTACGCGGGAAGTAACTGAAATTAAGAAAATTCTCCTAAACATTTGACTCCAAGCACTTAATTGGGCTGTAGTTGTCACAGTTTGAAACTTTAAAATGTTGCAGCTGATCCGGCTGGGCACGGTGGAATTGCGATTTAGGGAGAAGGGCAGTTGGAACTTAGATATATCTTTTGGTTTTGGTGCTCTTTATATCCCAACTTAAATTATTCTAAAATATTTATTAGAAGCATTTAAACCAATTATTATGCACATTGTAGCCAAGCTTAGGAATGTATTTATTGAAGATCCAAAAAAATAATAAATTATTAGAACCTTGATATTATATTATGGTTCAATTGGATATTAGTTGGAAGCTTAAAGTGGTAGTCACCAATCCCATTACTTAGCAAAAGGAAACAATGTAAATCAATTATAATCATTTGCCAATTAAATGTTGTTTTTTTTGTGCAATAGAACATTGAATTAAAGAATACATGTTTCTATGTAGCTCTTAAGGACCTAGATGAAAATACTCTAATATAAAAACAATGCAATAATGAAGATTGAATAGAAATACAGATACAAAGAAGTAAGGGGACCAAAACAATAGCATAGTAGAAAGGTCACATATAGTCAACAAAGAAGAATATTCTATTAATAAAGATGGATTCACTCTAGTTGTAAATAAAAATAAAAAAAATTCTAAAAAATAATTGAATATAATATAAAAGTAAAAAAAATAGACAAATCAAGATTATTTCTAGAATTGATAAGAATAGTGAAGTATTCAACACTAACTTAGATTTAATGTAGATAATATATAAAGAGGCTTTAATTGGAAACAATAGATATTAATGTAGTCATGCTATAGCATTTTTTAATTTTAAAATTATACATATTGATACTATTGATCCTACAAAATATAACAACAAAGACATCTTTATTATTTCTTATACTAACCAATATAAGCCATCATTCAAAGAAAAGGATTAAAATGGGATCATACTTGTAGATCATATAGAATTAAAAATATAAGAAACAATAGGTTCAACATAACTTAATGGTGGTGCATAAAAGGAGGCCAATGAAATATTAACAAATGCTATAATAACCACACAAATAAATTAGTTGTTTTGGTAGAAGGATACTAATATAGAAATATATAGCTTTAAAAAAATGTATTCACAATCATCCTCTTCTTTCTCTCTTCTTTCCTTCTAATAATATCAATACTCTTATAAAAAATATTTGGATGGTAACAAATTGGAATATAGTAGATTGCCATATATAAGCTATAAAAGAGCCAAATATAAAAAAACAATCTAATAGAGTAATCATATAAGGATACAAATCAATAAAGTATGGTTCATTTATCAACTTTTATATTAAAAAAAAATCCACAACTCCTCTATAATAACTTCTATGTTCTTCTAACAAATAATAAGATGATAATAGATAATAATACAATATCTTATCATGTTCAAGTTGCAAATGTAAAGGACATGAATGACAACAAAACTCTAAGGAGAGATCCAATATATTATCCCTTCTTCTAGAGGACAAGTTCTACAATGAGTAGTTAAATTGCTTCATAAGTTGATGAAGTCTAAGATCCATTGAATAATACTAGCAAAAAACTTTGATCTTTGTTCTCTACAAATGTGATTGATAAATTCCTCCAGCCATCAATAAAGTCCCATATTAGGGCAAAAAGACCATCTACTTATTTGATAATTTTTGAGGCCTTTATAACTACCTATCTTGCCATTTATGCTAGAAAAGACATATCTCTTTTGAAGATCTTTCTAACAATTTTGTCATTGACTAAGTTGAGACAATTTAAGTGCTTCATCTAAAGATTCTATAAATGACAATTCTTAAGATGACCCTACTAGCTATTAGTTCTCTATGTTGCAAAGAATTTCTATAAGTTAATCATTGGACTTGTTTTTTTTTTTTCATTTATACCATCTTATTTTCAATAGTTGGTCATTGGTTGTGATGGATGTTGTTAATGAAAAGCAACAAGTTCTAAAGTATTTGCAAGATTTTAGGATGGCATCTATGTGCATTCATTAGTATCATATTTGTGCCAATGTATTAGATATTCCAATTTATGTTGGCACTGCCTTAAATCAAAGATTTTTTCTACTTTAAACTCTTGATTGTTATCTATTTCAATAGGAGGTAGTAGTAATTGCTTTCTTCCTAGTATGTTGATTGTAATATAAGACTCAATAAGAGACACATAAAATATAAGATGGATCTTTATTGACTATGATAATTATAATCGATATATAACTAGATTAATATATTTTTGGATAATAAATAAGCCAAGTCTCTAATAATCCAACTTGTCATAAAGTCTATTAGTCTTAATATTATGATAGAGTAACCATATCTTATCACCAACTTTGTATAGAAGTTGTTCTTTTATAAAAACATCAATATTTGTGTTTTATCATTTTTGAACTTTCTTTTGCTGTACTTTTATTATTGCATGAAGTTCTATTACTTTCTATGCCAAATCTTTTAATGCTAGATTTTTGACTTTTAAAAAGCCAATAATACCAAAGAATAGATAATAAACATAATTTGATAAAAAATGGAATTTGTTGAGTATACAAATTTATCTTATGTTTATGAAAATTTTTCTAATAATAAAAAAGTTGTTTAATTATCTTTATGGAATTTGGTGATACATTACAAATATTATTTTAATACTTAATTCATATGTTTTGCTTATCTATCAATTTAAGAATGAAAAGCTATAGATAACTTGATATCAACTTTTAATATGTTAAAAAATATCTTCCAAAATTTTAATACAAACTGGAATCCTTGATTAAGTATAATATTACTTAGAAGCCTATGATATTGGTAGACTATGCAATATCTTCCAATTGTCTCTATTGACCTTTTGATTAAAAAAAATTTAGGTATTTTTTTATCTGTAATAGATTTTATATAAGATACAAAATATACCATTTTGATTAGATGATCCACCATTACAAAAATAAAGTTGTAAGAATTTGAGATTAAAAGATCTATAATAAATTCTATTAAAACAAATGACTATTATTACTTTATGATAGATAAAGGTTAAAAATAGTCTATAGAATCCATGATATAGAGTCTTTATTTTAAAACAAGTGTCACAAGATTAAATAAATGCTTTGACCTCTTTTCATATTTGATGCCACCAAAAATCTCTTAAAATAAGTTCAAGGATTTTATTATATCCAAAGTATCATATTGCTAAAAAGTCATGTTGTGCTTGCAGTGTATGTAATTGTATTTGATCTTTTAGAATATATAAATATCTCTTATAATAAAGAATATTTTTTTTAAAATCAAATTTGTTAGACTTATTATAAAGGTTATTATAAATATCAAGAATAAGAAAGTTTGTTAGCGTAATTAAATAAAATTCATCAAAAAAAGTAGTATCAACTAGAATTATCAATTTAATGGCTTAAAAATATGTTTTCTTTGGTTTTAAAAGAGCAATTTGTTGTTGATCATATACAAATTTTTTTTCTTTTGGTATAAGATAAAAATATTTAGATAAGGCATCTAACAAGCCTTATTGTTTTCTAAAACAATATATAATATTAAACACAAATTGTGACAAAGACATGTTTCAATTGGCTTGACAACAATTTACAATATATATTGATATAAAATAGTTAAGATTCTTATAATTGGTATAAATTATAATTGAATAAGAATCACTTTCTTAGTAGTAATGTCATTTTTGGAATGAATGTACAATAACAAAAAAATTAGTTATGAATCTCAAAATTAATCTCAATTATTGAGAATTTTTTTAAATAAAAAAAAATAGGATAAAACCTATCATTTGCATGTATTTGTAATAGAATTGTATCTAATGCAAAGTTTGATATATCTATGTTTAAAAAAATAGCTTGAAAAAATTGAAGTGGCATAAAATAAGAGCTAAAATAAAAATTACTTTTAAACCTTGAAATATTATCCTAGATCTTTACTCCATTCAAATTTATCTTTGAAAGTTAATTATATAAGTGGATCAAAAACTTGAGAAATATTCTTGATAAATTTTCAATAATAGTTTGTAAATCTTAAAAGATATTAGACATCATATATAATTCTTATGGTTGTTTAATCTATAATAATTTGTATCTTCTTAGAATTTATTTGCAAGTTATTGTTTGAGATGGTATATCTAAAAAATTCTACTTATATTATGTGAAATACATATTTATCTATTTTAATATATAATAATGCATCTCTAAGTTTTTGTAATATAAGACAAATATATTGTTCATATTCTTTCATATTCTTACAATAAATCAAAATGATATCTAAATAATATATAATAAAATTATTTAAATATTCACAAAATATATCATTCATCAAATATTGGAAAGCAACTAGAGCACTTATAAATTCAAAAGGCATGATATTATATTCAAAATAGCCATACCTAGCTTAAAAAATAGTCTTTTATTTATCTCCTTCTTTAATATATAACAAATTATAGGCTCCTTGTGAATCTATTTTAATATAGATCTTAGCTTCACTTAGTTGATTAAAGAGCTCTAAAATCAAAAGCAAAGGATATCAAATCTTAATGGTGAATTTGTTGAGTTTACATTAGTTTATATACATTTGCAAGGATCTATCTTTTTTATTTTTGCAAAGAAGATTGGTGCATCTTAAAAAGATTTTGAATATTAGATAAAACTCTTTACAAAAAAATTATCAATATATTCTTTTAAAATAATAAGTTTATTTTACAACAAGTTATAAATTGGTTCAAATGGCAATTTAACTCTTTTTTGAAGATTGATTATACAATCATAAGATTGATATTTTGGCAATGTATTAGCATTATTTTTTTAAATATACATCTTGATATCTTTTATATTACTTTATAATTCTACTATAATTTTTATTTGAATGAAGACTTAATCCTATATAAATTATAAATAGAAATTTTCTTTTTATAGCTTATATAAATACCTTAGTTCCAATAAATAAAAATTGAGATGGTTTGTTGGTATTTGGACTAGATTTTAAAGTGACCTTTTATAATTTTTAATCAAAATTAAGATTATATAATTCAAACTAAGGAAGGTCAAGTATCATTAGATTAAAAGGACATCAAATGATGTTGAAGACAATGTTGGATACTTGATTTTGTAATGTTACTTTCAAAGACTTGGTTTTTTCTTTAACATCTTTAAATACAAGTAATCATCTATCAATAACTTCTATTAAAGCCAATCAGATCTTTTTTGAAAGTATTAATGTTTGTTGCGATACAAAGTCTTTATTTATAAAAACATATTGAAGCTTTGATGTTTAAAAGCGCTTAAGTTGAAAATTCATAATTTGAAGTTTTAATAAATATAAGAAGTTTAAAATAAGGTATAGGATTTGATGGTAGCATAAGACTTGTATTTGATGCTTATAGTCTAGATTTATTTAATTACAAGGTTCCTATTAGAATTCAATGTCTTTATTTTTTAACTTTTTTATGTTTAAGTTTGTGCTCCTTGTCTTGAATCTAGTTGATTTGATGCAATAGACTTATATCTTATGACTTACAAATATAAATATAAGTTTTTATAATGGCATATATTTTTTCTTCTAGTATTAATTCTTTAAATTGAATTGTATTAATTTGCATAAGTTTTAGCCTTGATGAATAGAATTTTTAAGGACTTGGAAGTTATTGTCATTACTTGATTTATTCTTCTTTAACCAAATCTTTGTTTTTGGTGCCTTTTAGAAAGCTGATTATTATATGTAATTATTTGAGTGACAAATTGTTTCAATAAATATACTTTTGGTATTATTAATAATAGATCTTTGATATTATATTTTAAACCATATTAAAATTGAATAATAAAAGTATTATTGTTTCAATCCATATTGCAAACAAGTTATTGGAATTTGGCAGCATAGATAAGAACTAAATGTGACCTTTGTTACAAAAATTGGAATTTTATTTTTACTATCTTTTTTCAATTGCTTTCTCCAAATGTGGTTGTAAATACTTCCAAAAATAATTTAAAAATATACAAAAATTATGAATCCATTTCCATTAAAGATATAAACTTTAAAAAATACTTTTAAATAAAACTGTGTCTATAAATCCTACTTAAGTGATTCCATTGGTATGTTAAGAAAGATGTAATTTTAAAAAGAACTTGATTTGTTATAAAAATCCTTAAAATTTTGGTCTTATTCCATCAAATTTTTTTGGCATAGTGATCTTTGGCTCTTTTATACTTATAATAATAAGATTTTTAGAATTCACTTATAAAATCAATCTATTTGTATTTACTTCTCTTAATTGTACAACTTTTTGGCATAACCATTATATTTTATTATTGACTTCTTTTATATATGTAGCAATAGTGCTTTTATGGTTGAGATTATTAATATGTAAGCATTTTGTTCAAAAGGTACTCAAAAGATTATAAAGATCTCCAATAGTTACAAGTTTATTCTCACTTCTATCAAATATAATAAAAATATATTTTTTTCTTTTATTTAAATAATAGACAAGATTAAAAAATACACAATTCAAATTAAAGGAAGGTAATTTGCAACCTCTAATATTAAATAATAATTTCTACAAAGAAAGTTAGTCATCTCTTTAGAATAAAAAATCAATGTTATAAAAAAAATATTAGTTTAAAAGTGGATAGTTTACAATCTTAAAAATAAAATAGTTTTTTCTAGAAAAAAGAATAATTTATTCAATTCTTCAACAAAACAACTATAACAAGTTGATAGTCTTGTCAAATTGTCAAGGATATTAATCACAACAAAACTTTGAAGACATATTATACTCTTGTGTCACTAAAACGAAGAAAGTAGAAAAATAAGAGATGAATATAAGATAGAGAGAAACTAGAATGGCTATTGCCAAATACAAAGAAGTTAAAGAATCTTGAATCAAGATTAGAGCAAAAGAAAGGTGTTGATAAGATTGAAGATGGCCTTAGTCTTGCTTCCATATATACTAGCTACTAAAAATGCCTTATAAAAGCTTCCTAAGGACCATAAGGCTTATAGCTCAAGCATTTAGTTGTAGGTTGCTTCCAACCCAACTTCTTCAAAGTATGAAACTTATCTATAAAAGTCTAAATATCTAATCTACTTCTAAAAAACTTCATTGAAGTTTCATAAAAAAGATATTATCTTTTTAATATATTTTTTTTTACCTCTATTTATTTTTATTTATTTTTCTATACTTAAATAATATAGATATTTTTTACAACAAAAGAGTTGGATAAATTTATTAACATAGTAGAAAAATCACATAAGGATACAAATTGAATAAGCATGGCATAGCTACCAACTTTTAGAAATTGTAATAACTACTTATGAGCAAATCATTCAACTATGCTATTTAAACCAAATTTTGTACTAAATATTATAGATACAAAATTAAGCTTTTATATACACCATTTGAGATTTCAACTTGAATCAAATTGTAATTTAGACTTAATATATAACAAAGATGTTTCTTGAATTTTTTGTTAATTAGAAGAATATTGAAGTGTGAATATTAATCTAATAGATTACAACTATGGTCTAAAAAAATCTCAATTAGATCTAATTTTATATATATTATTAACAAGGATAATTTTAGATCAAAAAAAACCATGGTAAATAATTCTAATATTGATCTAAAACTTACAAACTTACAAGAATAAGAATTAACCAACATTTGTAAAGCTAGCACAATATTGACAACTAATATGAAATAACTTGCCTCAGCCACTAAAGAACTATTACTATCAATAGAGACTACCAAGGATTCTATCTTGAGCCTTTATTAGACTCTAAAATAAGCTTCTCTAATCTCTTCTTGAATTTTGGACTCTTCTTTTTACTTGCTAGTAATGATGAAATAAGAAAGTTTATCAAATGAAGCAATCATGTGCTTTTAATATAATAATTAGTTTTAATTAAGGCATATACAAATGAACATAGATAATAATACAAATCTTACTATGACTCTCAATGGGTGAAAAGATAGAAAGACAATGTTGAAAAATAAGTCAAAATAAGGTGTTGATAAGACTTTATTATTACATTATGGATTATTGATCCAAGTTATTATTATCTTTTTAAAATATCAAATCTCTCTTTTATTTCATTTGAATCTAGATAGACAATACAGGCTGATAATTATGATTCAAGATTAATAAATTCAACTTAGATTGGTTTATTATAATGAGCTAATTGCTTATTCTTACCAATTTGAATTTCTATCTTACTCACTAAATTTTGATTTAAGTAATTGTTTTTTGATATTTCAACTTAAAAGTCCTTTTAAATGTATTGATAAGATATCCATATTATGTAATTTCACATCTTCCAAAAAGAACTCCTTTAAGCAAATATATACAACATAAGAAGTAATTTTAATCTCCTAAAAAATATTTCAACTAAAAATTTGAGGTTCTTTATTTTATACTCTAACTTATTAAATTCATGACAATGACCATATTTTTATTTAAATTATTTTTCTTACAAATAATCCTAAATTTATATTATTAAATTTCAAATTCAAATGTAATGGTCTTAGGAGTCATAATTACATGGTTTTAAATTATAAGTTAGGAATTAAGATACATAAAGGCTATAATAAGATATTATGGTGGTTTCTAGCACTTTATATTTTGAAGGCAAATCCAATCTATATCTATATTATGAAGGGAAGATGCAAATATAAAGTCATATACTATTTTTATTCTTTAAACAAGGTCTTATGGTTACTATCTAAAATAGCCATGATTTTATTCAAAAATATTTTTTAAATTTATAAATTTTATTTATAATTCATTCTTGAAAGTGATACAAAGAAAAGATCTTATATTGGAAGCATTTTGTCTTGTTTATCATTATCTTAGAAATATCAATATTTTTTTCTCTATACAAGATACTTGATGAAATTAAGCATATTATCTTATAATATATGTAGATTAAATGATCTACCAAATATTCTTAAATTAAAAAACTATATTCATAGAATTTATTTTAAATATAATATTATTCTATTTAAAATTATAGATTAAACAATACAAAGATTAAAGAATTAGAGAATATATTTTGACCAATTGCTAGTTTATTTCTACTTAAAATAACTCTTATCTATGTAAAGAACTCAGATAGAGAAAGAAATAGAAGGATGTATATTCTTATTTCTCTCTCTCAAAAGAATCTAGTAGATAGTGGATTCTTTATTAGACAACATAATCCTGTAGATAATACTTAAAAGAATTTTAAGCAAGTCTTTTGATTTAGTCAATATTTATGGATCTAACAAATATCAAGAAAGAAGTATAATATGGCATGATCTATCAAAATCACTTCTTAATGATATTTCTTAGATTATAGATAAAAATTGGAATATAATTAAGAATACTTTTAATAAATTATTCTACTATAGAAAAATTTCAGCATATAAAAAAGGAACCACATGAAATTCTTTACAAGCTCACCTCTTTTATTAAGATTTTTTTAACCTTAGTAACAATCTAAATTATACTTGGAATAATTATAAAGATGGAATTAATGTTTTTATTTGGTTTGTCAAATTTTATATGAGCTCAAACTTTCTTTTAGAAAAAAATATAAAAAGATGTAGAATTGAAGGAGATGTTTCTTTATCAAACCATCTTTTAATAAAATTATCTTTAAAATCTACAAAATCCATGTTTAAAATATTATTTTTATAAAATAAATATATTTTATTTTAACATTTAAAGAAAATTAGAACAAGTTCAAGCTATATGGACTCTCACTAAGTACAAAGGCTTTTTTTATGAGTAGAATAAGAATATTTCTTTGATTTTATTTTAAAAATTGTAAGAATCAAGCATTTCAAAGGTCAAAAAAAATTATAGAACTTTAATGTATGGTAATAGAGGCACACAATAAGTTCCAAAAAAAAGTATCAAAATCAAATTATGCAAGTTTAAAAGCTGTTTAAAATAAATTAAGAAAATTTTAAAATAAAAACAAAAAATTAAAGGATTTATTTTAGTATAAAATGGAGGAATTTTAGTGATAATAATTTAAAATAATTCTTTAGTATTGTGAAAGAAAAACAACTTTAAGACATTATCTTTGAATTATAAGACCAATATGGATGTAAAAAATGGGAGCTTATAGAATTAAGCTCACTATATTATGAATTTTGTGCTTCTCTATGCAAAAAACAACTAGCATCAATTGAATCAATTAGTACTTCTATTTTAATATTAAATAATAGACCTTCTAAAGTTATTATTTTAATGAATGAAAATTTGACTCTACTAATTAATTCTAATAAAGTTGAAGAAGCCATCTAAGAAATAGCTAATAAAAAAGCCTTTGGACTTGATGGTATAGGCATTAAATTCTATAAAACTTATTGAAATACTATTAGCAATAATTGACTTAATATGATTAATCAAGCAATTAAAAAATAATAATTTTTTTAAGCATAATAAAAGAAATTAATATACTATTTTTAAAAAGAGATGATAAGATAATATTAAATACTTTCTATAAGATCTATACAAAAATAGGCAAAAAAAAAACTACAATTGGTTCTATCTAAAGTTATCGAGCTATATCAAATTATTTTTTTATTTATGCAATTTATTTTTGATAATGTCTTGATTACTTAAGAAACCATCAGTTGGGCTAAGATTTCTAAAAAATCTTTATTAATGCTCGAAAATAAATTTTTCTAAAGAATATGATATAAAATTTCATAAAAATTCTTATTCCAAGCAATGGAAAAACTAGGTTTCTATACTAAATTTTATTAATTGATAAAAATCACTTTTTAAGGTATCCAGATAATTGTGAAAATTAATAGTTTTCTTACTATATAATTTCCAATAGAAAGAAAAATATAGCAAGGATGTTTTTTGGTTTCTTATTTTTTTCATCATAATAGTTAAAATATTAAATTTAGCCATTTAAGAAGAAATTAAGAAAAAATATTAAAAGATATTAATATTTTATAGAATCTTAATCAAAAAATTATTTACCAATATATAGATGGCTCTATTTTTATTATACAAGGAGAAAAATCTAACATACATGCTTTAATTAAGATTTTTAAAGAATTTAGCTTGGCTTCAAGATTAGGAATCAATTGGTCCAAGTGTATAGCATATTGGTAATATAAGAAAAAAATAAGACCCTTATAAATTGAGACCTTTGCCTAAGCATGGGCTTCTTCTAATAATTTAAACAAATTCTAGATATATATTTTAAAAATTATTACTACAAACACAAGATATTAATAATTTTTTAATTAATGGATTTAAATGTAAACTTGAGTATTGATATCCTATAGAATTCAAAATAGTTCAAAGAGTAATTATTAATAATACTTTTTTTTTTTAATTCCTATATTTTTTTCATGCTATATAGGTTGATACCTTAAAAAGCCATTTGTAAAAATAAATCCACAGTCTTGAATTTTCTATAGGAGAATATATAAATGTTGACTTTGTCCAAAGATGCATGTTCAATTTGCTATAAATCTAAGTAAAAAAGAGGATTAGAAGTGATTAATCTTAAAGATATAACTAAAGCTCTCCTAGTTAAATGGATCATATAAGCATTACAACTAAGCTAGTCAAATATCCAACAATTCATATGCTATAAGCTAATGCACTCCAAATGTAATGATCTTGGAAACTGGTACCTAACTTTGAATGGGTATTGACCACCAATCATAAGTAGAATATAAGATCCAAAAATTAGAATAAAAATAGTAAAGTTTGATCATTCATAATATTATTTATTTGTTCATACAACCCAAATTTCTTCTACTTTGCTTGGACTAGATTTCTTTGGTAGAACCAATCTTTTCCATTCATAAATAGACATATTGATTCTAATAATGATTCTTCATTTCACACTCAAGGTCTCCAAAGAATAAAAGATTTATTTATTAATTCTCATCACCATTTAATATTAAAAGAGGTTAATAAAGCTCATAAAATAAATCCTTATAATACATACTTTTTAATGCTCTACTAAATGGAATTCTATTCTAGATCTTGATTTTTTTTTTAATTGGCAATATACTTTGTCTTAACTCCAAGCTTGCAAAACAGCCATGCTTATTTGGCTTATATGGCACAAGAAAGTAGCTATAAACAAACAAAGGAGACAATCTAGTCCTAACATTGATGTTAACTATCTTTTGTACTCTCTTCTACAACAAGAAACTATCTTACATAGATTTTGGGAGTGCATACAAGCCAAATATATTTGGAATTGGCCTATATCAATCATATACAAGTTAATCTCTAGCCTTAAAAAATGGGATCTATAGAAGGCTTTTATGGAGAAACACAATATTTTTGCATGACCATTATCTCCTCAATTTAAGGGATTCTCCACCATTTGGTTCTCTATGTTAAGAGGTCTCTATGTGTAAAGAATTTGGATTCAACAAAAAAAAATTAAATGAAATCTAAGATATGGAATAATTACTATACTATAAAAATGATATGGACAAGCCTCATCAAGTATGGACAAATTTTATAGAGAACCACATATAAAAAGATTAAAATGAATCCTAAATACAAATTAATCCTTCTAAAATTATGCATGATATAGTAAAAAACTAACATAGGTTAGTCCTAAATTGTGTGGTTGTTTAGTGCTCTTATATCCACCTAACATGTAATGAAGATAGAAGTTGCTTTGCTTTGTACTTTTATATAATCTAAACAATGGATTCATCCCATTTTGTGTCAAAAAAAAACTATAAAATGTTATTTTTAAAAAGATGATAAATTTCATTATTAGTTTGAGGTCTTTTTTTCTTTGTTGACATGAAACTATGATTGAGTGGATCACAACATAATTGGATCTAAAATGCTAGGAATACATCCAACATGACACCAAAAAAACAAGAAATGGAAAAAGAAAAACTACAACTGTAAATACATAATATTATGTGTGCTTCAATACCCTTTAAAAGTACATCACCAAAACACATTGCAAGGCTATTATATTTCATTGATGTTTGTCAATGGCAAAATGTAGAATTACACAAAATTGTAATTGCCAAAATTAAACAACCAGGCCACAAAAGAACAAAATGCCAACAAGGGGCATTTAACAACTAAATCAAAACAAAACTCTATCAGAAACACTTCACTTTGCATCTTCCTACAGGTCTAAAAATAATATTATGTTTCAATCATTAAAAAATAAAGTAAACAAAGGAAACTTAGCAATGCTGTTCAAACTCTTGGAAAAATTTACATGTAACTTTTTTATATGGTATTTAAAAATATACTAGAGTACCTTCTCATATAAATAATATTTATGAAGTGTCAACAACCTTAGTCCATATTTCAATATCAAAAGCATTATTCAATATCAAAAGCAACCTTCAATGTCAAGAGCGTCATTCAACACATATTTTGCAGTTAATCTTTAAAATAATCGAAACTATTGAATATTTAAAGCTGTGTAACAAAATATTCAAAAGTACATTGTCTTCAAATGCCCAAGACAAGGTGTACATTGGAACGAATACGTAATCCAGTAACTCACTTTCGTTCACCTGAAGAAGCCACAAAGAGCTCAATAAAACCTTCATATTCTTCAAAATTCTAGTAACCGTGGAAGTTTGTGCCGTGTTCCTGAAAATTTGTTACGCTAAACTCAATCTACTCGAACCTCCCCCGGTTCTGCCCCCTATCTGCCACAGGGGTAACCAGAAGCAAATGTCCTCAACTACTCACCTTCACCTAAAAGCTGAACTCTTCCTCCTCTAGACCAAGTGAGAATCCTTTAGTTGACACCATCTCCTGTAGGCTCTTTGCTTGGGACTCATCAATAGCGAGCAGCTCCCGTAACCTAGACACCTTCCCTTCTGACTGGGGCTCTTTCACGTATATACAGAAGAGATCCAGCAGTTCGTCCTTGACTGCCCAGGACAGAGGAGGTGATGGGGACACCTTGTCGCATGCCAGCAAGTTGTTCAAAGTAGATACCTGGAAACACAGGATTACGCGGGATTAGACGTGATTAAAAGTCCGGTGGCAAATTAAGGCACATAATATCATGCCTAAAGCTGTTTCCAATTCCAAGATACATTTTTTGTCGGTTTTACATTACTACTGTTACATCTACAGTTTGGTGACAACGTGCACAAGGGGTTTTAAAGTGGAGTTGAGATGATGGGCTGGTTACTCATTGCGTAAAAACAGAGTGCAGATACATTAGCAAGCATGGAAGTCATCAACTCATAGACATTTGTAGAATGGGTAGAGACTGGAGACTCACCACGTCAGCAGGCTTCTTTTGCCGCAGAAGTGAAACCGCTTGAATGAGAGAATTTGAAAGTCTTTCTTTAGCAAGGTCCAGCGTCATCTTCTTCGCTTCGTCTGTGGTGATGCCAAGCTCTGCGGGCATCTTCTCGTAAAGTTCAGCTTCATCAAAGTCCCCAGTTCCTGAAGAAAGAGTTCTATCGACCACCTTTTTGAATAGTTTTTGTCTCACAGGCTTGGGAATCATGCCATCAATGTCCACTCCAGCTTCTCTGAGTTCTTTCACTTCTTCAACGTTAAGCCTTCCTTGGTTGATAGCAGACTCAATAGCACCAGACATTCTTGTTGTGGTGATACCCTCGATGACTTTCTTGGCAGACTCTGCTGGCAAACCAAGTTGCTTCTGGAGTTCCGTGAGTTGTTCCATACGAGCTTTGCTGAGCTGGCCATCGGCCAATATGACCTGCAGTCATAATATACATGTTAGAAAAATAGCAGGACATAGAAACTTCGAGAATAGCACATCTGGCCAAAATCAAACAAATAAAGGTGGAATATGAAGCGCAATACGCACAATAAATGTTCACTAGCTTCGTATTCTATTTCGAACTTGCACTCATACAAATCATTTTACAGGGATGAATGTGAAAGCTGACCTTTGCTTGTTGGCTGAATGCTTGCTCTGCAAGACCTTTGTGGACGTCCGCAACCTCCTTAGAACTCATGCCTAAAATTTGACCCAATTGACCAAGCCTAACAAATTCCGTGTCATCCCTTTGAGTAACAATTTGAGTACCCATAGGCATTCCAGTGGTCTCGCCCGAGAGGCAGTAAATCAAGTAAGTCCTATAAAGATCCGTCCGCTCACGTAGTTCAAGTTCATCTCTAATCGTGATTTCGTTTTGTGACTTCTTTTCCATACGGCCTTCTAGGTGAGCTCCAGGCTTAGTTTTCTTAAGAGACTGGATATTCTCAAAGTCTTCCTCGTCCTCAAGGTCAATTTCTTTCTCATCCTTCTTGGTTTCTTCCTTGGTCTCCTCTTTCTCTGGAGCTGGGGTATCTCCCTTAATATCAGCAATAAGCTCTGAAACTACTATGTTGCTAAAGATGACCATCTTCTTAAGCTCCCTAGCAGACTCCACACGGCTACCAGCACTCCTGGACCTTTTAACATAGGTCAAGAACACT
Source organism: Physcomitrellopsis africana (assembly GCA_036785485.1). Lineage (NCBI taxonomy): Eukaryota > Viridiplantae > Streptophyta > Bryopsida > Funariales > Funariaceae > Physcomitrellopsis > Physcomitrellopsis africana. The sequence goes on along the minus strand of JAWRVF010000300.1, from coordinate 202,607 downwards.
CCCCGGACCTGCAGCGGCACATAAAGTCAAAAGATCTCAAGAATGACCAAACAAAAGACTTGAACAAGACAAAACTTATATGATCTAAAATTCAATCTTGACAGGAGCCTCTGCGACTTTCTCATTCGATCCACTCAAACTATACAAAAAGTGGGAAACCCCTTGTCATACACAATGCTGCTGAAAAAAAAACTAGGTATCTTTATCTGAAGACAATGTGAAGTTACAAGCAAGCTAGGTCCAAAAAACATGAATTTCCAACCACTGTACTTAAGCATGAGGTTCCAAATAATTAGGCTAGAATCTGAAAAACAAAACAGAAAATTATCTATGGTTCAGATTCAATACTGTCTTTTAACTTGAGCGTTACAGACGAGGAATTGGTCTTCGATATATTCCATAACTAAGTGCAATAAGCAAAGGCGAAATACTCACCGCTTTAGCTGCGATATCCATAGCAGTCTTTTGTGTGAGACGTAGGCCAGTTGCTGCATCCCTTACAGCAGACTTCATCTCAGCATCATACCCATCGATACCCGCACTGATGGCATCGTCCACAACCTGCATTATCAAGAACACCATATTTCTTAGACAACAATTAAAAAGCCGAAACCACGAAAGCTGAGAGTATTTCGGAACTCAAGAAGACATCAAGCTCATGTTACGCCAAAGCCGCACAAAAACCCCCTCCAGTTTAGTGCCAGAAAAATAAATACCTTGGTGAAAATACGTCCGCATATTTCAGCATGGGCATTGTCCACAACTTCATGTGGGATGCACAAAAATACACGCAACCGCAACAGATTCTTGACGTCATCATCATCCAATTTGCCATCCGCTACACACTGCTCAAGTTTGTTCCTGTAAATTTCTGCACAACCAAGAGTCCCTCTAATAAGAAAAAATTCACCAAAACCAAAACAAGTAAACAAAAGCACGGTCAAATTAATACATTCCACCATTAACTTTGTGCAGAAACTTGATCAAAAATGTTATGACGTATTACTCTTACTTATCAGCTAGGAAGAAAAAAAAAAAAAAAAAAAAAAAAAAAAAAAATCAACGATCATGCTTAAGTTAACCTGAAGACGTTACCTTCGTGAACTTCACTAGCTTTCATCGGATCAAACTTCAGAGTGTCACAAAGATTTTGCAGGAACATTGCCTTGCTTGGTGCAGCCTCAAGGTCACCATTCTGCACGGCTTTGGCCAACATGCGTCTGTATATCTTTACGACAACTTCTTGCATGACTTCTTCAGCTTCCCGTTTGCCCATTCCAAACATGTTTCTCAACTGGCCTAATGCAGCTACCTGTTCCACATTTCGTTAATTTTAGTGTGTTTCTTGATTGATAACTTAAATTATTACAATGCATACTTGAGTGCGCCTGCTGCTGCCACATCTAAAGTCATTTGAGGTAGTTGCCACCCACAAATCATCAGCGCTCAACAGTTAATAATATTCACACCAGGACACATGTTTACAAAGGATATTCATAAACCGTATTCTTATGTTGCAAGTCTAGTGTATGTACCTTATTATCCTCCAATTTGCCACCAGCAAATGCTTCAGTCAAGTATATGCGATACAGTTGTTTAAGATCATCCATACCCCGATCGGATTCAAACTGCCCACCTGAAATCCAATCATGTGAGAATTTCGGATGTCTCACCAAGTAAACACAATGCGCAATCACAGGTCTACAAGCGTACGAGGATCATGAAAGATGGAACACACCTAAAACACTAATAGGGCCAATGCCAGGAAGAAGATCATTGGCATCCGCTTCTGACGCAATAGAGCCCAATTTTGCATTGAAGGCCAGTGCGTTGTCCAGGTCGCTGACTATCTTCGCAGTATCTCTGTATTTCAGAAACCGATTTGCATATCATTCTTCAAAACCAAGAAGATCCTTATATACATAGGAACAAGTACTGGTAGACCAAATAGTCAAAAGAATATTTATAAGAATATCATTCGTTTCGAGACCTTAGTGGAGTTAACTAATCTAGGCCAAAAGTATTAAGTACATGATTAGTGTTAAAGGAAGTGAAATCACTAAAGGAAAAACACACAAAAACAGAGACAAATAACTGAAAACTAAAAAACTCAACACCAAAAACTAAACGTAAAATAGGTGCAGTAACATGCTTGATCCGAGCCCGAGACTTCAATATTTCCATAGCAGATGATATGTGCTGTTCAAGCTGCTTTTGAACATGAGTCCTGAAAACTTCAGCAGTAACCTAAAACACAATATGACCAACATGAGTCCCCCTAGAATACGCTCTTCAAAGTTATGAAGATCGATGTTGTTATCCTCTTTATGTCTCGTAACGGGCAGCATGAGAGAATTAAAAGTTTGACTTAGTTCTTCCACACAATACAGAAAGAAAACACAAACCCAGCATGGGAAAGACAGTAATCGGCGTTATCGACGAGTTCAACTTCCACAACCTTATTACAGGGGTTCTAGTCAAAGTGGTGAAAGCAGATCACCTCATCAGTGAGTTTCAGTTTAAGCTGAATCTTTCTTAAGTCTTTAATTTGCTGGACGCCAAAGTCTGCAACATATCATTGCTGGCATTGTTAATAATGAACAACGTATGCATCATACCAACTACCGGGCATCTTCGACATACAGAGGGGGGAGAGTACACGGGAACTCAACCCTAAAGTCAAAAAAGAAAAACTGTATTTTTTAGAAATTGGTCATTTCATTGAAAACAAAGTGGCTGTACGAACCAACCTGGGCTGACACTGCTGAGTTGTACGTTAAAGAGGCGCGTTGCATTATCCCGGACTGCAACATCAACCTGAAGGCATCCATTTCTACTTTAATAAAGCAAATTTGAAGAGTCTGGATCATTTAAATAAAACACAACAAAGATGGCATGAAGAGGTAGGAGTATTGACCTGAGCATCTGTGACTTTAAAAACGCGCTTCCATGGAAGTAGAAATTTGGAAGCCTCACCAAATACCAAAGTTGACACATATACCAACTTTTGGAAAGTCTGCAGGCACTCAAAGCAGGAATCTTCAGCATGTCTGAAAGTATAATAGATAGGACTGAACAAAAATACTAAAAGCATCTTCTAAGTATGTAGAAAATACACATGAAAACCACAGTTAACCAATAGCCAAAATTACTAGTATTGTGATCCTATTCAGTTTCACAGTTGGAGCGCATGGTCTTTCAATTCCCACTACTTCGGTACTACGACAAATTTGAATGCATGTTGAACACTAAATGCATGCTGGCTCTTTGAAACCCAAGCATCCGCGAACAGGTGAATACAGAGAACGGTGAATACCCTGCGCTCCTCGACTGCGCCTTCACGATCACCAATTTCAAGTCGTTGCCTGAATAAACGTCTGCCAACCTGCATAAATGTGACATTGTTGTTAATCTACCAAGCTGGAAGGTGCAAACACTTTACTGAAGGGTACTGAAGCCCAGACAAGGATACCAAATAAGAAGGAATTTTGCAGAGTAAAAGCTAACTTTTTCTGATTAAAAAAAGATCCGAAAATCAAAGCCTAGTAATACAACGATCATCACGTATGAGGATTTAGACTATTACAGCCAATGAACTCGCATTGAATTCTATTTACTGAGACCGAGCCATCCGTTTGTTTCTGACCTCTCATAGAAAAGTTGCAGTTTATTCGAAAATTCTCCACGTCAGAAATTAACAGGAATACAACTGTACCTCAATGTGCATTGCAGCAGCATCAGGATCATCCAAGCCCAAGGCATTTTTGAATGCAATAATGGATTCTACTTCATCTCCCCTCAAATCTTCATTGCCAGCTGGAATTATCCCAGTGATGTAACTAGCATACAAGTCTCGAATCTCAGCATTGAACCTTTCATCTTGCCTACTGACACCATACCTGCAATCAATCAACATAATGTTGCAATCAGGTCTCTTTTGCATGTTCAAAATTAGATGTTCAAAAAGATTTTCTATTATACCAGTGGAGAGTCGTGTCTAGGTTCTTAAGAAGCATGATCCAAGTAAAATTGAGACTCCCTAACTGGTGTCTCACCTGAATCTTATCTCATTTTGACAGGTACCTGAACTATGGTGAACATAGTTTGAAAGAGGTGGGAGATAAACCTTAAACCCACGTGTTTCAAACTATTAAAACTATATGGTCCAAGAACATTGAAACCTTCACAATGGCTTCGTCAAGATTCGAAATGGGAATCACCCACTTCCCAGAAACAGAACATCCTAATTTCTTTGTTCAAATCAAAGATGACAAAGCGTAGAAGAACTGCGCAAGCTAGAACGCAAAAACGAGAAAACCCGGAGAAGGCGTCAACCAGACAGTAAACTCCGTAATTTACACCCTAAGAGATAGAATTATCCACTAATTCGTCTCTGTAATGTTCTGAGATGCTCCACCTAGGATCCCAGAAAATCCAAATTCTGAGTCAAGAAGAAACTACAGCCAAAGTAAACACCTGTAGCACGGCAAGATTCACAAGGAATTTTTTTTTTGAGAAACAGACTGTTCCCAAAACCTACACAACACACGAAAAGAAATCCTCCGCCTCATTCACCGTGATAAACGTTCTACTGAATCCTAAAACGAGGAGCAAAAAGACCATACTTCTTAGCAAGTTCGTCAATTTCGGCAGGAGTCACACTCATGGGATCAGAGTGATTGACAAGCTTGTTTCTCAGCTGCACGGCTGCAACCTGGGGAGCCGCAGCATTAAACGCAACGACAGTAGCGCCTCCAAGAGCACCCACGGCGACCGCTCCTCCAATGGCAGCAACCTGGGACCCTTGGAACCGCCCAGCGGGCACACGAGCACCCAGCAGGTACCCAGCTGCCAAAGCTCCAGCCACTACAACTGCGCTCCCAACATAGCGAGCAGGCGCCGGCAACCCTTCCAGAATCTTCTGCGGCCCAGACAGCGGCTGCTCCGACCCAAACAAGCTAACCTTCGGCGAGGATTTCGCGTTCTGCTGTCCTTCCAGAGCCCTACATGTCAATCGTCTCCGGCTACGGAATGTGGGAGCGAGCGAGGGAGACTTGGCCGGTCGACGAGGCAGAGAAACTCTCCCCAAGCCAGTGAAAGAAGGAATCCCAGACGAGGGAGTGGACGCAACGCTGCTAAGATGGAGGTCACCCCGTAGCGCCTGCGCTTGGGAGGCCATCATGGTGACGGGCGTTGCACCCGGTACTGTACAAAACCAGGCGACTAAAACCCTTCACCAGAAGCGCAATCCAGAAACGATTGCAAAACACACAAAAGAGAAACAGAGGAGAGGAAGAGGACGGGGATGGGAGGGAGTAAGAGACGCTGCGAGCCAAAAGACCTGGCGCGGCAACGAGGATGCTGCGGTATAGCTGAGCCAGGGATTGAGCCACCTAGCCCAGCCAGTTACCCAGCGTGAGCATGCGCTGCCCGGCCCAGCCCGGCTCAGCCCGGGCCCCTGCAATGGCGCTGCGAATGGATAAGTCGAGTCGCCTCTGTCATCGTCCCGCGTTGCCTATGCATGCATGGTGCGCCTTTGCCATGTCATCGTCCACGTCAGCTTCTCCCTCTCCTTCTCATTGTGTGTGTTTTGGATGCTTTTGTGTTTCGCACTAGTTTGGTTTGGTTTGGTTTGGTTTGATTTGTTTTCCTGTGTCGTTGTTACTGTTGTTGCCATGGATGGATTGTGTGAAACTCTTCTGTGGTGTTGCGTTTTGAGAATTTTGTTGTGTGTTAATTGAGTTGTTATGCTCTTGTGGTTTGTTTGTGGTTGAAGGTGAGATTGAAAGATGTCTTTTTATTTACAGTTAGGGTTAAAATAAAATGATATAGATTCACAATTTTAAAATAAAATAAACAAAAAAAATTTGTTGCATTTGTTCACTTGATGCAAAATCTATTGTGTTTATGGTCTGTCTTTATTATTTCTAATTTCTTTACATTTAGGTGGATAACTATTTCTTTTAGTACCTCTTGTAATTTTTTTTAAAAATAATTATAGATATTTTTTTGTCTTCACTAAATTTCTCCACCAAGGGTATTTTATTCTATTATATTTGCAATATATAATGTTAGATGTTGTGTTAGTTTGGTCTAATCATATCAAAACATGAATATGTAATTTATTGTTAAGAAGGATAATGTTAAAATTGTTAAAAATTTGAATGAATGGCAATTAACTGGTGGTCGTAAAACTAAATTAACATAAAATTATTTATATAAATCAATAATTTAAAACTAATTTTTATTTTATTTTATACAAATAAATTAATTAAAAAGAAATTACATTGTAATGATGACTTGGTCATAAATATTATATTAAAAATTAAATATATTAAATCTAAAAAATAAGAATTTAACATATCATTCTTATGTATAGAATATTATTTATTTATTTATATACAATTTATATATAAGCAATTAAACTAAAAAGTTATAATACCTTTGTATTAGATAATTTCACTTTATAAGTAAACTAAATTGTAATTAATATCAGAACAGTACCTAACTAGAAAAATCACATATTTTATCTTTAACTAAACAATTATCAAAATTATAGAAAGATTTCTAAGTGATATTTTTTTTTTAAAATTATTATTAATCAACCTATCACATCTAATTTAGCTATGCTTTTTAAATGTAGATAAAAAATGTTAAGAAATAAAAATTTACACAAAAATCTTTAACTGATTTCAAATGTGTGCAAGAAAAAAAATGGTTGAGGTTTTGCTATTCTAATTTTTTAAAACTATCTTTCATTTTTTTGTACTATTTTTTTGCTGAAATAAATTAAAAGTATCATTTCTTGCAACTAAATTAGAAAAGCACATACTAATACATGTTAATTTGTATTACTATGTAGGAAAATTATGGTTCTAAATAAAGCTAAAATATTGTGCAATTGGAGTGTTTTAATACAACATCTCAAATGGAGGTAGATGTAATATTTTTGATATTTTTATTAATGGTTTTTTATAATATAAATATTTATACTTGTGAATAATATTTATTCAATTGAATTAGAATTCTTGTTCCATTTTTAATGAGAGTTTAACAATAATATTATTTAGTAAGAGATTTCGAATATTTAGGTAGCTAACAAATACTTGTGCTTTGGTTTCAAATAGTGTAATTTTGTTATTGTAGCATATTAATTAATTCTTATAATTTATTTTTATTTTTTAATTACTTATAATTTTTATTAAAAGACTCATGCAAATTGATTCTACATTAAATTTTAATCTATCAATTTTTACAATCTCAAATTTTTCTCAAATACAAAGGTTCTACTAAAGGTGTTATCATCCTTATAGATTCAACATCTTTTCTAGATAATTTCTTAATTTTAATTTTTTTAATTTTTTAAGGCTTTGGTGTATGAAATAAGATAAACAAGATTCTTAATGCATATAAATACTAATAGTAATTAATACACTATTACCAAAATAAAATTTATATGCAAGAAGATTTGATTAAATTAAAATCTAGTATAAAAAACTATTAGAAGGTTCAAAAAATTGTAAAGAGAGAATACAAGTTAGATTTATTAAGACCACTTGACTTGAAAAGTTATAATTTTTTTAAAATTATATTGGATATAAATTAATTATTTTAAATTAAAATCACTAATTAATAAGACTAATAGATTTTTAAAAAATATATTTAGTTGGTATAATATTTTATCAAATAAAAATATTATGGTTCTTTTTTCTTACACTTTGTGATTTTAAACTCAATTTTTAATAATTAGGTTTTCTTTTCTTTTTTTCTTTTCTTTTTTTCTTTCTTTAAAGAAAAAAAAAAAAAAAAAAAAAAAAAATGCTTTAGATAGATCAAAAGATGTCTTGTTTGGTCTAATGTGTTTCTTGTCTAATTACCTATCAAGATGTTTTCTTGATTCTATTAACTTCAAATGGTCAAATAAGAAGAAATATTGCTTGGTGATTTTATGCCAAGTATTAGGTCAATCTTTTTATCAACTATTATATTAGATAGAAATTATTTTAGAAATTCTACTGTTAACACATCTCTAAATTCTTAAATCAACTTATATTTGCATTAGGACAAGAAATGAGATTTAATAGTAAGGTCTTTATTTCTAATTTTATTAATAAAAAAATCAAAATTAATATTACAATTGGTGAAGAAGAAATATTTTCTATTTGAATTTTTTTTTCTTCACTTACTAAACTTCAAATTTATCTCATATGGATAGGTGGATAAATAACAACCCTTTAAGCTTACAAGATTGTTTCTCTATCAAAACTTCTACTCTAGAACACCACCTAATTCCATATTATCATATCTTTAAAACTATTTCTTAATATTGCATTAATTTTATAAAGATTATACATTATAAAGTCTTTTTGGAATTCCACACTTCTATAATTAAACTTTATATCTTTCACCACCTCATTTGCTTTATTACTTCTTTGTACAAAAATAGCTATTACCTCCCTAGTTATTTTGTTAAATAACATAAATCTTAAGATGCAAATTGGATCTATAAAAAATTTGATAAATCTTGCAACAATTAATATTAAAATATTCGTATCTTCAAATCAAGTATTTCCATTAGCACTAACAATAAGTATTGTTATTATGAAAATCTTTTAATTTCTCCTCTTTTGCTTCTTGGATTTTTTATTTTTATTTTTAATTCTTTGTATTAGTAAGATAAAAATTTCTCTCTTTTTAATGATTTTATTTTAATCAAATACAACTCAATAAATCTTGCATATTGATCTTTAATTTTCAACTAAAAGTTATTTTTAGCAAGATTAAGCCTTATGCTCTTACTTGTTGCATTTGGAATTGAGAAGCCAAGATAAATGTATTTTAAGGAGATCTATGAAATAAAATTATTTTTTTAATATTATTTTTTATAGTATTTTAAATTGTGCTAATAATTCTAAAAGTAAATTCTTATATTTTGGAATGTGTATATGATATATAATTTTAATAATTCATTATGTACTTTAAAAGAGTATTTTTTTGCTTACAAGGACTACATATTTAGGAGTTATAAGTCCTCTATAAGTTTACTTAAGCAAATATTTTTAAATATTCCTTTTGCTCATCATTCAATTAATTTTTTGCATTCAAGAAAAGCCAAAAGACTCTAAATCTTTTCTTTATCTTTTTCTATCTTTTTCTATCTAGGTACAAATACTCTACATCCTCAAAGAAGCATTCATTTTTTTTTCTTTTATTTGGTACTTTTTTATTTCTTACATTAGTCAAATTTTGATTTCATCAATGTAATATCTTTCTTGTTGATATTTTATTCTCTAAGTCGTAGAACCAGTACAACAATTTGATTATAGTTTGTTCTTTATCAATCCACACTTTTCATCTTCACACATGTGACAACCATACCTTCACTCTTAACATTTAATATATGCAAACCATGCACACTCTTAATTAGTATCTTTTATAAGTTGTGCTATTCACTATACCTCATAAGTCATAACCCTATACATGTGCTCTTATACAATTTCTAACCTTGCTCCCACTCTCTTCCACTAATTCTACACAATCCTGTCAAAAAAGTGGTCTCCCACGAGTAAATTGCTTGATAGTACTGTCAGCAATTGAAACAATCTTGCCCTAACTGCCAAAGAACCAAACTTCAAAAATTGTCGTTCAAAAATGTTCATTCGAGAGCCCCTCTCCAATTGAAGAGCAATACAATTGTCCAACCCGGTTTGGGCAAGATGCAGAGAGTAGTCCTGCTTTGGAGACACAATAATGCGCTCTCAATAATATGAGCCAAATGAGAGATTACTGTCTGTACAGAATCTTTGGAACTAGTACACCAGTACATAGAAGACCCTAATTCGCTTCCCTCAAAAAATTAAGTATGAATGAGAAAAATGATGGACTATTCTTAGCAACGGTTTGTAGCATTCAGGCAGCATTCTGAGGATGACCTGAAGAGACACCTCCCATTCTGTGTCTCTCCAGAACTCGTCGAGCAGCTAGAGCAGCAGCTTCACTAGCTCGAAAAGTCCCCGAGGCCATGATAAGTGCGAACTCCTGTGTAATTTCTTGCGTGACCTTGGCTCTAGCATTGGTTAGATCGTGACCTGCTGGTGGAGCAGGCGTGGGTAGTGAAGTTGGTAGGTCCTTATTGCCTTTCTGTTCAGTTTCCTCAGAAGTAGATGTCTCATCTGTACAGATGTTTAGGATAAAATAAGTAATTTGATGATTGTGAAATGAAGAGTAGAAAAGCTGGGGGCAAGCCGTACATTGATTGCGAAGGAAGAAGATGGAGATTCAGCGATTTCAAGTAAAAATATGTGATGCGGTAAAATCGAGTCAGATAATTATACCTGTGTGTTTTGGGGATGTTGAGACTCGGGCCGGCGAAACATGAGGAGGCACATCTGCTAAACTGATCGATCGAGGTGAAGATGATACAGAGGACACTCGCCTTGCAGGCAGTGATGACACTGTGGACCTAGAGGGCGATGCAGGAGATGGCAACGAGGTAGGCAATTGAACGTTGGCGAAATTAGGCACCGCTTGCGCAGACCCTGCTTGATAAGGTGCTCCAGGTACACCACCGTTTCGCAACGTAGTTTCCAGATTTTCTATCATTGGCCCTGCCATGCGCACAAACAAGTAAGATACAACTGCGGGTAGCTTAATCTGAAGGACACATAAGGAAAAACTTGTTATATAGAAGAACCAACCCGAAGCAATCTGAAGGACACATAAGGAAAAACTTATTGAATTTGAACTTACTTAGCAGACCACCCATGGGGCTGCTCAAGACTTCTTCCGGTAAACGTAAAATATATTCAGGAATGCCAGATCCCACCAAAAACTGGCAAACCTCATCCGAGAAATTATTGCAATTATGTTTCATAAGACTGTAAGTCTCTTGTGTATATCGTGGTTGAATATCTCGCAGATACTCTTCAAAAACCTCCTGAGGGACCTCAGTGGTACCAAGTTGCGCTACTTGTACAGGCTGTCCATAAGGACTTTGTTTTAGTGGTACACTCTGTATGCCTCCACCGAAGAAATATTCCTTTCCATAAACTCCAACACCTGTGTGCCAGATGCCCTCAATTACTTTACCCAAAAATTGGGATGAAAGTTGTCGAGCTAACCCTTGACTAAGGTCATACACATAAAGCTCCACCTTCCATCCTTCCTGTTGCACAATCAGTAGAACGAATAATGAAATAAGTAAAATCACCAATAACAAGAAGAGCTCATCATCGCCGAGAAGTATGGAAGCATGTACAGTCCGTAAATACATAGATCAAACCAGTTGACACTACATTTTCTATAGTTGACGGTTATACCGTACCTGTGCCATAATTTGAAGGCTTTCTCAGAATCAGAAAATCTGCGACAGCTGAGACGTGCGTCGAAAGAGGTTAGAATGGAAACCGTAAAACACGTACAGTGAACCACAGGCAACAAATGTGAGAGAAATTATTCGGTTCTCTCGTAACTAGGACAACAAACTAGGGTGCGCTACTTGAAATGATGCAGAAAGCTGACGCGACCTGAACCAACTAGCAAGTGGTGAAGGGAATAGATCAATACACCACATTCGTAATAACACAGACCACAGAAAGCAAATCATCCGATAGCAGCATCAACTTTCCCAAGCAAGGCATGAACCAACAGCCTGTAAACACAAACTAGGTCGATACACAAAAATATGCACCGACATGTAACAAAAGTCAAAGCAATCGTTTTCAACAAAGACCACAAACCGAACTGTGTGAAACTCTCTAGCAATAAAATAAAAAATACTAAAATAAAATACAGTAAAATAAGGCAAAGTAGCAACAGAGCTTCGCTTCACAGCTGGTTTTGACAAATCCCACCACCGAATACAAAACCCCGCAACTCACCTGATTCCGTAGGAAAACGAACCAGCACTCGCTCGAGTCTGCTGAGAATCACTACCAAGTAGCTCCCTATTCACACAAACTGAAGGTTCTGACGCTCAATCCCAACTCAACAACCTTCCAGAGGCTGGAAAAAAACTTTCACGGTCTGTAAATAAGGCGAAACGGGCTGCGAGAGAGTTTCTGAAGGGCACGTCTACTAAGTAAGTAAGTGAAGCGGTATTGCGTACGAAGATGAGGTCGAAGATGGGGAAGCAAATCGAAACGTGAGCGACACGGTCGAATCCTCTCGAACGGGAGAGGAGTGCAAACCCTAATAAGACGATGGAAAGTGAGGCCTGGAAGATTCCAGAAGCTCGGGAAGTTACGACGTCACAATTCAGCAGGCTAATGCAGCAGCCACCCTCCTCCTCCCTCTCCAGAACCTTCTCCCCATTCCGTCGGTTCGTTTGTCTTTTCGTTCGTTCGTTCGTCCGTTTGTTCTTTCGTTCGTTGGGCTGTCGGATTCCAGGAGTCCACGTTGGCAAGTGTCTTGAGTCGAGAACCTTCCTCGGCGTGGAATAATGTCCCCTAGGTCCCATCCGAATAGTTAATTCCCCATACTCAGGTTTAATGCCACCTCACATGCACCACAGAATGTATATAAAATATACTATATACAGTGACTCTCAAAACTGAGTCAATAATTTCTTACATCAAATTCCATACACAATGCAAGGAAAATAAAGATATAAACATAAAAACTTTCATTTGTGTATGTTAATAGTCGCAGTCTAGTACATCATAGTTTCATGCCAATTGCAAAACTATACAATAAAAAACAGTGATTTAAGTAAACTATATACATAGACTCACTTTTATAATCTACATCTACCTACATATTAATAATTTGTCCACCCTCCCTTGGAAACTAAAATAACTTGGATGCGGTTGGGCATGCTTTGATAGAACTTTTGACATTGCCCAAGAGCGATAGAATTAAAAGAATCTTGCACACGCTCCCATAACACAAGTATTCCCTTTGCTGGTGCTGGATACTCATTTAATCTCCATTTCACAATTGTCCACACATGCTCAATCGGATTTAAATCAGGTAATTGAGGGAGCCAAATAAACACATCAAAATCTTGTATTGATAATCAATGCTTGACTAATTTAGCAGTATGATTAGGATTATTATCATGTTGGAATGTAATATGCACATGGTTGAAATGATACAATTTAATTGTATCCATGAGTTCATCTTTCAAAATGCTGAGATATAAACCTTATTTCATCTTTCCTTCTATCTTTGCACATGTAACCTATGCCACAAGAAGTCATGCAACCCCACATAAAAATTGCACCACCTCCATGTTTTACAGTTTGATTTATATGACGAGCTTGTAAATGAGATTCTTCATCTCGTACCCAACACCAAGCACGACCATCAGATTGAAATCGATTGATCTTAGTCTCATCACTAAAAATCACCCTATTCCAATCATACACAGTCTAATCTTTGTATCATTGAGCAAATTCTAACCTAGAATTTATGTTCTTGGCAATGAGCAGGGGTGTCTTTTGTTTCTCCAAAGACCCAAGACCTGCTTCATGAAGTGTACGCCTCGCTATATTGGTGCTGACTACCACGTTCAGTTGCTCACTCAAAGCATTTTTCACATCTACAGCAGTATTTAGTCCATCTAATGTAATAGCCCCGATGTACATTCATCTTTGAACAGGACTGAGGCTCCTTGGATGGCCTCCTCTCAAACGTTCCATGTGGGGAGCATACTCTCTTTGAATTCTAAAATATATAGATTGAGAGATGCCCAACAATTTGGAGACTTGACGTGCGCTACGCCCATGCTGCAATAGGGCAATAGCACTCAATTTCTTTTCTTCTGATAATGCTCTCATGAATCAAGAAAAACTTCAAAACTATGAGAAAAGTTTTCTAGGAGAGTATGCAATTGTCCAAAAGAGAAATCACGAACCCTAATCAACAATCTCAACTCATTGTTGCAAAAAGCAGTGCTTGCCTTCAGCATAGGTACTTTCATTCGAAATGACATATCTCCTTTGTTGCTATAGCTATCAAGCTGAAAATTGGTAGGATTATACCCAATTTAATGGAGCATCTTTCCCAATTTATGGTTTGTTTAAAAAATAAAATATCTTCTAGATATAGTATTTTGAAGTTAATAAACATCCTTGTTGATTCAGTTTTGAGAGTCAGTGTATATTATAATATAATATAAAAATTCAAAAACTAATATGTATTATTAATACACATGTATCAACCTCCACAAATATAAAGAGAAATTTATTATAATATTAGTAATAATTATATGTGAGTTTGTATATTGATTAGTTGGAATATATAATTATTTCTTTTTTTCTAGCATATTCTTATATGTTTATGTTGGTATTTTAAAATTGAAAATTTAAATTAAAATATGTCATAATTTTGAAATGATCATACATGAAAACAAATTAATTGGCATCAATATTTTTTTGTGAAAGGAGTAAAGATTGTCAACAATTACAGTGAATCAATAGAAACAAAAAATTAGACATCTTTTCAACTACTTCAATATTCTAATCTCAACTATATTGAACAGCATATCATCTAAGCTAATGTTACTTAATTATTTTAAAAAGTTTAAATATATCCACTTATTATTTCTTTGTCTTATCTTCTTTTTTATTTTTCTTTCTAAATTATACATGTTCAAAATCTTTAAAATTCATACTTCAAATCACAATGCAACATTGACAATATAATCATCCATTCTAGAATGTGTATATATACGTATATAATACCAACATGATTTACATTGAGTTTCTTGGAAAATGCATATGCATAATGATAAATAAATACATCATTAAATGTAAGGAAAAAAAAAAAAAAAAAAAAAAAAAAAAAAACTAACTAACTAACTAACTAATCTCCATGAGATAGGGTAGTTTTGATGAATAAAATTAAAAATAATTTAAACATATACCAAAATACAACAATTTTTTGTTTCATATATGCAGATTTTTCAATCATATATATAGAACATCATTTTAAAAAAATTAAATTAATTACGTTTCTTGGATGTCAAAATACTGCAAATAATTAATAAAATAAATAAAACTGAGTATATATGTTTAAAAAAGAAAAAAATACTTACGTAATGTTCAACTAATAATAATATGTTGTCTAATCCAAGTTTTCAAAGCCATAAAACTTAGTATGAGGTGAATTGTAAAAATATACCAAATTAAATTTCATAGTTTATATAAACAAAGTCTGACTTGTTACGCCAAAATAAGAATTTAGAATTTTTAATTTAAAATATCAACCAGATAAGTTAAATTAAATTAAATTATCAATTTAAAAATTAAAATTTCTATATTTTATCTATACATTCTAAGATTTGTAACTAGTTCCACATTGACCTTCTAGTTTTAAAAGTTGAAAGATACATGAGACATATCAATCCAAAATGTATGAGTTTGTCAAAAAATACTATTTTTGAATGATCTAAGTATAACTTTCATCTTAAATTAATCAGTGTAAATTATTTATCAAAAAATTGTACAATCCTTTTTTTCCAAATTTGTTCCAAATTTATTATTTTTCCTTTGAGTTTGAATATAAAATTTATTTTCTTTCCTATAATATTTAAAGAAACTATAAATATATAGATAAATATTGTGTATATATAAACATGTATTTTAAGACATTAATAAACCAGAGTCAAAGCTGAAAAATAAAAAATCTAGATTTTAAAAAAACATTGTTTATTAAAAATTTGTAAAATATAATAATTTCTATATTGATTTATTGAATATAATCAATTTATTAATCAAATATACATTTAAAAATATCAAAATTTGTAGAGTATAATATAATGTAAATCAATAAATCAATATAGAAATTATATTTGGTACTACAATGAATTATTTTTACCTTAAGGATTATTATCAAAAACAGATATTTGTTCTTTGATAGCAAGCACTTTATTTTCTTAAAGAAGAATGTTGAAAGCAATGCAAGCTAACTCTTTTGACATTCATAACCAAAATAATTATTGATATTAAAATGATAGCATTTCTTCTTTTGTATTAAAGTGATTGTATTTTTGTATCACTTCAAATACGTCTTTGATCTTTACTTATACTAAAAATTTAATCTTCTTAGAAAAACAATTTAATTTGTAGTATAATAGATTATAATTGTATTGTGCATTGAATTCTACACAATCACCTTAATTTAAAGTCTATCTACAATTCCTTATAGCTGTTACATAGACATTTA
This sequence comes from Physcomitrellopsis africana, assembly GCA_036785485.1. NCBI lineage: Eukaryota > Viridiplantae > Streptophyta > Bryopsida > Funariales > Funariaceae > Physcomitrellopsis > Physcomitrellopsis africana. The sequence continues at coordinate 186,440 of JAWRVF010000300.1, read as the reverse complement.
TTTTATTTATGATTATAAAGTAGCAAGTTTTATGTTATTCACCTAATATCAATTAGAGTAATTTTTGATGTTTATAAAATTTAAAATAAACATCAATCAAAGTTTTAAAAGTATTCTCAACATCTTGAAATTTCAAATAATCATATTGAACATAATATCATCTACATGTGATTTTATAATATTTATACCTAAGATTTGTTTTGAGCTATAATCTAAAATATAAATTCAATAAGCTATAATCTTTTACTGATTATTTTTAATTAAAGTTTTAATACTTTAGAATAGACATTAAGTTTTTTAGTTCATCTATCTCATATCTTTTTAGATTTGGTATAGTTTAAATATGTGCAATCATTTTTTCTTTATACATCTACATAAGCATAATAAATTTTATATATTTCTTATATAATCTACATTATAATTTTTTTATCTATTTGAATATTGATTTCTGCATTAGTAATTTATTATCTAACTTTTATTAAATTTATTCATGTATAAATAAACAATACTAAAAATTATATCAAATAATCAGTCTTGTTGAGTTGTAATTATTATTTGTATATAAATATATTTGAACTTCATATCTTAATTTTACAAATAAAATTGTTAATCATTGTTACAATCTAAGTAATACTTTTTTCTATATATATAATTTTATAAACTAAGTATAATATTTATTTTTCTAATTTTAGAACTCTAACATAAAGATCGACATAAAACAACACCAAATATGAATACATCATTTGAAAGATACTATATTAACTTAATATTATTATAAAATTAAAATTCTTCCAAAAATATTTTAAAAAACCTAAGAAAAATAGATAATATTTAGAATAGATTAATAAGTTATAATATATTTTTTAAAAAAATGCTACAAATCTACAAACATCGATAACAAAATTTCTTATAAAATTATAATTACTTTTTGTATAAACCACTTTAAAATAATTTTTTTTGATTTGAATTGTATAATTGTTTAAACTAATTAAATTATTACTTTACTCTTTTCTAATATTTAATTTAATTTTATGCTATATATCTTTATATTTTTAATATTTTTATATGAATAACTATGTATAGGAAGGCTTTGAAATATATGATCTTATATAGATTTTTTTTTTTAAATATAAACATAAATTTCTCACATGTTAGGTTGTATCCAATATATACAAGTTATCTAGAACACTAGATTGTATTTCAAACAAAATCAAATTGCCTTAAATCTTAAATTACACAAGAGATATCAATATTTAATGCATAATCAAATTTCATATTTTTTTCTAGTTTGAGTAGAATAATATTATTTTGTTATTTTTCCAATTTGGTTAACAAGGGTGTAAGAATCTATACTTAAAAATTATAATATTAAACATATCAAATTAGAAGATTGTTTAAATGGGTATGTTACTGGTAAATGTAAAAATGGGGACAACACTTATGAGGTAGTATTCATTACACTCATCTTAATATTACAAGGTTGATTCTCATTTGAAAGTCAAAATAATAACATGGGATCATATATTTTTCAAAGAGACTATCTGCAACTTTTCATAGGAATTAATACAATCATGGATCATGGCTAGTTTATACAAGAACCACATCATGCAATGATTATACATGGCCCTTACAAACTGTGCATATATTAGTGGCAAAATATATATGTATATACACATAGTATTACTCCAAAGCTTTAAGAGTTCATATTCACTCACTGTTAGTATTGGGTTAATGAAACACCCACTGTAGAAATTCTGGATGGAAATAGTGGAAAAACGAGGGTGGTGGTTTTAGTTTACAGCTCAAAATTATTGATGAACGAACCCTGTCTTAGTTCCTTTTCAAGCTCTGCAATGTTTAGTTAATAATTCACATACGTGCAAATAAACGTATACAAACTTTACGTTACAAAAGCCTGGCACACAAAAATCATGAGATGGGGGTTACAGATGAAAATGGGGATTTCTAGAAGAATTGGATCTCCTCTTTCAAGCAAAAGAACCCATGACTGACACAAATAGGGCGAGACTGGATTTAAGAGGTCAAATGATTAGGGTTTGTCTACCATGTTGGTGATATTACAAATTGTATTAATAATAACAGCGCAAGTTTCTGTAGATCTAACCCGCATGCTCATTCACTGAATGAATTGAAGGTGGTTAGATAATGAGGAAAAAAGAACTCCATGCTTCAACGGACGAACAATATGCAAAGCGCAGTAGCAGATCAGAAGCCATGAATTGAATACATGTTACATCCAAGGCAAACGTCGGGAAAGGATATACACATAACTCCATTGCAAGTAGGTCACAAATGGCTAAACTTTCACAGCGGCGTCAAACGTTTCGTTAACGTCATGTCCAGCACGCGTACACCGGCAATTCGTACAAATGATCCAGTGGTTTTTAGATGTCACACCAAGTCATAATTGTACATGGCTGCTCCACGTTCTGATTCATTTAGCGATACTGAAAAAGAAACGATACGAGAATTGAGCTTAAAGATCATAAACTACAACAAAAAGGTAGAGCATACAATTATAGACAATAAGAAACAATGTATTCATCATGTGGAAATGCAAAGGTTAGATTAAAGATCACCTCAACTTTAGAGCAGAAAGAGACGTCGACACACCTTGATGAAGCCAATGTCCTTGGAATATATGCGGAAGCATTGACGGCAAGTGTTGATGCCGTATTTGCGGATCATTCCACATGAATTGCCGCACACACGGCTGCATACAGAGATTAAAATCATGAGGTAGGTGGGAGACATGAAGCAAGTAGGTTAAGTCCATTATCAAGAGAATCCCAGGATAGTGGTCTAATATCCTGCCATGGGGCCTGTCGGCAGGCGACAGTTAAGTGAGCAATGCAATCAGGCACTTCCAACACAAAGATTGTATACAAAATACTCACGACTGCCGAAGACATTGGATAATCGGCACATAATATGGTAATGGAGAAGTATTGTAAGAATGTCGTGAGAGTACTTTGGGTTAAAGACTACCGAGAAAGTTGTAAACCCACGTTCTCTCAATTAACTTCATTCTGTGCCTCTATGACTGGATTCGCCAAAGACAGAAACTTAGGGAATCAAGGTTGAGGCGGGAAGCAATCAAATAAGACTATCGGAATGGAAGTCAGATTATATTGTCAAGTCAGTAAGCAGGCAACTACGGATGGTCAATGAAACGCTATACATACCAAGACGCGCGCTAACAAACAAACCTCTAATTCTATTTTTCCTTCGGTGCGCAATCAGTGAAGTCACAAAAAGGCTACTGAACAACAGTCTTACTCCTATCAGCAGAAAGCAAAGCTCTAAATCTCAACGAACGCATCCCAACGTGTATACTTAAATAATTAAATACTATGCATGGGGGAAGACGCGGAGTAAGAATCGCAAGCAATCACAAGTAGTTCGTGCTCTGGAAAAGTCACTACGAATTAGTCTTGGATGCAGGCCACAAAACAAAAAAAACTCAATAAAACCTACGAGATCTAGGATGGAACTTCGATGTAACAGCCAGCATTATTTCCGCACAAGATTACCACGACTCAAAACCAAAAACAACAGACGTATGAAAACCTCATGCCAATCAGCAGAGAGGTGACGAATGGGGGAAGAGAAGATGTATCACGTGCGAGAGCCAGGTCCATAGTCCGTAGGGTGAGAGTTCTAGACCGCTTCGTGGCCCATGGAGGCACGATGAGGCTCCGCGAGGGAGGCGAGTAAGGAAAAACTCTGCGATCAAAGAGGACCTCGTAGAGCAAGCGACTCGCAAAGAGCTGTCGAGTCTATTCCAATGTCAACCAGTGGGAGCTTCCCTCAAATTAGGGTTAGGGTTTGGACTACCACGTTGTACTCCAAACCCTAATTATTAAACCTCTGAATTTCCTACTATTTGGCCATATTTACTAAACCTGACTTTCATATCCTTTATTTTGTTTCGTGGTGGATTTGTTGTGTACATAAAATACCGTTTGCATGCTGTATCATGATTTTACACACCAAAATTACATGTGATATAAATGATAAGTTGTGTGTTGTATATCCCGAATTGTGTTTTAGAATAATCGCTTAAGCGAAGTAATTTGTGGTCTGAACTCTTCAATCTAAATTTAAAGCAAAGTAATAGAATGAATAATTCCACCAGTTCTTAAATTTTTATTGTGAAAAAATTGATGTGTGAAATGGATGCATTGTATGTGATGTGAGAAGCCATTGTTGATATTTGTATATTCATGAGAATAAATTTCATGAGAAGTTCCACTATTTCCATCCAGAAGATATTGTTTGTATAGAGTTAGTTTGAAAATGATTCAATTAAAAAATCAATAGTTATTATAAAACAAAAATAATGCTCTCATGGGGCTAATTTTGGTGCATATTGATTGAAGAAAGATCTTCACACAAACAAATACAAAATCATTTGAAAAGATATTCATCAATGAAGTGAATACAAAACTTTGTATTTTAGAGGCAAGTTGCACTGGAAGCAGGACAAATGATTTTTGAGGGGAGCACTCTGTTAAAATCTTTAAAAAAATAATTCTTGTTTTTTGTATGCTTTAAAAACAGATAAAGTAATTTTTTGAGGAAGTGGGATGATGTAATTTGCTCACAGAGGAATGTTCTATCTTATTGATTGATGTTCATAATTTTCATGATAAAAGAAAAAAATAAACTCAACAACACTTTACATGTTTTTAGTTTTGGTATTATTGTCTAATCAAAATTTATCTTTTGTATTAAAAATATATGCAATGACAGAAAAATTAGAAACTCAATGCATTGATTGTAGGATTTTCTCAACAATGATAGTATTTGATTTTTAAAAATAAAATTTGTATCTTTAAGTTGATTTAGATACTTTATTGGTTTTCAAGCATCTTATAAAGCATATCTAGAAAAATACATTACAAGCTAAAATTTGACATTCATTATAGATCTTAAGAATTGTTGTATATATTTAATGTGAATGACAAACATGCTTGAATTCACAAATATTAAATACAATTTGACAATTCATAAACTTACCACTTTATCATAAAACAGTTCACATTAAAGATAATATATTTAATGAATAAAAAACTATAATCTATAATTAAAAAAGAACAATTAATCATAACAAACTATATTAACCATGTTTCTATAATCAAATAAGTATATTCCATAAAATAATTATGTGTGTGTGTATATGTATATATATATAAATAAATATAAACACAAGAAGAATCAGCAGTTGAAATCAACACTATTTTGAAAAACGTAGGATAAAAGATAAATCCCAACTCTTGAAAATTTGAGATCAACTTCTCAAATATATGTTTTCAAGGATATATTAGAAAAATGAGAGTTTAGAAAATTTGATATTATGAATGGTTCACTTTATATTTATTTAAAAATAATAATAATTTAAATATACCAGAACCATTTTTCACAAAAACAATGTAGCAAAAAACATTACAATTTGGTAAATTGCTTTTACAATAACATTTGTATAGTGTCTATTCAAATGTATTATAGTTTTGATATAAGATGATATTATGTTTCAAAACATACTCAATGCTTTTGAAAACATTCTCATTGTATTTATAATTATAGTGTTAAAACACAATAAAAACAATGTAAGAATTAAAAATAATTTAAATTATTTTTAAGTTTTTAATTTGTTGTGGATGAACATACATCCCTTTCAATCCTATCCAATTTAATTTTCTATGTTTTTTTTGTACCACAATAAAAACAACTGGGTAAAAGCTTAAGTTCCAGGTCATCTCAAAATCAGTTTTTACTATTCAGATTAGCAGACTTAATACAAAATGTAATTTCAAAAATATCTTTCTTTATTTAAGAAAAATGTGTAGTTGTTTGCAAGATTATATAGTAGATCAATTATAAAAATAAACTAAATTTTTTAAAAAGAAGAACATTGATGGTATTTGAATGAGATTGATTTCTAAAATTATTTTTCCAGTAGAATATAAATTTCTTGTAAGAAAGTAAGATTGAAAACTAAATTCAAACCAAAAGAAAATGATGAAAGACTACTCAAAATATATTGTACCATATTATAATGCTTTCAAGGAGTGATTGTGACCTTTAATTTGTAAAGCTTACAACACTACTTATCATTTAAGAAATCTATGGGCATGACAGACTTTAAAATCCATATATATATATATATATATATATATTTCATAAGTTTTGTGAGCAATAATATGAATTGATGTTAAGAAATCATTTATAGTGTTTGGAAAAATATATCTCAATCTATGCAACTATGTTTTCAATTTTTAATTTATTTTAATTTTTTCATGTATTGTGAAAAAATAATTGAATATAAATATTTTTATTTTTAGGAGTGAGACTTCATTCAATAACTCTGAAATGTGTAAATGGTGTCAAAGTTCAACTCAAGTAGTAAATAGATACAATATAGACCATGAAATTTAGAATTGATGAAGTAGTAGACTAAAGAAGTGCCAATTGAAATGGATTAATTCAAACATGTCAGCATTTATTATTATTTTGTTTGCTTGATATCATTAAATTCATCTGAACACTAGCTTCGTGTTTTCATTCTTTTTTTTATTCTCAATTTTGATACTTATAAATTGAAAAATACAATGTTTTCAAATAGATATTTAACTTATATATTTGTTTTCTTTTTAATCAAAGCAAATTAACTTACAATTTGAGTATGAGTTGTTGCAGTAAACCATTGATAAGAAATCTTCAAAGTCATATTTTATTCAGGATTATTGTTTTTAAATATTCAAAAATTATAGAAGATTTTACAAAAGTGACAGATTTATGTTGTGCTCATTGTTACACTGTAACATAATCAACATACATAATCAACATAAATTTATCAAACAGACTATTGCCTGTTTGATAAATTTATGTTGATTATGTATGTTTGATAAATTTGTCAAACAGACTATTGCCTAGAGTTTGTATATGACTTTCACATTTGTGCTTTGTGCACAATTTTGTTTTGGGAATAAGTTCTAACCTTGCACTGAGAGTTCTGTTTAACAGATAGACAATGATTCTACGAGATTGGATAAGCACATATCATATTTCCAAGTAATAACAATAACCACTACCATCAAAAAAATGACAAAAATCTATTGAGCATGTCCACAAGAATACATTTAATTATAAAAGAATTGCCCTGAACACTTCCTGAAAATCCCAAAAACAAATACAGAAGCATTCTGATTACATGGTTACTAAATTCTTGCATTTTTTCCACCACGTGTCTAAAATGGTAGACTCATTAGATACGTGACTATATATATATATATATATATATATAATGGTAATGCCATAACTGACTAAATTCATACTTGTTATATCTAATTTTTTTAAATTATTGGTGGGGGTGGAAATGAACAAGAATTAGATTCATCATTTAAATGGCTAATCCCCATCTTGCTAGAGCTATAAACCAGCATAATCACCAATATCAGCTTTCTACTAATCTTCATCCAAAGTTTCATTAATCCACGTATTAAATGAATGGGTCCATATACATGTATACATAACTCCCTCTCCTATCATCATATAAGAGTGATGTATTTACACTCCCTTTGGAATCAACGAAAAAGTTAAAAGATAGTAAATGTTGAGTGAGAAGTACCTTTTGAGGTCTTTTTGAGCGTAGGCCCAGTTGTGGGCTTTCTCAAATGATGGTTATATAGATGTTTTTATGGTAATATTTGAATATAATTACATTCACTGCGCACTTTATGCGAAATAAATTAGAATAATGGTACCATAATTGCTCCCTCATGAGTGATGGGGGAGAATATATAATGGGTTCCTCTATTATTGCCTTGAAGAATTGATCCCCCCCCCCCCCACATTCCTTGCGTTCCCATTCCTCTCGTTCCCACGCTCCCTGTTGTTCTCCATGGCTCCGTTTTCCCGGTTCCCCGAGTTCCCTCCTGTCAACTTCATGATACCAAATTTAGGTGTTTTAAATGTGGTTTTAAAATTTTATTTTAAAAAAATACCAATTTATTTGTACAAGATAATGTGTTTTGTGAATAATTATATTTTAATAGAATCTTTTTATTAAAGAGTAGAAGAGTTGAAGGATAAAGTAGATTAACCAAAATCTATGGATTGATGTAGTTAATTGGACAAAATAATGAGAGATTAAAGTCATCTTGATACTCCTCAAGGATGCAACAATAAAAATTATCACATGCATGGAAAGGAAGGAGAGGGGGATAATATAATGGAAAGTGATTGAGAGATTTTGCTACTTGTGGAGCATTTGTATGTGTCAACACAAGTCTGACCTAGCTTGGATTTTCAAATGAATAAAATTAAGGATTCTTTCTTGATATAGTTGTTATATATTTTGATGGATGTCTATAAGACTCCTCCAAGCCTCATCCTCAAGACCATTTCCTTTCTTAAACTTACTACAAAATGTTTCCTAGTCTATTCTCCAATGTACTCTCCTCTTTTGATGCCCCCCAACAAACTTATACAAAATCCATCATATTCCAAATGTAAACATCTACAAAAATATATATATATATATTTTTTTCTCTCCTCAATCAATCACTTCCACCTCTCTTCTGAGCTTTCCAACAAACACAATCTCCTTAATCCACATAAAACAAAATGCAAAACAAAACACAAAAGAATCAAAAGATACTCCACATACACAAACAACGAATATCAACAAAGAGGGAGTAGTTGGAGTAGTTTTATCGGATGGGTGCCCTTAAGTAGAGCTCGAGAGAAACCAAAAACAAAACAAAGACGAAAGAAGAGGAGAAGAAGATGCCACAACCTGGAACGACATGGCGAAGGGCAAGTGCGTATCACTGCTCCTGGCACCTGCTTGCACGCTTGTGCTGGGCTCATGGACTAACTAACTCCCCCCATTTTACTAACTCGTCCCACCATTTTGCTTCTGTACTCCAAAACGTGAAACGGAGCCAGTGAAAGGGAACAACACAGAAGCAATAACAGACGATGGATTAGTGTGTGTGGGCGCAACTCCAATCACTGTGCAGAATGAACACACGGGCATGGGGTTCAGTGACGGAGCCACGGCGATGGATGGCCGTGATGCCGACAGGGGAGGGTGGGTGCATGAGTGACTGCCCTACTCCGCCGAGGTTTTTCCGGGGCTGCCCCCTCCCTCCCTCTCTCCGCCTCCCTGATTGCTGCCCTGACTCGTGGCTTCAGGGCCAGCTTGGAATCGTCCGCATGGCGACTCGTTTGTGTCTCGACCCTTTTTCTCCGCATCGTCCGCGCCACAACCACAGCCCTCTTTCGAGCTTATAACCTCTCTCTCCCCTGCCCTCGTTGTTGTGCACCTTCCTCTTCGCTGCGATCTGTCTCGCTCTTGCTTGCATGCCACCTCGTCTGGGAAGGATCTCGCTTCCAAGCTACCAGGTACATTCCTTGCTGCGATTAGGGGTGACGATTTGCCGCGTGTGCGAGGTTTCCGCTTGCGCAGGATTTCGAGTAGTCTGGACGAGATCGTTGTAATTTGGCGTCGCATTCTCGGTTAAATCGAGAATTGGCATAGCGGAGCGTTTTCTTAAAGTTTTTGGAACTCGCTGAGGTTGTTGCTTGCGGCTAGCGGTTTGCGTTCATTAGAGTGGCTACTCTGCGTATGTCTCACAGAGCAATGTGTGATCTAAGTTCTTTCTCTCTTTCTTGAGTTCTGTAGAAATGTACATGCTCTGGTGCGGTTTCTCTCTTCATTCCAATTCTTTTGCTCTTCAGGTGTAGATCAATGAAAATGCCATACTGCTTTAGAAACTATCTGCATTGCTGTGATATGTCTTCGCTGGTTGTCAGCAGATCTGAGGGGGTTTGAAAGCAATGGAGAATTTGTGCGAAGTTTCATTGTAGCGCTTCGAACTTCTCGTTCCATTTAATAAGTATGGTGTGTACATTGTTCTCTTTTTTTCATTGGCAGATCGAGCTCGCTGTCTTCACCCGCTGTTGATTTGTGCACGGTTCCGTCCAGTTGAGGTCCGTTCTCGTGCATACATTCTACGAAGATGACAACATATGAAAGACAGGATTCGAACGGTTGGGCAGATCAATGGGATACGAACTTCGATGAGGATGCCAAGGGTAGCCAGGGCAGGCGAAAGAGTAGCAAGATGGCGAAGGTGAAGGCCGCAGCAACCAGTAGTGTGGAAAGGACAAAGAGCGCAGCTTCCGTGAGCGCGCAAAAAGTGATGTTGGGCACTTCAACTAGTCTACGGTGGATCAAGGATAAAGTTCAGCGAAAGAAGTAATTTCTGTAATATACTTAAAATGTGGTTGTCGTGTTAGAGTCACTTTGTTTCGAGCATCAATCTTTCGGGCATTAGAGATGGTGAAAGTGCACGGATCTTCGTATGTATCTCTGCATTGCTCATGTATCTTCTGCTCCTCACCTCGAGTCACGGCGGAAACGGAGGCCATTTGTTACAGTTTCTGCGGTGTGGTCGCTCCCCCAGTGCTTACATTGCCATCGTCGAGGAATCGGGTGAAGAGCTTTTGCGTCAGTGTGCAAGGAGAGGGGACAAATGGCAACTTCTGTGCAGATCTAGCAAACAATATGGGTAGCTGGTTTTGGAGGCGGAACAGATTGACTGGCACTCAATAACAGATTGTTTTTCGTCACTCCTTGCAGTTTAAGTGCATGATCAGCCTACGAGTCAGTCCTTTCGTAAATATAGACACGAACTTCACTGCCGCAGTGCTGATTCTCATCAGCTAATCTGCAGCATGTTTTTAGCTTACTACATTCCTCCGCTTCTAGAGCCAATTTTCGTGAAATTATTTGGTTTTCAAACTCTGTAATGTTGACTACTTTTCCTTTTTCCTTTTTATTCTATTTTATTTTAAGTTTTAGAGTAGACTGCGCTTCTTCAAGCTTAGAGTGTGGATCTCCAGTATATGAGTGGTTGCTGCTGCTGGCAAGTTGTGCATCTAATAAATTGCCGCTATGAACTGTTACGTTGAATTCCATGCCAGCTTATGACAGTTTGAAGATGAATGAGGATGCTTGCATTCATGTGTCGCTTTGAAATAGCGTCCTGTCTCTGAAAGTATGTGTTTTGTCTTGCACTTCATCCGCTCGTCATATTGGACGGTTTTGTGACTGTGAAGGAATTTCGACACCTTCCCTGTCGAAATTCTTAGAAGCCTGTGGCTGATCATATTTATATTGCTTTCTATGTTGTGAATAAGATATAGTACAACAAATTCTATGGTACCGGTCATGAGTGACCTCTAAATAAATAAGTAATTTTCTAATGCAAATATTTTGATTGAAATAATCGTTTATAAAAGTGATGTTGGTAAAGAGTTAATCATACCTTCCTTCAAGTGTGCTTTTGTTATTATTGTATGATGTGCAATATTTTTATAAATGAATGAATATTCTCTTCAATGATGAGTATGATGATAATGCCTTAGTTTATAACATACCTCTAACTATGCACATATAGGACATACAGTAGAATTGATTCCTGACCAATGCCTAAATGGTATTATTTATATCAAATAGAATTAATTTAATTGTTATACATGATTGATTTGTTCCTGTTCAGTTAGGTGCAAAATTTTAGTCGTGTTCGAAAATAATAAAGTTACATTTGTAATTTTGTTATTTAGTGGTACTTATTAGTGTTATCTTAATACTTGTAGTAATCCAGCAACTTTACACATTGACTTTAAAGTTTTTCATAATGTAATAGTGACTATTTAAGAATATTTTTTGCCATTGAGCTTTAACAGTAATAATCACTAAATGTTAGCATTTGGTTTTAGTATATATTTTTTATATTCATTTTGGAATTTCTTTCAGACTTTTCATAAGTATACAACATGTGACAATTTTTTATAAAGACATTCAAACAGATAGTTTGAGTCTTTATAAGTTAAGAATGTCTTTATTTCATTTCAAGTTATGACTAATTAACTATGGATTATAAAAGGAAGATATGATAAAAACAATGATAATAATAATAATAATAATAATTAACAAAACAATTTTTTTTTGAAAATCCTTGATATAAAATTAAATCATTTTTAAAATTTTTATTATTTAAAATAAATAAAAACAATCTGTTAATAAGTTTCCACTAACATATGCAGTAAATATTTTATGACAAATACCATTTGCAAAGCTATTGAAACAACTTTGCATAACTTTGCATGTTGATACAACAACTTAAAGTAAACAAATTAATATAAAAATATGTTTCTTAAATTAATCAATCTTATTTTTATGGTTTTTTTTTTTTTTATATATTTTTTTTTCCAACCTCCATCAGAAATCACAAGAAACATTCATCTGAAAAAAATCACAGTTAGCATAAATCCAATAGGATAACATCAATTAAGCTTACAATATTTTGTATTATCAAAAGAACCTATCAACTTTTGTGTACAAATATCCATATCTCAACAACAAGGAATTCTCTTTGCTAAAGTAAATTAAAAAATAGTTTTACTGATATTTAAGAAACCAAAAAAAAATCCAAGAATAAATTAAATCATCAAACAATTTGTGCACCAAAATATTTTTCACAATCAATTTATAAATGAAACACATGCAACATATGTTCATTGTAGAATTAAAAAAAAGTCAAAATTATATTATTTCTTATAAAATTATTTCAAGCCATTTCACAACCTTCCAAAAAAAAAACCAGAATTAAGTGGTCTTTCTGAAATCGGACCGTGATAAGGAATGTGATTAATTTGTTAGTGTATTGATGCTTAAAAGTGAGATAGACGGAAACGAGAACCGACACAGGTGCACATGTTGTATGTACCTGCCTTGGCATTGGGCGTATACCCTCAGATTCAGGTACACAGTTGCATATACCTGCCTTTGCTCAGGGTGTATACCCTCCGACACAGGGTAACCCACCAGGTCTGGATATCAAATCACGTAACCCTAACACCCAGGTCTGTTAAGAAGCGGAACTCTGCATCGGCACCTTCTCTTCCGCCTTCGATACTCTCGCGACCTGCTGCCCTCTCCTCGCCGTTCGCTATCGCTTAGTCTGCCCAGCATGGGTCACGAAGCTGTTTGGAATTCTCACCCCAAGGGCTATGGCCCTGGCTCCCGCACCTGGTACTGCCCCTTTCTCACTCGCCTCTCGTTTTTCGTCTCTTTTCATTGGCTTTTGGGGTATAGTCTTGATTGGTCTGTGTTAGGGTTTTGTGTTGTGAGATATTCTGGGGGAGAAGTGGATTGGATCTTGATAGTTGGCTCCCGGGTATGTGATGTTTTCGTTTCCTTGTGGTGATTTACTGCTACCAGTCCTTAAGGTTGCTCCACTCTAGTGTAAAAGCTCAATTTAGGTATTTTGGCTGATCCGATGTTCAAGGATGCTGGAATATATATGAATATGTACTAGATTGATCTAGGATACTTTGCGGGTATGAATAAGAGGGAGTGCTGTGTGACTTTATTGTCGTGGATTTTTGCCCGCTGTTAGTCTAAACCTGTCCTCCATGTACCGGATGGTTTGTCGATGTAAAATACAAATAAATTTGGGATGTTCGAGTTCTACACTTTTTTTTAAGAGTGTTTTCTCGCTCGATTGTCACAGTAATAATTTCTGAAATGAATAGGTCTAAAATTATGATTTTTTTGTCGAGCAGCCGGGTGTGCGGGAACTCATGCGGAATGATCCGGAAGTACGGCATCAACACCTGCCGTCAGTGCTTTCGCATCTACTCCAAGGATATTGGCTTTGTGAAGGTATTATTTCAACTATTTATCTATGGCAAACCATTACTGTTATAAGTATCGTACGTAGCATGATATAGTTATTTGTTTTGCTATGTTGCGATTTGTTTAATTTGTTGACTGTAGCTCTCGTTTTCTTTCTGTGATACAGTACCGCTAAATGGACGACGGAGGTCTTTCGTCGAGGGTTATTGCTAGTGTTTCGGAGGTCTCTTTGTGCCTGTAAAACTCTTTATATAAAGCAGTTTGCGATTTTGTGGCCTTAACTATCTTGAAATATTGTGTACGTTGTGGATGTGTGGTGGAATTTTAGTATCTAAACCATTTATTTGTGTAGATATATCATGATTCTTGCTGTACACTGAAATTGGAAACGTCCAGGTTTTATTGATACTCAACTATGTTCATGTGCTGGATCTATCAACCAGTCGAAGCTTGCACCCTGTAACTCATAACTTATAGCTTTTTTAAAAAAATGTTTTTTTTTCTTTCGACCACAATTGTTACCTCTCTGTGTGTTCTCATTGTGTTCTGCAAGATCAGAGGTTTGTTAGTTTCACGTGCGCCTTGATACGTTGGATCCATGTAAGCTGTACCTACTCTGTTTCTAAATTTCTTTTAGAAAAACTCGTTCATCTGTGTCAATTGCTTTGTAATCTGGGATGAACTTAGATAATTGTGAGCAAACTTTGATGACATTTTTTGGCATTAGTGAGAGTGACGCGTTAATATACAGTTGGGACGAATTATACCTTCTCGGACTTATTTACCTAAGCATCTTGGCCTTTCAATTGTTAACCCAACCACACACCTAGTCCACCTACTTCCATGAATATTGAACTCATGTGTGATGAGTAACGGACTTAATACTTCGGTTGGGACATCCCCGCAACAGTTTGTTATCAGCAGGTAAGCTGCTTCTAATTTCTGAGTTCTGAATTTCATGAAAACGTGAGACTGCATATGGTGCGTAATCCCGATGACGATTGGGTAGAGACAGTTCGTCAATTCAGATCGAAAGTTAGCAATCGCTATAACTTCAAGATGATTTATCAGGTGGATTTCACCACAAAAACACCTCCCGCAAATCTCTTGCTGTGTCAGAACTACAAAACGAAGATGCTTTAGAGCACATCTTACTAGGTGTGATAGAAAAAAGTGATAATTCAAAGCGTTTTAGTGCTGTCATGTTTCCAAATTTATGGTAAACATGTAAATAAATCTATTTGATTTGTTCTCTAAATAATAATTTATTTTTATGAAAACCACGTTTAGAATGATCTATCAAAACTTGCCTCAGAGAATTCAATCATCGTATTCTTTTGAACTCAGTGACGGACACTGTTGCAACATCAATTGCAGTATAGTTGTCACTGTCATATTGGTACATGGAAGTGAAGGTAATTTTCTTGGAAAACGAATCAGAGAAACAGCTATACAGACCAACCCCATATATGTTAACAAGAAGGCAATGAGAATCTTACTTGTAACTTGAGAGAATCCATGTATTGCTTCAAATAATTACCAAGAGCATAGTATCATCAAACTGACACATTTATTATTATTATGAATGAGGGTTTCATTAGAAGCAAGGGTGATAGTTATTTGTATGTACTATAATCAAAGCAGTTCCAGTTGATTGTATTTTTCCATCTTTGGTAATTTGATCATTTTGACACACAACATGGAGTAGATGGATTGTATATAGACTAAATTTTAGAAGAACTATGAGATAATTTACCTTCCAAAGATAACTATTCTTTTGGAATTGAATTTGTACTAGATTATGCCAAACACTCTATTACAATGAGAAGCACATTGAAGAGGTGCTAAAACACATCTATATAGAAGAGTGCAAACTTATTGGAATTCCACTTGAAACAAATTTGAAAATAATGAAACTTTTGGAAGAAAAGTTTCTTCAAGTTGAAGACAAAATATAAGGTGTTTTTATAAAAATAGTAGTAGAATTACTTACATATGCAATAGTAGCTATAAAATTTGATCTTGCATTTGAAATAAGTATTATGAGTCAATATATTTATAAAGTTGGTCCTATACATTGGAATACAATATAAAGGATTATGAAGTACTAAAAAACATATTATACTTTAAATTTTATCTTAGAAGTGACAATATTAATTTACAAAGATTTTCTAATGAAGATTGGGTTGCAAATGCAAATCATTAAAGATCCACTATTAGGTATGGTATTCTTTGTTAAAATAGGTGGAGTCTCTTGGAATCGAAAGAAATAATATATAATTGTTCAATATATTATAGAAACAAAACACATGATAAAAATCCATTGTGCAATGAGAGCAATTTGGCTAAGATAGACTTTAGAGAACATTAGATTTATACAATTAAAAGTAATTTAAATAATGGATTACAATCATTTGTAAAGATTCTCATGCAAAACATATTAATGTCAATTTGAAAGCATAAAATAGTTAAAAGAGTCATTCATGGATGAAATATATCCATATCATCATGTATTGGCTATTTTTAAGTAAAAAAAATATTAGAAGTAAAATTTTATTTTATTCCACACTACTCTTGTATGGACTTGCTAAATTTTTTTAATATTTGGTTATGCTTGTTGATGTATAATTTATCAAAACATTTATGTGATTTTTAATAATATTATTTATATTGTGATTTATTATTGTGTAATATATCAGAACTTGCTTTAACATATTTTTAATAAAACAAAACAAGGAGCCTGATTGTGAATGTAAATAATGATTTAAAATATTATTCAATTAAACAATTTGACTTTTGATATATATATAAATATACATATAAAAGCTAAGTTTTTTATAAGTTATATATTTTATGAGAAAATCTGAAAATTTTAAATATAATTATTATAATTCTTGATTAGTTTACTATTATTTGATAAATTTAAAAGTAGCTTTATTATGATAAAGAAGTCAAATTTTATTTCTATTATATTTCATCTAATTAGTTAATAAATATTATTCCTTATTATTTTCCTCACAACTTCAGATATATATATATATATATATATATGCATCCACATACTTAATTTGGAACAATCTCAAAATGTTCTTTAAACATCAACTGTAAAGTATTCTCAAATTAATCTTTACACAAGAATTATATAGGGAAATTAATAATAATAATAATAACTTAATTAATATATAGAATCTTTATCAGTTTTAAAAAATTATTAAAGTTGCTTTGATATTTAATTAAGTTGAGTGTGAGCATTACTTTAAAAAATCTCATACCTGTACATTGCTTCTAACATTACAATTCACATTCTAAGGGAAAATTTAAATTTAATTTCATTAGTTTTTAGTAAATGTTACAATAACTTTCAAGATAGTATAATTTTAAAGCATGCTTGGAGTAATAAAATGACATGGTAAGTTTTCAATATTAATATATGATTTATTTTTTATAAGAAAAGTACATAGTTTTCATACTAGAAAAGTTCCAATATCAGAAACATAAAAAATACATTAGCCTCAATAAAATAAAATTTAATGACTAAGAAATTAACAGTAACTTAATTGTATTTCTAATTGTATTAGACGTCCACCATTTTGAAAAAAGATATGTGAACTCAAATCAAATGAATAATCAGTTAATTACATTCTTATTATACATAACTCAGCATAATTATGATACTAAATTTTATTGTCATTTTATAATAATTTTTATCGAAAATCTATAAAATATATTATATGTATATATATATATATATATATATATATACACATTCAGAATAAACACTAGAAAATCTAAAATAAATTTGAAAGTTTTATTTAAAAAATAGTTACTTATAGTCCTTTACTAAAAATATCAGAAAACATTACACATAAGGTTTTGTTTTAAATGCAAAAATTTCAGAGGCTCCTTATATCCTTTGACATTCTGATACAAATCCAATTTAAATTAGATCTAAAGTTTTATAAGAGCTTTGTAATAGTTATACACATGTTTTGTATTTTGATTTTATACCATTGATAGTTTACTGGTATTTAGTGTAGAGCAATTCTTGACTGTTGATTTATTGAACATCACTAAATGGTAAGCTCTATTTATCAGTACACATGCAAAGAAATATTTATTTAAAAAAAACATTCTATAATATATATTTTATAATATTATATTTCTGAGAATGTTTAAACTGTTTTTGGAATATATATATATATATATATATATATATAATTGTTTCTTTGACTTTAAATGTAATACATTAGTTTTAAAAATGTAAAATAATATGTAGTCTCATTGACTCCAGAAGGTTCTCTTTGGCTGCGAAGTTTGCTTTGCATCTACTCCAAATGTGAACCCATCATGGGATAGATTTAAATGTATACAAATTCAATTCAAAAATCTTCACGAAGTCAAAAAAGGATGCAAAGTGTGTTTTTCTTTTTTCTTTTTCTTTCTGGATTCTTTTTGTAATTTATTTATTCATTTGTTTTTCTTTCTCAGATTATGCTATAGGTGGTGAGTTGGATTGGAGCAATATTCAACATGTGTACATGTGAGCCATGTACTTCATAAAAGCATACATTTTATTTATTTATTATTATTAAAGAAAGGAAAATTTGAAAAGTGAAGAACTCTGACATTAGAAGTAGTATCTCATTGTGAATAGGAAAAAAATTAGATTGTGTGAGTATGTATGCATGGATGTAAATATGAGACATTAAATCTAACCAGTTGGATTTTAAGGGTATAGTATTAAATGTATGCATTTTATACAAAACAGCATTGACCATGACTTTGATATTACTAAAATTTTTTTTAGTAAGATTTTTAATTGACAATGGTCAAAGTCAATGAGATATGTGGTGGTGGAAGTCAAAAACAACTTGTTATATTGTAAGCATGGTTTAAGCATAAGATTTTGAAATAGCTTCAAGTAACTTTACTGTTAAAAGAAGTTTTCTGAAACACATTATGTAAAGGGTGAAGATTAAACGATTTGGCATCATCAATGAGATTGTGAGAAAAAGGAGAATATTTGGCAAATTGGCATAAGATTTGGCATAAGATTCTTACAATATATTTGCATTTTAACAAATTTTTTCAAGTGATAATATCCACCACTTTAATGTTGGATAGTATAATCTCAAATTCAAGTAATGTGCTGATCACAACATGGAGTTTTAAAAATATTTGATTTAAACTGTTCTTTTGTTTATTTGTTTGTTTGTTTTTGCTTTGCACAATCCTTTCCGTACGAGCTGTCCGACATTGTCAATCCCAATACCCGAGTGTCTCGCTGTGATAAAGTCTGATCACCGCTGGTAAAGCTGGAGTTTAGAATCAATTAGAACTAGAATCAATTTTATAAAATCCATCCCTATTTTCTACCCATCTATCCATCCATCTTTTTTGTATTTTGATTATTCTTTATTGTTACTCTTCAACTTGAAGCCTAACAAGGAAACAAGGATTTAAAGACTATGTTTTGTTTTTTTCGGTTTTTTGGCACAAAAATGGAGTCTACTCAATGCATTGATAGAATGAAAACAAGGTACAAAAACGACTTAGCCCTAGGTAGGCGGTGTTAAGTGTGCAAAATGATGATGCTACTATTGTTTTCTACTCAACTACCCTTTTCTATTTTATCAGACCACATTGTGGTATTCTGGAGTTCCATTAAATTACCTTGTGTATTCTTGACCAATCTATGGACTTTTTGACCTAAATAAAAATCTCCTAAAAGTAAAGGAGAAAACATCTAACTTTGTTCTCACTTTTTTTTATTAATCTAAACCATGGATAAACCCCGATTTGTGCCACAAAAAACAAAAACAAAAACAATAACGGCTAAAAAATCATAGTTATTACTGTCATCACCTTTTTCCTCCCGGATCTTGCTCCTTGGACCTCGTCTTCCTGGTGACGGGAGCCCCTTTCATTACCCTTTTGGATCGTCTGCACCTCACAACACAACTCGCCTTTGTTGCTGGCTACGAGGTGGTGAGAAATTTTTCCACAGATTTGGCTTCAAGGGTACGTTATTTTATCCTGTAGATTGCGGACTTGGGTACCGAGGAAATTTCGGCATTACCCATCTTTGTTAGCTTAGAATTCGCGGATAGGCAGTCAGTTTCGACATTTTGTTGCCTTGATGGAAATGGGTGGTTGTTTTTTTTTCGGAATTGATTGTTGTCGTGTATTGTGTTGTTTGATCCCACCCGGTACCCTAATGCCTTATTAAAAGAGATGGGCTGTGTTTGTATCCCAGCTGTGAATGTTCTCCTCAACTCCTGCATTGGGTCTGGTCTATCGGTGTCTTAAAGGGTGCTCAACCGTGGCCCGAGTCTTGTGAAGACCCTCTGTGTGCTCCTCACGTTTTGTTTTTAGTTGTTTCGATTGGGATGGTTGCGAGAGTTTCGCTATGGGTGGTCACTTGGGTTGGTGTCATAGTGGCGGTCTCCTGCGCGCATATCCCTGAAACCTGCGGTTAGGTTTCCACATTCTCGTCAGTGACTCCAAGTTCATGTGTCAATTGATCACAAGCTCAGTTGCGAAATGCTTTGAATTAAGTTGCAAGATTCAGATCAAGTGTTGAATATGGGATCGAAGCGCCCTTTTTCTTATGGCGCTCTCACGATTCGAGATCTTGAATTTTTGCATACGTGCAGACGACGCGCAATTAAAGGGGTTAGGGTTTTGTGGCGTGAAGGAGAGAGGAGCACTTATGACAACAGAACACTCATCAACGCCGACCATGTCCGCTTTCATTATCGGCGGCACTGGTACATTCTCCTCATCGCTTTTCTTGCACTGGTTTATGATGAACGATGGGGACGTCTTCATCAATGCACTCAACGATTCAATTTGCCACAGAACACAGAATAGCGATTAACGATTGGTAATGATTGACACTGTCGCTTATGGCACTGTTGAGTGTATTGATCAATTCAGTGGCTATTTCTGTTAAGATGTTGAGATCAGTTCTGTTGAGATGTGTGCCTTGAGGGATCAAGTAAGGAATGAAGTCAAATGGTGTAGTGCATCATTATCTGCTTGTTTTATGTGTCAGAGACTACCTAAAGAGTAAATCGCAATTTACATTCTCCATAAAACCATTATACTTCAATGTAGAATGTGTAGCCGTTGCTAATTTTTCTCCAGCCCATAAACATTGGATTTATAAGGTGGCTGTTCCCTGGTGCCTGCGTAGCCTCTGTGCTTGCTAAACTAGCTGATGAGAAGTGTTTCAATATGCTTTCTTCGGCAGCTGTTGATATTTGATAATATATTTGTCAAGCAAACACAAAAGGAAAACGCACGTTCGTAATACTTACAGATTCTCTACCTTTTCAATACTTCGAATCATTTAAAGGTTGATCTGTAATCACCTCTTGGGCAAAGACAAGAAAGATGGTGCAAGTCTGACCTTCGCATCAACATTTTCAATCTTGTTTCACTTTATTAACACGGGATGGGATTGGTTGGACTTCAGGGATGGTGGGTAGGAAGCTTGTTGCGGAACTCGCGCAATCCGACCACTTCAGTCGAATTGTGACGCTTGGACGGCGAGTGGTGGCGTACGATGGCCCTGGTAAGGAGAAGCTGGATCAGCACGTGGTGGACTTTGGCAAGATTGAAGAGCATAAAGCGCTTCTCGAGAATCTTGACGTGGGGTTTAACACCTTGGGAACAACACGAGCGGACGCTGGGAGCGAGGAGCAGTTTATCAAGATAGATCATGACATCCCGCTCCTTGTTGCTCGTCTGTTCAAGGAGGCAAACCCATCGAAGCCCCTCCATTTCTGCCTTTTGTCAAGTTCAGGTGCTTCCGCGAGCTCTTCAATGCTGTACACCAAAACCAAGGGTCTAATCGAGCAACACATCTCTGAGCTAGGTTTTGCGAAGTTGTCGGTCTTCCAACCCGGCATTCTTGTCTATGACGGTGAAAAGCGGGAGAAAACGAGATTAGCCGAGTCAATTGCGGTCTCCTTGCACAAGCCTCTTAATTTTCTTACTGGTGGAAGAGCAGCCAGTGGTGTTACCTCGGTTGCGAAGGCGATCAGAATGGTTGCTGAGAAAGGGATCACACCGGGGTCTCCGGTGGATTTCTATGATAACAAAAGCATTGGGAAGCTTGCGAGTGGAAACTAGAGGTGTCAATACAGTCGACACTTTAAAAAACTTCATCCCTGTGGTTAAAACTTGTTCTCTAATTTGTAATAGAAAAGTTCTGTGAGCTTAGGCAGTCAGATTGTGGCGTGGATGGTGATAATTGTACTTTTTACGTTATTGTTTGCATGTATTATCAGTTAATGGCGAACCGTGAATTGGTTGTATATGTACATTCAAGTAAAAAGCAAGTTTAAACTAAGTTGCATTGTTGCATGCTCGTTCCTGGAGCTTGTACAGTTTGATTTGAGCTGGTGAGTAAAGCTGACAGATGAAATCTTCATGCTAATAATATTGATGCACTCACATGTCAACTATAGCACACTGTCAGAAATTTTGTTGACAGTCTTTTCACTTAAACCCTAATTTATTTAAATCATCCATGGTGTGACTCTCTTGCCTCTGCTTGCAGCATGACAGGTAATTTGCGGAAGTACATTTAAGACGTGACTACTTTCAATGTGACCGAAAATGGTTGATTGTAAAATTATCAGTCGGAAATGCTGGTCTCACATGGACCACTTCGGAAAATCATGCTGGTCAGTGAAGACCTTGGATTTGGTGCTAGTAGTTATTACGTTTGAGCAATTGCAAAGAAGTTTCGGGATCGATCGGGTTCTGGGACTGCAGAGTACTGCCTTCTGCGTGTGGATACCCCAAATTGAAGAATTTCATAATGTGGAAACATCTGTTTCCCTGAAATCAGAAAGGTGTTTCACCAAGTGTCGTTAGTCCATGGGTTGCCGTCTCTGGTGTCGACGCCCTTCGAAATTAACAAGGACCAACCTTGGGCATGTCGTGATGCTCACCAAGATCGGTTGAGTTCTGATTCAACTCCTCCACTCTCTGTCGGTGGCCACATTGTCGAGCTTCTAGATTTGCCTTCTGATCGTAGCATCCATTTATTCCTTTCTTTCCGCAGGCGTGCTGTGGTCCCCAGATGGAGCTTGTTGCTTCTCACTCCCCTCTGCACCTTCATTTTTGATTCCCCCCTTCAACTCAACCAGAGACGCTAGAACAACTCGACGCGACCTTCCGATGTTGAATCACCGAGTCCCAAGCCTCCACTTACGCCAGCGGCAACATCAACCTTAACCAGCTCATCAAAAACTACAAGCTGGGTTCTAAAACACCAATCCTGGAATCCTGGACAGAAACAAAACAGAGAAGCCAGACAACTCGCAATCACAGAACTGACGAGACGAAACAAACAAAAAATAACGAAGAAGAAGAAACAACCAAAAATTACTAACAATGCAATGACCACCGACAAGCTGGATCGAAGAGGAAGATCCGCATCACGTCGAAGTGTGAGAGGAATCAAACATCGATCGACCAAGAGCTTCCGGCACTGGTGAGTCCTGGAGGCATGGTAGCATCTTATGGGTATCTTTTTGAAATCTATTCAACGATCTACCACAATTGTGGATAACCTTTTTAAGGGTAAGAAGTATGAGTCTTACTCATGCCAAGAAAGAGAGCAGCAGGTGCTTCGCTTCATCTTTAAAATTTTAAATTTCTTTGAAAAATTTGGCGTTGATGGATTTTGATTTTGGTAGTTCGTAACCCACAAATATATGATACTGATATATATGATATGATACTGTCATTCAATTAGTGAATTAAAAATTTAAAGTTAAGTATGTTAACAAAAAATTCAATTATTTTTACATACATCACCATAAATCATTGTTACTGTATTAGTCACAAACATGCAAAGCAATCACAGTTTCTTTTGTTAGTGTTGTTGCTTCATCATTCACACCAAAGTGTTGTCTTCCCAAACGTAGGCTTCCCGTATATGCAATGAGCAAAACCTTGGGTGGGAATGATGTAATTTAACCTTGAATAAAATCACAGTATTTGTCAATTCTAATCTTTGAATTGAATGATACATTTTGATTTCTCATTAACTTTGAAAAGTTAACAACTGAAGCTCTCATTGAGGCCTTCGGTTGTCTTAACTTTCAAAGGCACCGTCTTCTAATATATTCCTTTCGATCCTCTAGCTCTGCAGCAAACGACATATTTCGGCGTCCCATGAGAAGTTGAAAAACGCCGCATTTTAGTGCGAGGAACTTCTCAAGAGGAATGGTGGATGCATGTGAACCTGATGGATAAACCAGGTAGCACCTCCGAGCATTCTCGATGTTGGGAGCAGCACGCTTGAGCGATGCAAGTTTCGACGAGCTCTTTACGCCTGAATTTGAAGCAGCATATATGGGAAGAGTTCTATGTCTGGAGAGAGACTTGCATAGAGGGTCATACAGTTGCAAGGGTTTGTTGAGAATCGACATAAACTGGCGCGGTTCACCTCTGAATGGATGATCTAGACGGTGGTGGTGGTGGGGACTGGTGAGGTGCGACGCTGTTAAGGTGGCGTTGCTCCGTGTTCTGGTGGCTGGCTACGCACCAGATAATGAGGAGCAAGACCAAGGTGGAGGACACCACTGCAAATGCGATCCAGATCCGGTTGATGGCTATCTTCGCAGGGTTGCAGCGCTCATTCACGACGGTTTTGATTGGGTTCAGCACAAGGGAGCAGTTGGTGAGTCCCTCCATCAGTGGGAAGGCGTCCAAGGTACTCTGCAAAGCTGCACTCAGAGGGGTCAACATATTATTAGAAATATGCAACGATCGATGGCCAAGTTTTCGCCTCAGCTCTAATGTCAAAAGAGCCACTGATGAAGACGGGACAGGAAAATTGCTTACTACCCCTCAACCAGGCTGGAAAAAACAATGGGGTCAGAAGTTGGAACTCGCCTCGAGTCATTGCAGAAATTGCATCATAAGTAGATTGGTTGACAAAGAATGGGTAAACTTCTAAGCACTCACTTGGAGTGCCATTGCACACGAAAGGCTTGACAAGCTTCAAACAACATGGAGCAACTTTGAGTGTCAACGAGATGTATCAATTTCTGCAGATTGGTATTCGTTCGCTTCAATAATCAAACGGTAAAACAATGCCACGACATGAAAAGAAATAGATGAATGTACGAAAATCAAACTACTTGCATTATACAACTCGCCGACCGGTAGTGTGTCGTTGGCACAAACGCCAGTGAACTCGAACTTCGGAGCTGGACCAATCGGATCACAAACTCCTGTCAAGTCAGTGGATCCATTGGTATAGAACAGAAATTGATCAGTCGCCTCCCCAATTACGTGTTTCATGGCCTCCCGCATTTGCAAGAACTGCATATCCGATGAAGCCAAATCCGCACATGGAAGCAAATCATCAATGGTTGTGTCCTGCGGGTGTTGAAGATATTCCTTGAAAGCTAAGCAGGTGTCGTCTGCAATACTGGCATCAATCAAAAAAGTTCCTTATAAAAAAACCATGTCTAATTGTATTGAAGTCAACATTCATGTTCTCAAGACCTGCAAGCTCCCAAGACTTCAAATGCATCAAAACGCAACATGCAGCAGATACAGGAGTTAATACTTCGCAAGATCTACAACTACACTGAACAAAACGAGTGAGCTACTTACTAATGAACCGTGAGGAAAAATCCGAACATAGTCCATGTCAAGGCGGTTAACATCCACGTGACCACGATGATGTGGAAAAAGCACCTCCATTTCAGAAACGTCGATGCTGTGCCCCTCAAGTCGTCAAACATCGCCAGACCATTAGTTAGCCTTCTGTATCCAAATCCTCAGAGAATGTGATGCCGATTCTAAACTCAGGCACCTTTTCGACTTATATTGAAATACTGCAAACACACAGTGATAGAACGGCACTAGGCAACA
Source organism: Physcomitrellopsis africana (assembly GCA_036785485.1). NCBI lineage: Eukaryota > Viridiplantae > Streptophyta > Bryopsida > Funariales > Funariaceae > Physcomitrellopsis > Physcomitrellopsis africana. The sequence continues at coordinate 160,792 of JAWRVF010000300.1, read as the reverse complement.
TACCGAATCCAAGAAGGATGAGCAGAAGATCTAATGATGCCACCACAAGTAACATAACTTCTCTGTGAAACGCCGCAAAAACACCGGCAAAGTTAGGATGAAGTTATTTCACGAAACTGTATGGAGTTTGTAAACACCCTTGAGTCTCGCATGTAAGAATTGAGCTGGTGGACTGGAACACAAAAAAAACGGAAAATCTGGGGAGCAGCGGGACTGACACAATTTTAAGCACTTTCTGGTAAATCTTCTTGGTGACAAAAGTCTTCTCGTTTACAGCAACGGCGATGCTATCCAGCTTCGTCTCCGTTAAGTTAAGGGTCTGGTACAACTGTCTATCGTAAGGCAACAGACTGTGCTTCACTTCGTGGAGTGTGGTAGTCATGCTGTGAATATCATTCGTGGCGTCTAGAGCGGCCTTTACCAGTACGTCCTCCACATTGGAAGCCTGCGAGGTGAACTTCTGGCATGCTATGAACAAAATCACGCAGCCGGCACTGCAAACATATCACACGGCCCAAAAACTTGTCAATCGACTTTATCCATCACAATTTACGTGTCAGTCGGGATTTTAGGAACGAGTTCAAAAATCACCTACAAGGTTTGAGGTGCAGGTATACTAACACTGAAATGGTAGAGAGGAGGGAAAGGATGGTTCGAGGTGCCCAGTAGTAAGCTCTTGAGCGTAACCACTTCGAAGCCTTGGATGATATCCACCCGCAGCAGCAGCAGCGAAGAGCAAGAAGGTCGAGTAGCCCTAACACCAGCCACGCCGCTGCAATGGCGTATCCTGGGATTCCTGTAAAAGCTACAGACTACCATCCCCACACCCCCCCCTTGTTCTTCTCTGGTGAGTAATCTAGCAATTCACTACTCTTCACAATAAGCATTACGCAATGTGATCAAATTAGCCGGCCTTCATCCTCAAAAACTGGATGTGTTGGCCTGCCTTTTCTTGAGGTTGCGCAGAATTTTGTGTGGCAAAAGCGATAATTTGACGCTAACAATTTGTGCACGGAATTCAAGACTGGGGAGCTGGTTGTGTGTTACTTACTCCCCAGTAGCGCTTGCTCTTGATGTCGTATCCCGCGCGATAATGGTTGAAATTATCAAACAGGTCCAGGCGGTCGTCTCGCGGTGCCAGCGGCTTGAAATTCGACAATGACTTGTTTGCTGCCAATAATGCTCTTCCGTAGACTGCGACGAATCAATCAGAGGTTAACAGTTTCCAATGCTTGTCTGGCCAATCAACCGCAGTTGTTGAAGGATGTGTCCAGCAATTCTATAATTTAATTGAATTGACAAGCTTTTTTACAGCCTCTCATGGTGTCTCAAACCTAGTGACACATCTTGTTGTGTTAGATAATAGGACAACCATCACCTGTCATATTGGCCCATCTGTCGCAGAAAACGCAGGATGCCAGGAATCTCCACTTGTAACATTCAACTGAGGAGACAATCAGGTGTTCAAAGCTTACCAAGCTTCCATTCGCTAGCGCTGTCACCGGATGCAATTGGGAAGTGCGTGTAAAACGGCGCTCCTAATCTCCTTCGCAAGTCCACACTAGAGCTTTGCACATATTGGGGCTGGGAATCTAAGCACAGGAGACACACTAACAGCATCCCTTTTAAACTCATTCTGGTTTTCAGGGATGCACGAATTCTAATGCTCTGCGGTGGAAATCATCTAGCGGTTTCTCACTGCTCCTGCTGGTTCACACGCCCTAAAATCATGAGATGACACCATCGGCTAGAGGTCACTGGAAATTTAGTTAATGTCTGATCGTCATTTTGTCGCGCAAGGAGTTCTATTAATGGGGAGGCAGCATGTAAGTGGTCACAGAGCACATCGACCACAGTGAATGCTCCCACAGGCATGGTAAGAATTGCTACAGCCTTATGGTTATCTGCAACAAGGTCCAACGTCTTGCAATACTAATCAAGGATGTCTGTTCAATTCGCATTAGATTCAGAATGACTTCACTGAACCTACCTTGCGTCGCAGTTGTCGTAACGAAGAGGTGATCACCCGCAATCGTGCCAGATTGACCCACTTACTTTGCTACGAAGAAGAATGCAAGCTAGATGAATCCCCAAAACGTCTAACCTAAAACCTCACTGAACAATCATCGAGAAATCCAACTTCTACCGCCTCTCTAACTTGCACGTCTCTCCCATTGACACCCCGTTGACACAATGTCACCAAAGCAACCATCTACGCCTTCAAAACGAAGCACCCTTGTCACCCGAAACGCTTCAAGCAACCGAAAGCACGAACACGCGACAAAGGGACAAGGAAAGCAAAAACCCACCTGAACCGGATCGAATAACGTCAAAAGCAACGACGCAATTCCGGGGACCACAGTAGCATGACGTGCTCCCAAGTGCAACGCTGCAGGCCAACCGAGTGACATCTCTACGCACAATAAGACGATTCCATGGATCGTCACCTTTTCATGTAACGTCGATGGAGCTCCAAAGTGGTCAGCTGACCATCACTCCATGGACTCTCCGGGGTCTCGATTAGCGGCACCAGCTTCAGCGCCCACTTTTTGAGTGTTTTTTGTTGTTGCTTTCGTCCAGAGAGTGGATTTGCAGCGATTGCTGCAGGTTTGATCTGGGGAATGAGTCTCAAGTCTCCGAAAATCCACGCTATCAAGTGGGACGATGCAGCTTTTAACATGAGATCTCATTCTTTTTCTGATCTAGTGTTGCCGAGGATTGACTGCTACTTCGTGTCTGGACCGGTGTCTTTAGTCCTTTGGCTTTGGCGGCGTGGACCCAGTTTCTGCCTTTTCGCAAGCATCGTGCCTCTCAATCTTTTCCTTCGGCACTCAAAACATGCTTAACAATCCTTGACTGCATGTTTAGACTTGGACTTGCCTTCGGGTTTCAATACCTGGATCCTCTCCTTTTTTCCATTTTGTTCGTTTGTTTTGGAGTATTGAGTTGTGTAGATATGGAAACTATGTGGTTTGGTTTCATGTGTGTGGACTTCATTTCCTACAAGTGTTCTACACGAATCCTAACTTTTATATGTGTGTGTATCCGTCTGTAAGTGTGTGCTTATCTAAATATATATGTGTATATGATTTTATAGGAATCTTGACTTTTGAATGTGTATGTATGTAAATAATTGTTTTGTTCAAAAGTGATTAGGAGGCAATGTAGTATACAATGGATCTTCAATCCTATTCATCCATGAATGGATTAAGAGGGATGTAAAATTGAGATTTTTGTAAAAGTTGGAGATGATAATTGAGGGGAGAAGCTCAAACTTTGTTTGTGTGTGTTCATATTGGTACATAGAGCCATTTAAATCTGATCGACTTATGACGTTTTCAATTTGGATTTTGATGTGATTTTCTTTTTAGATACAACTACAATGTTGCATTATTTTTGAAAAAATAATTTCATTATTGTACATTTATTTGTAGTCCTTTTTTTAAAAATAAAATAAAATGTGCTAATGTAATTGTTTTTTTTATAAAATAGAAGTAACTCATTTTAATTTTGGTTATTATGTATTAAACATAAATTGTTTAGAGTTTATGTTTCTCTGTTTATTATTTTTGAAAAGTTAAATATTCTTTATTTGGCTATTTAGTAAAGAAAAAAATATCAAAAATTAGTTGGAGTAGGTCGGTTTCTTAAACTTTACAGTACTTTGTAACCTTCTATGGCGTTTGTAGTGTCTTCTTCTAAAATATTAACAAAAAAAAAATGAAAACACAAAAAATACCTCATTCTCTAAACAAATCATAATTTATTTTTCTAAACTTAGATAAAACAACCAAAATTATATTCATTTAGTATAATATATAAATATAAATAAATATATATATATATATATATATACAATGATTTAATTTTTTTTAAAGTATTATTATTATTATTTTTTTAAGAAATATTTTAATTCATTTAATCATAATATTTTTTATTTTACTATATTTAAATATTATACATTTAATATATATTTATATATTTAATATTTTAGAATTTAGAATTTAAAACTAATTAGTATTTAATAAAAAATTAATTATATAAGTATATATAAAATATCTTATAATATTTTACTTAGAGCCAATTGCCTAAACCTTAAATAAAATGTAATAAAAGCTTGATATTAAATTGGACTTCAACTATCTTATAGAAGTGAATACTTTTTGTTCCTTTTTTCTTTTATTGAATATTTCTCTATCTTCATAGATGCTTGTCTATTGATATTTTACACTTTATGTTGGTTGTTGCAATATTCAAACTTAAAGTAGCGTCATTCAACATGACATGTATGTTTGAATAACATAAAAGTTATTATATTGAAGTAGTCAACGTCTAAGAGTCATTATAATCTTTTTGACTCATTTTTTAATTTTTTAAAATATTTTATCTTTTAATTTTTATCTTTTAAAATTTTAAATATTTAAATAAATTATATTAAAATATTTTCTTAAAATTATAAATCTTATAGTGATATATATATATATATATATATATATATATATCACCTAGATCTAAGAAGTTTGAAATATGGAATAGTAGACAAAGGTATTGATAGTTAGTGTAGTGTATATCCAGAGCAAACGTATGCTATGGGAAACATTATTGTTCACAATAGTACTAAAGTCAAAGTCTCTTTTTTCCTTTATATATATATAAATAAAAACTTTTCATAGGATTTTTTTTAATACATATATTTTAAAATTATAATATAAAATTATTAGTATGGAAAAATTACCTTTTTTATTAGTATAATTATTTGACTAAAATGCTTAATAATTAAACTAAATAACATGACTTTTTTTTTTATTAAATTAGCAACTTCGTAAATATTTTTGTTGGTAGCTATATCATTTATTCTAGAACCTTGCAAACTCATCATTTATATGTTTGCCTTACCATTAAGTAGGTAAATTGTAATGAAACTCTGTATTTAGACATTTCTTACTGCAATTTTTTAATACATTATTTTGTAATTAATCATATCAAAATAGTTTTTGTAAGAAACTGTAGATTTTTGAAGAGAATATATAGTATTGTATGGATGTTGTAATTATGTATTTTACATTGTACTATGAGATAATTGTTTACTTTTTAATTTTATATATTTTTTAATATTATTAAAAAAGATTATCTTACATAATTTTTTTAAATTTTTTTATTATCCAAATAGTAATAAAATTATAAAATACACTTTAATCCATATTCTTATAAATTTCATAAAGTAATAAATTTTTAAAATTTTTAATTCTTTTAAATCAATAAAAAAAATTGATAAAAATATTTTATTGAAATATTTATTAATTGCATTGCATAGAACATGCAATCACTTATTTATATTTAGAAGCTATTTTATTATATTATTATTTTATATTATATTTTTCTAATAATAGAATTTTTATATAGTTTTATATTCAAATAGTTTATATTTTTAAATCCATAATCTTTTGCAACAACTATAATATTAATATTTTTATAACTTATAATATAAGTAAATATAAATAAATATAAAAATAATTAAAAAATAATTAAAAAATAATTAACACATGTATTTTTTATTTTTAAAAATTATAATTATTTAAATTTATAATAAGATTCAAGAATGGTTAATATAAAATATTAAATATAAAAATAATTAAAATAAGTTTAGAATATAAGAAAGGTTTTAACAAGATTGATTATGGCTTCTATCTTATCTCTTTACATATTAGCTAACAAAAATGTCAAGTAGAAGCTATAAAGCTATAAAGCTATAAAGCATAAAAACTATAAAGCTTATAAAAAGTATCCAAGTTGTGGAACACTTCTATGGTAGCTTTTTAAAATTTCAAAACTTTAAAGAGAAGTTTGTACAACCAAATGATATATTAAAACATACTTATAAAGATTTTAATAATTTTTTTTATTAATTTATTGATTATAAATTTATATAGTTTTTTTAAAATATTGATAAATAATTATAATTATTACAAAAAATCCAGCTCAACTATTGATTATATCTTTAAAAAAAATATTTATTTATTTATTAATTTATTAAAATTTTTAGTATAAAAATCTCTAATTTTTTTAAAATTAAAAGTTTGATAAAATATTTTATTATAATTAAATAATAAATATAATAAATATTTTAATTATTTATTTTAAAATAACTATTTTAATATTATTTTATTATAAAAATATAAATAAAAATATTATTAAATTATAAATTATTTTATAGATTTTTTTAATATACTAAAAATATAAATAAAAATATTATTAAATTATAAATTATTTTATAGATTTTTTTAACATACTAAAAATATTAAAATTTTATAAAAATTAAATATTTTTTACATACATATATATATATATATATATATATATATATATATATATGTACAGATTTAAAGGTAGTCAAAGATGTAAGATTGCCTAATTCATTTAATAATAATATCAACCTTAAGCACTTTGATATATCTAAGGTAGTCAAAGATGTATATTTTTCATATTTATTTAGAATTCATTTCAAGCTTGAGCATCCTAATCTGTCTAAAGTAGTTAAAGATATGAGGTTGCACAATTTCTTTAGCAATGATGTCAAACTTTGAGCATCCTTGCATATATAAGATAGTCAAAGATATAAGGTTGTTTATTTAATTAAGCAACAATGCCAAGCTTGAGCAATTGCTAAAATTCAAATTTAATCATAGATGTAAGATTCTCCTATTCATTTGATGGTGATGTTAAGCTTGAATACTTTTCTTCTATAAGATAGTCAAAGATATGAAATTGTCTAATTTATTTGGCAATAATATCAAGCTTGAGTATCTTTATATATGATAGGTAGTCAAAGATGTGAAGTTGTTTAATTCATTTTGTAATGATGACAAATGATTTATCTTATGTGGTAATATTTTCATATTTGAACATCCTTTTAAATTAAATTCTAATAGAGTAGTCATTTTAAAGAATGGCTTTGAAAATTTTTATATAAAAAATAATCTTCTAATTGTAAGACATTCAAAGTCTTAAATTTCTTCCAAACATCTTTGTCATTTAGCATATACCATGCTTTGTCTAATATTTGTTGTATATGGTCTGTAAATAATATATTTAAAAAAATTTATTTTAAGTTGAGAGAATGTTTTGTCAAATCCAAAAATGTACATAATCTTTTTATGTCATCTCTTAATGTAAGATCATTATGAATATAGCTTAACCATCAAAATATTGAAAAACAAGCACTTCTAATCTTATCACATATGTTAATGTTTAGATTGTTATAATAAAATCCTTGCTCTTATAAAATAATATAATTGAAACATATAATAAGTTTAAAATTTTCACATTAATAGTATATTTATTATATAGATAAAATTATATAATTATATAAAATAAATAAACCAACAAATAATTTTGTATCAACATACACCTCAAAATTATAATAATACCTTAACAACATCAAAATGTTATATTTCCAAATTGCAACTGCTAAATCTTTTTTATTATTCTTAATTCCATATTTGTTATTATGGATTAGATCAAAGAACTATTACAAGGCTATATATATATATTAGGAATTAGAAATTTTCAAGTAACTTTTTATAAAAGACTTTGCTTCTAAGTCATCCTAGGATGCTTCTTGAGCACCTTCCTTATTGCTTCAATGTGAAAAAACCTTAAGAACCTTCTCCTATGACTTCTTATATTGCTTGGAAATCAAGCAACTTATAAAACCTCCTCTAATAATCTTTTGGAACCTTCTATAATCTTTCAAGATCTTTTAGATCCTTCTAAGATCTTCTAAGAAGTTCCAAGATCTTCTAAAATCTTTTCTAAATAGATATTGATAACACTTGCTACTTAGATAACTATCAAATATATTATCTTTTTTGATATTCCATGAGATGGCTCTACATTCATGTTTGATATTTGTGTATCTTTATATTACATTTATATTTCAATAATCTTTCTATGTATATCTTGTAATTGATCATATATTCTTATAATTTTATCTTTACCTATTTTTATCAATGATTGATTCAATAATATATTAAATATATATTCTACATCTTTTTTTAATATCTTCTTTTTATTGTTAGTCCATATTTGTTATGTTATTTCTTTCAATATGCCTTGTGGATATACATTAATACAAAAAAAATAACATATGTTTAAAAATATATTCTTTTCTTCAACTTTTAAGTTGTCAAGATTTATTCTTAATATATTCCAAATCTTATGGTTATTATTCTTTTCATCTCTATTCAATGCTCTTTTCCTTTTCAATCTTTGTAAAATCCACTCTTAACATCTCAATCTTTTTTTTTTCCTTAAAAAGACACTTATAACTTTCAAGCTTAATAATAGGCTATTACAAGCTTTTACAACCTTTTTGCTAATTTCAACAAGTTCATAAGACAATTTTTCTTGGTATCTATAAGAATAAGTAATAAACAATCTTAAACTTGTTTCTTCATTAAATTCTTCAACATTCACTTTACAAATTTCTATAGTACAATAGTCCACAACTTTTCAATTTCAAGTTGTTATAATCAATGTACTATCATTGCTAATAAATAAATCATCCATTAACACAACATCTTCAATTTGGCTATAGTTCTTCCTATTGTCAAAGATTAGAATGACTTTATTTTTGATCAATAATAATTTTAATATTCCTTGAATATCCTTCAAATTCTTTGATTTTGTTTCAACTTCAAATTATTATAAAATATTATAAGAAATTTTATAACAATTACCACCACTTTCAATATACTCAACAAAGCATGATATATCATATGTGTGCTTTATACAATTTAGTGTGGCCATTGCTATTATGGTCTTACCTATTCCACCTATTTCAACAAGACACAATGCCTTCACTTTATTTGCACATAGTTGTATTATTTACAATAAGCATTGTTTTCTATCAAATACTTCATTTCAAATATATCAACTTAAAATATGAAATCAAATTATCTATCAATAAAAATAAAAATAAAAATAAAATACATATATATCAAGAATATGAAACACAAAAAATCAAAATATCAAAATACTCTTATATCACTTAAAAGAAATAAAAAATCACTTAAAGATGATATAATATTAAATTAAAATGGCTATTGCCGAAGATAAGAAGAATAGAAACTCTTGAAATAAGACTAGAAACAAGAAAGGTGTTGATAAGAGTGTAAAAGGCTTCACTCTTGTTTTTACATATATTATCTATCTAAGAGTTACATGGTGACATTCTATAGAATCTCCAACATGTGTCCAATTTGTAAGACATGTGTCAAACTTACAAGACAAGTTTCTTATATGTGCGCCACATAATTAACTTGTTTCACAAGCTACCAATATGTACAACAAGTGGCTAATTTATTGGCCAAGTTTCTAATCCATCAATCACCTATAGACATAAATAAAGATGAAACCACATCTATGAAGCTTTTAAGAAGTTTTTCTATAAGATATTATCAAATTAATTTATTTTTATTTATTTCTACGTATCTATATTACTTATATAACTATTAGAGTAAATCTTATATTTGTGATATTATTATCTCTTTTTACGGACAAGTTCTACAAGGAGTGGTAATTACATATTGAAGAAGTGTAAAATATGTTGAATTATATTTGTCACATACTTTAATCTTTGTTTCTTTTGAAAGTAGTTGATAGGTCTTCTCAGCCATCAATAATATCCTATATCAAGGTTGGAAGACCACCCTAATATTTGATTATAGTTGAGGCGTTTATAACTTTCTTTAAAAAAAAATATTTGGAACACCATCAAGAGTAGTTCCTACCTTTAAAAATATTATCAAATATTAAGAGTTTCTTCCAAGGTTGTAATACTAAACACTTTGTAATTTGCCATCAATTTGAGAAAGAACATGTCATTTTTGAAGATCTTTATCTTTATTCTAATATCTTAAAAATTATAACAGTTATAATATCTCATGCAATAAGTTAGCAAACAATAGATTTTGAGCTAAATTTATTAGTTGTTGATTTTCCATCTCTTTAGGATTAAAAATTCAAAAAAATAACAAAAAATGATATAAGATATTTTTTTTAAACTTATTTTACTTTATAGTAAAGATCTTTTTTATCTTAATTTTGATAGATGTCATCAATGAAATGCATTGATTTTAGTTGATGCATTTGCTAGATTTCTAAATGGCTCCTATGTGTGTTCACTAATATCATATTTGTGCTAATGTATAAGATATTCCAACTTATTTTGGCATTGCCTTGAATTTAAAACCTCTTCTATCTTGAATTCTTTATTGTTGTTCACTTCTATTGGAGGTAGTTACATTTGTTTTTTTTTTGTATATCTGCTGTTGTATTACAAATTGTCTTGTTTGAAAATATACCAAATATTTGGCAATAGAAGATAAAATTATATTTTACAAGTATCTAAGAAACCCTAACAAGTTATAACCATCTAAATACAAGTAATTCAAATTCTAATATAAAAGACTTAGAGCCAATATAAAGTGCTCAAATACACTCTTTTTAATAATCTCAAGTAAGCACAAATCTAATTTTCTTTGATACTTTCATCTCTTTATACCATTCAATTTATTTTTCAAATCTTAATTATAGATAGTAAGTTTTGGCAACCTATAATTCTTAATCTAATTATCTACTTGGTACAAAATTTTGTTTAATAGTGCCACTACAAGTCTTCTATATGCTCAAAAAGTATCAAATTAATTAAACTTACAAATTGTGAAAAAACATCATAAGATCGTATTATTATCCCTCAGCTAGTATCTTGAATGTTGATGATGAATTTTGAATAGAAATTTCTTCTTTTCTAATTATTAACTTCCACTCAAAAATTTTGTGCAACTTGATCTTAAAGTCCTCTAATACCATGCCAAATTTCACCTTATTCCAACTAATAAATCTTCAAATATTGCAAAAACCTTAAACAATCTTAAATTATCAATTTTTAGTATCTTCTTGTATTAATGATTGAATGTCTCCCAATTGTATCATTAGATTAATACAAAATTTTAGACACACTTAGTATACCTATTCAATCAAACATTGATAAATTTTAAATTATGGATATTATACCAATGGCACAAACTAGCTAAAAATACTAGTTTTAATTATATTGTATAAATCCAAAATCACCAATACAACTCTAACTTTGAATAATAATTACAAAGTTATCTCAAAATCTATAAAAAAAAAAAGCTTCATATTTCTAAAACAAATTTAAAGCTAACCTTTTGATCCAACTTGATAATCTCCAAAAGCCTCCTTGTGCTACCTTTAGCAGCTGTTTGAGTACCTCAAGGTTAGAGTTTGATCCTATCCTAGAAACAATTCTCATCCGGATATCAATCCTATTTTTTTTACAAATCTACTTATCCAATTTTACACTTAATTTTTTTTAAAGCTAATTATATTATATTTTTATCTATTTAACTTCATTTAGATAATAGAAATAATTGATAAGCAATTACATTGACCAATTTACAAATTGAAAATAGTCCAAGCCTATGATAATCCAATTTGTCACAAGAATAAATAGTCTTGATATTACAACAAAATAGCTATGCCTTATTATCAATGTTGTTGTATTATAATTATTTATAATATATAAAAACTAGCCAAAATATGTAATATGTTTATAAGATTTAGTATGTGTTAGAATGATTAGTAAAATATTTAAGGGAGTTGATATAAGAAACTTTATTTTGGTTATAACGTTTAAATTATATAGAACCTAAATATTTAGTATAAAGCCTTGAGAGAAGATTGAGACCTAAAGATAAAAAAATTAAACTACTAAAAGACTTATTTGGAAGGATGAAGGTAAAGAATGGATGAATGAAGGCAAGAGGTGAAGCTCTTCATTCCTGTTGATTAATGGTCATATCCAATAGGCTTTGAAGAGGCTGTCTGTGAGAAAAATAAGAATTTTGGAAACTTCAAAGAGGTCATTCAAAAATCAAAGACTAGGATTAGAAAGTTTCTTTATTATACTATTATTTTGATATAAGAATTAAGAGATTTGGAGTTTTTATGAGGGAGGAATAGGCGCTTGAAATTAAAGTATATAAATTGTACCTACTATTACTTTTTTGAAAATAAAAGGAGTTGTATGAGAGCTTTTAGAGATTAAAAGATGCAATTAGAGAGGTGATTTTAAGATCCATATTTAATATAGGAGAATTATTACATTTAGAATTTGAAAGAAGGAGATATTAAGTGTCAAAGACAATAGATTGAATTCTAAGGCAGTAAGTAGGCCGTTTTATTGATAGTAATGGTTTTTGCCATATCTTGAGCTTCCAAGTGAATTTTTCTCTAAAAATTTTTAAAAAGTTGTATTATTATATTAAAAAGCTTTATATCAAAGTTTTATAGAATTTAGACTTTTAATTTGAGAGATATAAATAATTTAGTACATAGGTATTTATAAACAAGGATTTGAAGCTATTATTAGGATTTTTATGATATCTAAAGATTGATAAAGAATCAATGGTTGAAATTCACAGTGGTAGTTTTTAAAAATATATGGATACTTTATGTAAATTTTGAGTGGATTTGAATAATTGGATTAAAAGTTATGGATTATTAAAACTTAAAAAAAATTCCTTCTCTACAAGTGAATGAGTGTTTTAGAATATTTGTTATATTCACTTCTAAATATTTTGAATGTTTTGAAGAAATAAGACTTATGTATTGGATATAATAGCCCTATGAAGAAGTCTTTTATATAAATTTGAGAGTTTTGTTATACTTGGATCTTAGTTGAGTAATTAATGGCAGTCAGAAGCTCTACACTTTCTCGAAGCAAATTTTCTCTACCACGACAACGTGAAATTGATGTTGTTTCTCATGATAGATATTTGCCTTGGTCTTTTGTCATTCTTGAGCTTCTTTTAATTATACCTTTATTATTGCATGTAGCTCTAACAATCAATTTGCTAAGTCTTTTGTTGTAGGATTATCAATTTTTGAGAAGTCAAAAATATCAAATTATGGATGATAATTTTAATTGGTAAAAAAAAAGTATTTTTTTAATAGAAAAATATATCTAATTATTATAAAAAAACTTTGCCAATAGCAAAAGAGTTGTCCAACATCTTGATGACAATTAATTATACACCTCAAATATTGTTCTAAAATTTTATTTACATATTTCATTTGTCCATCAATTTGAAGGTGAAAGGTTGAAGATAATTTTATGTCCACCTTCAATATCTTAAAAAGGATTTTCTAAATTTTTGATACAAATTACATCCCTTTATCTAATATAATATCCATGATAGCAATGAATGCTATCAATAAAGAGTTTAATTATTTTTTTTATATATGATAGATTTTACATATGGTACAAAATGTACCATCTTAGTGAAACAATCTATAATCACGAATATAGAATCACATAAACTTAAAATTAATAGATCTGTGATAAAATCTACAAAGACGGAAGACCATAGTTGTTTTGGTATAGGTAATGATTGGAAAAGTTTATAAGGTTGAAGACGAAGAATTTTTGATCTTCAACAAACATCACATGATTATACAAACTCTTTAATTGTCTTCCACATTTGAGGCCATCAAAAATCTCTTGATATTAGTTCCAAAATCTTATTATATCCAAAATGTCTTACTGTAAGGAAGTTGTGACAAGATTCAAGAATACGTAGTCATACTTTACTTACTAAAACATATAAACGTCCATTGAAATAAAGCAAATTATTTTTAAACTTGAACTTGGAAGTATCATGAGACTTAAATGAATTATTCTTAATATCATGAATAAAAGGATTTAACGACATATTTGATTGAACTTGTTTGAAAAAAATTAAATCAACAGTTAATGTTGATTTTATTGTTTAAAGATGAAATTATTTTGATTTTAATAAAATCATCTTTTATTAATTAAAAGCTACATTTCATTCTTTTGGTACAAAATATGAACATCTAGAAAGAGCATTAGATAAATCTTGCTATTTTCTTAGCCAATAAATGATAATAAATTCAAATTTTAAAAAAGACATGCTACAATGAGTATAGTAATAATTAAAAATATATGTTGATATGAAATACTTGAGGTTCTTATAACCCATATATATAGTGACTAGATTAGAAGCGTTTTTTAAATAATGACGTTATTCTTAAAAGAATACACAATTATAAAAAGTTCTTTATTGTAGATCTTATAGTTAATCTTAGTTATTAAAAGTTATCTTGAATGAAAAGCTATTAGATGAAATTTATCATCTATTCTCGTTTATGACAATATTACATCCAAGGCAAAATTCAATACAACTGTTTTTATAAAAAATATTTTAAAGAAGTTGATGCGATATAGGATTGGCTTAGAAATAAAAATTATCTTCAAAACTTCAAATTATGCTTTTGCTTCCTTATTCTATTTGAGTTTTTTTTTTTACAAATTAAATGTGTCAATGGAGTTACAACTTTAAAAAAAAAAAAAAAAAAAAAAAAAAAAAATGATGAAGATCTAGTAGTAATTGGCAAATCCTAAAAAATATTGCATATCTCTTATTGTTCTTGGAATTTTTTAATCCATAATTATCTAAACTTTTTTAGGATCCATCATTAGATCATCATTAAAAATAATGTATCCTAAAAAGTAAACTTGAGTAGTCTAAAATATACAATTTTCTATCTTGGCATATAATTGTATATTTTTAAATTTTTATTATATATAATATATATATAATTTATATTCTTTTATATTTTTAGGATAAATCAAAATATGGTCTAAATAACAAACAACAAAATTATCAAGAAATTCACAAAAAATATTATTCATAAGATATTGAAAAGTAGTTGATGCATTTATAAATCTAAAAGATATGACATTATATTCAAAATATCTATACCTAGTTTGAAATGCAATCTTCTATTCATCACTTTCTTTGATATAAACCAAATTGTATGTTTTTTATAGATCTATTTTTATATAAATCTTTGTTTGATTGAATTGATTAAGAAGTTTTAAAATCAAAGATAAAAGATATCTATTTTTTATGGTAATCTTGTTAAGTCTTCAATAATCTACGCAAATCCACAAAGATCCATTTTTTTCTTCACAAATAAGATAAGAGCTCCTATTAAAAAATTTAAATAGCATTGTCGTGTTGTAGTTTGGCTACTATGTGAAAAAATTATATATTTATATTTAATATATAATTTATTACATAGCTAAATGAGAGCCATATTAGTGGACTTTTATTAATTATAGGATGTGGTTAGGTTGTTAGTTTAAAAAGGATCTATTAAAAAGATTATTATTAAGGTTTATACATTTTTTTTTTTTTTTTAGTAGTGACTTTTGAAGTTAATTTTATATTGATAGTAACTTGTATATATCTTAAGTCACCTTTGTTAGACATTGGTGATCCTTAAGATCTTATTTATTTCTTTTATTTGGTACTTAAAATACAAAGTATGTAAATCTTATAAGAAGAAGGATCAGAAAAGGATCTTTAGTGTAAAAAGGGCAATTTGGCCATCCATGTAGATGAATAGAGGTGGATGATAGAAATCTCTATTCTAATTGGCCAAAAATCATGCCCAATGGGCTTCAAGGAGGCTGCGTGAGGGTTTATTAGGAGTTAGGGTTTGTTTTTGGAGGGGAGTCGAACACTTGAGGCTAGGATCATAAGGTTTAGGTTTTTGGATCTGATTTAGGTACAAATTTTGTGTGATTTGCACTTTTAATGAAGAAGTTATAGGCGCCCAAAATAAAGGTATCGATTTTGGACCTATTGTCACTCTTTTGAGTATAACTCGCGCATACAAAAAGAAATCGAGCATCGACGACTAGGATTAGAGAGAGCACTTTCAGGGCTACACTTTTTATGTACAGCTTGATAAAATCCAAGCTAAAGTGAAGGAGGTATTGGGAGTTGAAGTTAGTGCTTACAAACTTAAGGGCAATAAGTAACCCGCTTACATAGTAGTTATATTTTGAGCTATATCTTAAGCAATTTGATAGATTTTTGACTCAAAATTTTCAAGAGTATATATATTTATGTCACAAGACTATGTGCAAAAATTTTGTGGCATTAGAATTTTGGGTTTGTGAGATATAAGGAAAATAGTGCTCAGGTATCTCTGAGCTAGGGTTTTAAGCACCTGCTAGGGATTTTAAGATATCAGACGATCGGAAACTAATTTATGGTCGATTGTTTCTTGTAGTGAAACTTAAGAAAATTATCTACATTTTGGACTAAATTTTGTAGAAACTAAACGGTTGGATCAAGAGTTATTAGACTCTAAAGTTCAATAAGAAATAAGTCCTTGCGGATGAATAAAGATTTGAAGGATTTTTGTGGAAATTTGAACCCTTTTTGTACAAACTTACTTGAATACAAGAGGGTTTATATATATAACTTTTCTTTTGTGAGATTTTTGTATTATTTGTCTTTTTTATTGAGGACAAACCACCTGTTGGATTTTGCCATCAAATTTCAAATAAATCTTCCACAGCCAGGTACCCAATGTATTCCCAGATAGAAGGCCACGTCATACGACAGCGTATAAAGTTCTTAGCCAAATTTTTGTTAATATATTCTTTTAATGTTACCAACTTATTTTGCAATAAGTTATAGATTGATCCAAATAGTGATTGAGCTCCTTCTTGAAGATCAATTGAATAATCATAAGGTCAACACTTTGAAAGAGTATCAACATTCTTTTTTTTAAAAATACCTTGAAAATCTTGATATTGACTAGGAAAACTACTTGCAATCTTTTCAGCATCAAAAATATGTGTTGCATATATAATAAAAGATGATCTTTCTTTTTTTATATGCATGAAAGCTTTTGCACCTATTAAAAAGGATTTTGATGTATTAGACTTATATATTTTCACTTGACTAACAAATTTTTAGATTAAATTATGAGAAAAGTCAAAGTTACAAGGAATCCAATTTATTTGAAGATTATATTTTTTTAACTACAATAATCCTAAAAGAACTAAGTTGGAAGGAGATTTAATCACATTAAATATTATTATGCTATTATATCTTTTAATTGCTACATCTAAAGGAACAATTTTATGGATGACATTTCAAAACAACAACAAATGACCATCTATGACTTCTATGTGCACAGATTTAATTTTCTTAATTAAAGGTATTTCTTGTTTTTTAACAAAATCTTCATCCATAAAATCAATTCAAGCTTTTGAATCTAATAAAGCAAAGACTTTGTGATTTCTAGATTTTAAATATACATCTATTATAAAATAAGGTGAAAAATATGAGAAGAAGATATGACCTTTATTAGGTGTTGTACATGATTCCAATTGCATAGTCTCTATTGTAGCTAGAAAAATTTGTTTTCCAATATATTGTCTTTTCTAATAACCATGCTTTTAATTTTGTAATTTTGTTCCTTCTTTAAACAATGTTGAGCAAAATCCTTAGCTTCTCTATAATATAAGTATAGCTTTTTGATGATTGTCACATGCAATGGCTTGAGTAATAAATTGTTCTAAAGAGCCTGCTTTTAATATTATTAATAACAAATCTTTGATGTTATTTTTCAATCCATAAAAAAATTGATTGATAAGGGCTTTGTCATTCCATTCCACATTGTTAATAAGGTTTTGAAATTTGATAGTATAGATTGTGGCTAATCGTGACTTTTGTTGTAAAGATAAGAGCTTGGTCTCTACTATCCTTTCTTGATCACTTTCTCTAAATGTGATTGTAAACACTTTAAGGAATGAATTCAAATCATAAAAAAGTCATGAATCTTTTTCTATCAAAAGCACAAATTATATATATATATATATATATATATATATATATATATATATATAAAAGTGTGTCTATGAATCCAACTTGAGTAAATCCATTAAAATATTTGAAAGAATATAATTTTAAATAAAACTTGACTTGTTACAAAAATCCTTGAAATTTTGATCTTATTTCATCAAATTTCTTAGGAATATTAATCTTTGCCTCCTTCATACTTGTAGAAGCAAGACTTTTTAGATTAAATTATAAGATTGATTTATTTGCTTCCTTCAACTATACAATTTTTTAGCATAAGCTCTAGACTTCTTCTATAGACATAGGAATAGTGCTTCCATGGTTAATATTAATAATGCACAAAACTTCCACCCTAAGAGTGTTAACAAGTCCTTGAAGATTTGCAATGTTTACAAATCTATTCTTACTTCCGCTAAGTGTAGCATCTACAATTTTTCCTTCCATCTTAGACAACTTAATAAATCCACAATTCTAATAATATTATTGATTTATTATCACATATCAAATATATGAAGAAACTTATTTACATCTTGTTATAATTTATAAAGAATTGTATAACTATTAGAATTTAAATTCATTTGAGTAACAAATATATGATAAAAATATTATACACTTTGATATAAATCAATAGAAAATTTATAGGAAAAATATAAATTTAAAATATTTAAAATAATTAATCATAATATATTTTTAAAAATATTTTTATTAATATTATTTATAAAAAATATCTATAATTATTTTTTAAAAATTATAATAAATAAAATATAATTTTATAATTTTATAATATTTTTTATATATAATCATAAAAAAATTGTAGATTTTATATTATAAAATATATTCATAATTAATTTTTTTAAATTTTTATGAAATACTCAAGTCAAACCATTGTGATATTTAATTTTTTTTTTAAGCATATATATATATATATATATATATATATATATATATATTAATCATTCTATCAAAATAGTTATATTTTTATCAATGAAAATTTGTATAATATTTTTTTTTTATTCTTTCTTGATTTTCATATATTTTTAAATATTATTATAATATAATTATTAATTAAAGAATATAATTATAAATTTAAATATATTTTATAGTATAAATATTATTATAATATAATTATTAATTATATATTTAAATATATTTTATAATATAAAATATTTAAATATAAATTTAATTTTTAAAATTTATAGTATAATATATTTAAATATTTTTTTATATTATAAATTTTAAAAATTAAAAAAATCATACTTTATTTCTAACATATATATATATATTAGAAATGTGCATAACATATAATACAATGATTACAATACCTTAACTTGGAGATCTAATATATTTTTTATAGACTAAAATAATCTCTATAATGTTCTAAATAATCAACTAATGCTATTTAAAAGTTATTATCAATATCAATAATAGAAGTAATACTTTTACAAGATGTATGACAAGATTATATGAAAGTGCTATATGTATTATATAAAAAAAAAATTAATAACAAAAAAAACCTCTAAAAAATTCTAAATTACATTAATAGCCATAAAAATTGATATAATTACTATTATAATAATAATATACCAAAATCTATTACAAAAGATAGAAAAAGAAAAAAATAAACAAACAAACAAACAACATAACTATTACATAATAGCATTAGCTACAAATTCCTATAATATTACATTCTAGTAGAAAAAATAATTGCTAAGAAGAACATGTGACAATATTCTCTTCAAAACTATCTCTCTTAAAATTGAATTCTTCTATAGTTTCTCTCTACCTATTTAAAATGCCTTATTTTAAAATCACCAATCTATTGTGTCCAACTTTATTATATAACTATATTTTTTTCTATCACCAAATGATAAAATTATTAATAGAATGTGTGGTGAATGATGTTTGTTAAAGACTCACACAAGTCCCCCCTATTTAACAAGCACGTGCTCAAATGAAAGAAAGTTAAATAAATAAAAATTGTGAATGTGCATTTTGAAATATGTTGTTGGAGGGTCATAAAGTTGTAGGCAATTGTTTTTTTGATTTGATTTTTGAAGAAATAAAATACATACGCTAAATGATTTGGTGTCGGAAATACCATGCATGAGGCCTGTAATTCCTCTTGGGGCAGCCATGTTGCCACGTGGCCAAAGAGGACTACAAAAGCTTTTACAAGATGCATCAAAGATTCTATCTTTTTGCACAAGGAGAATCCAAACTCCGTTGACGTGGAAGTATGCCATCAGTTCCAAAATCTTCCGAAACTGTTTCTACGTTTCAACATGCATCTTTGACGCCCCCACATTGTAAGCGTGAGAGATCAGAAAAGTTGTTTCCTGGTACCATTCGAAGCTTTTACCAGGCATCTGGCGAAGCTGGAATGCTGGGGACTTTGTAACGGTGCTGATCATGCTGGTGGAGACTACTCCTTTAAGCCCACAGTCGAGTAGGAGGATTGACGGCACTTGCAAACAAAAAAAACAAAACCGCCTGAAAACTATCACTGGACAATCCATTTCCAATCGATAGGATCTTCGTGGTTGACATCGACGGTAGAATCTCTTAGCTTGTGATGCAAGTGATGCGGTGTTGACAACAGTCATTGCAAGTTACCTGTCTTGAAGGAATAGTGGACATTTACAGTTGGTTTTGACCGTCCGGGAAACGAAGAAACTACTACAAAATTCAGCTACCTCAGTATTTTGACCAACCATTGGGAAGAATACGACTTTCCTCGAATTTACAACAAAAAAGCAATGAGCAGCAGCAGATCATCGCGCTCGTGGTCTTGGAGAACCCCAATCTCGTCGTCTCTCTGTTGGATCCAGTGTCGCATGTGAAGGTCATGCTAGTCGATGGCAGCTTTTGCACTTCCTTGTATCTGGTGAAGAGGGTCCATAACCCCCCTCTTTCAAAATGCCACAGAATTTTAGTCTGGAGGGTCAGGGAGTGCATGTTGCTGAGTGGCAGTAGCGATTGCATTAAGGTCTCACATGGTAGTCTCTTGAATTTCGTGGCATGTGGGATAACATGGAAGAGGAGATTCAAGCATCGCATTGAGTCGGGCAAGTTTGGGGAAATAATCGATAGAGTAAGCTTCAAGGAACGATTCTGAATCAACTTCAAGTGATTTCATACACTGATTGGAAAGGGTACATGCATATGCTTTTTGGCATGAATTGGCACGATTGAAACATTGTTACATCAGCAGTACAAGCATCCTGATATTCTGTGTACATTTATTTTCATCATACAGTATAGTTCGCCGTCGTGTAACTGTTGTATGTAGAGGTGAGGTGAGGTGAGTTTTTCTAACAGTATTTGAGAAAAGATTGGAAACTGTTAAGCTTCGGACAAATCTTAAACGCTTCTATTTATTCATAAAGTAAGTGAACGAAACACAAGTCTGTTCGAAAAGCACGTTTCAAGACTTCACTACATTGATGTCTAAAGATTTTACAACTCAGACATCCTCAACACTCAAAACAACATATGCACCATTTGCAGGCCCATTTATGTACAGAGCTCAAGAGAATCTAATCCTCTCATGAGGGGTCCAGCGCTAGGACACGCCGGATCGACCTCATTTACTTATGACAGTCGCAGGTGTCACACTTGCAATCCGGTCCGCACTTGCACCCATTCTCAGTATTGTAGCTGCCAACCAAGCCGAGATAAATAAAATAAAATAAAATAAAATAACAATGTTTCAGTACTGCTTCAAATTTTAACATCATGTAACAGCCAAGAAGGATCGCAAAGCAATCTCGGAACGTGCTTACTCCAATGACAGGGCGATAATGAGTATTTCACTTACTTGCGAAATCCACCAAAAACAGGCTCGGCCATATTCTTTCCACACCTGCAAGGACAAACAGAAACCAGTCTCATAAGCCGTGCTAGTTACAATATAATAATAGTCGAAATTGGTTTGTATCAACCTGATAACTGTCACTATGTGCGTAAACTTCAAACACGCAGGAGACGAGCAAGGAATCAACGGACATCTTCTCTCATAGAAGAATCCAACTCATATACCCATTAACATCTCATGCTTTAAAATGCGTCCAAGACAACCACTCATCCTGCAGGACTTTCAAACCTAACTGCGCTGCATGCTACTCTACTCTCCGAAAGCTCACACGAAAACCAAAATCGCTGGTAGAAAATATACTGCCAAATCTGCATGCAGCGGGAGCTGTAAGAGCAAAGTTGTAGCCAAAAGATTCAAGTGAACATCTTAGTCACTCGATGACCCATATCCGTTACGATTAAAATTTGACAAGTCTTTCTTACAGGAAGACTATATGAAATCCGCGAAAAGCTCATCCGACCGAGTACCTGAAGCTACTTACAGAAGAAGTGACCACATTAAAGTATGTGAGGCACAAGAAGCACAGTAAAACTGCGATGTGCACAAATACTAGCCAAAATGTAAGGACACGATCAAGATCAACAAGACGAGGAGGGAATCCCAAAGTCTGTAATTATTCTCGTAACCCACAGTTATATCCAAACATAACCCATTTATCTCGTCAACAACAGCCGGAAACGCACACATTTCTCATAAGTTCTGACAATCGATCCAAATACAACATAGACCTGCAGAGAAACCATGCAAACTCCACAGCTCCAACGGCAAGCATCATCAAAGGAAGAACTTACGAGCAGGTGGTGCAAGTGCAAGATGGACCACACTTGCAATTGGCGTTGCCGCATCCAGACATGATGATGCCCTACGAAGCCAAAAACCTCAAGGATAAAGTGCAAATATTATATCTCAGACACAGGCAGCTCGAAGGTGAGAGTGACGAACCGATTACAACGCCGCCATGCGATTACCTTCCCTTATAATGCAGCAGAAGGGCTGGTCCACGTCGGTGATGCGGCCATGCTTTCCCTTTATGGAGTTCTCTGTTTGTTGCTTTTGTACTGGAGTCCTCCCGCGGCGGAGAAAACATGACCGCTCCACGTGCCATCTTGGAATCGACGTTGCTAATTTGAACTTCAAATCTGACGCGGCCCTCCCCCCCCCCTTTCCTGGTAAAACCCGGCGTTGGAAGGGTATCACCTCGTTCTTATCTCTGGATATGGGGAGCGGCGGCCACATCGCCATATCCTTGTGCAATACCACACTGGGACTTACTATTTGTTTAGGATATGTGATTAAAATAATAAGAAAACTTGAAATTAGGAAAAAAATATGTATAAAAAGTAATAATAATCCAAAAAGCAGTATCCAAACATTTTTAAAACATTCATGTTAGTGGCGGTTAATGAACACATTATTAAAAGGAGGATGTTGAATATTCTTGGGGAGGAATCCTAGTTGGAATCCTGGTATAGGGCGGCAAAGCGAAGGGAGATGGTGGATTAGATGATGTATTTTTAGAAGTCTGTATGATTGAATTGGAAGCTAATAGATTCGTGGAACCATGTTGCTGTGCATAGTATTATAAGGAAATTTAGTATTAGTTAGTTGGGGATTCCAACTGAATAATAATAATAATGTAGTCTGTGTTTGTTACGTCTGATCTGTAAATTGGTTGGAATCAGCATCGAAGACTGAACCTAATAATTGTGATCAAATTACTCTGGGATAATTATGTCCAATTTGCAAGATTGTAATCATATGTGAACATGATTAATGATCTGTTAAAAAATTTCAGGTATTGTACAATTTTTTATAATTTTTTTAGTGAATTTAAAAAAACAGTGTGTGTGTATATATATATATATATATATAAATTTTTTCTTCTTTTTCTATCTATTTTATTTTTTAATAATAGTAATTAAACATTGTAGTTAACAAAAAATTTATCCCAATAATATTTTATCTTAACATTAAATAATTATTAAAATTTTAATGTATACTCAACTTAAATTAAATATCATTTTTTTCTGAATATAAGAGTATTTTTCCTATATGGAATTTTTACAGATAGATTTAAATATTTTAAATTGACTCTTAGATTATTTAAACCATTTATAGTATTTTTTGTGTAATTATTGAAAAATATTTTTTAAAAAAATTAAATAATTCTTTTATGTTATAATGGTTACTTTTAAAATTATAATAAATATTAGAATTTGTGTAAGCTATTTGAAACACATATTAGTTGTTGCACACAAAAATTAATAAGAATAATCATTATTTTGATTGATTATGTTTTATAAAATAGAAGATTATATTCAATTCTTAAATTGAATTAGGTTTGATTCAACTATGACAATGTTGAAGATAATATCAGTCTTGTTTTAATTTTTAATTGTAATGCATTTATTATCCTGAATTTCATAAAAATATTTTCTAATATTTATCTTAAACAAATTTATTATCAAAGCTTACAAATTTTTTAATAATCTAATATAATCAAGGAAATATACATACATATATAAAATTTGAATTTTCACTGGTTTCTAATCAAATATTTTTTAATTTTAAAAATTACACACAATTTAATAAAAATTCGTTATTAATACCAAAAAGATAACTATTTAATTCTTTTGTCCCTTATGTTTGTAACATCTATTAAATAAAAAAATATTTGCAAAAGGATTTAGAAGTAGCTCAAAAAAGTAAACAATTTGCTTTTGAAATATGTGACATTATTATCACAAATTATTTTTTGAAAATTAAAAAATTAAAATCATGTTTCTATTTTCTTCTACAATATAAGCATAAATCATTCAATACATAATTTACTAATGTAGAGTTTATATAGATTTTTCACCCATTTGATTATGCACTAACAATATTTGTAAAGAATGATCCATTAAATTAGGTTGAGAATTCTACAAATATCAAATACTCATATAAATAAGTTTTTGATATGTAAATTATATTTTCATTAAAAACAACCATTGTCAATTTCCAAATTCAAAAATCAAACTATAAAACTTCAAACTAGTGATTCTATAACTTCATACTTCTAACTCCAACCAAGGAGCCTTGTAAGCTCATCCATTATTGACACCAATAACAACAATAATTGCAACATAGCATTAAGGAAAGCACAAACCAACACAAAAAGTTCATACAAATCATTTCATTAAAAATAACCTTGTCAACACTTCTAACAAACCAAACACATTACTTTAAAATAAAAAAAATAATTACTTTAACAGAAAATGACATTGAGAAAAATTAAAAAAGGAAAAAAAATTTGAGAATACCAATGCAAATCAAACAAATTCTAGACATCGAAGAAATGTAGGGAACCGTTTCATAAAACCGTTTCAAAGATGGCAAGATCACATTCAACGGCTGATAAGGTCCTCGGCACACCTCCCCACAGATAAACTACCCCCCCTCCCTATCACCACGGGATCGATGCCCCCAGACCCAGCCCAGCCCCGTTCAGTCCACGTGGCAGGGCGTGGCGGGAAGAAAGACAGAAGAGCGAAAGAGAGTGTGCGTTGTGCACATTCGAAGCGATAGAGATTCAGCAAATGCTCTCGCCGTGTCGGAGGGGATACGACCTTAGCCGCAGCCATGGACCTACCCTGATTGCATCCTCCAGACAAATCCCCCTCTCATTGTAAGTCCGCATTGTGTGGGAACAATTCCTTTCGTACATGCTGGAAGAAAATGAGAAAGAGATGGAGAAAAGAGAAGAACGCGACAGCAAGACACCCAGCGCTCGTTGGATTTCGGTTCTGGGAGGCAGACGATTGGCGCGGTGTCTGTTGGAAAGTGGTAGATATGATTGGAGGCGTGCTGACCCCCTGGAATTCGTATAAATTCTGGTTCTAGATGAGTAGGTTTTTCTAGACATGGCACATTGTGTTAGTAGGGTGCTGTGTTCGGTTCCTTCTCAGCACAACTCTCAGTGTGGCCTGGCGGACTCGCTCGAGCATCGACCATTTTCTTTTTTGGCAGGTGTCAGTTGGTCTTTGATATATATATATAGACACGCAAACAAACAAACATATATATATATATATATATATATATATATATGTTTACACAATCGTTCGCTTTGTAGGCTTGGATGTTACTCCGACCACTGAAACAACCATTATTTCTTTGACCAGTCTATCGTGGTCTCTTCGGAAGAAGATGCGGTTTGCCGATCTGCGAATAAAGGCAGTGAGTTCCGACTTTGTTGTACGAAAGGTTGTCCATTGTTGCGGTAGATGTCACTTCTCTTTTGGTTTGGAATGCTCTGCCTTGGCTGAGGTGATCTGAGAACGTTTCGCTTTTTTCACAACTTCGAATGGAAAACTATCAGTCTGTCGTCGGGGTGTAGTAGGAAGGCCAGACTACTGCAGTATGTCTTGTTGACTGTGGGTCTAAGTGGGTTTATAATTAAGCTGTAAGGTGCGCCTACGTAAACTGAGAGATTTTATTCCGTCGCAGAAGGTCAAAGCAAATTTTGCATACTTCCTTTTAGCTGTATTTTTTCGATGATGCAGCTGATCCGAAGAAACCTTGACTTGATTCATTGTTATTTCACCATCTAAGTAGTGATTTTGTATGCTTTTGATTGAATTTTGAATTTTTTTTCCCACTTCTTACCCCGAAATTTTCCAGTTGAACATGTGGTTTGCGAAAACCTCGGCAAAACTCAATTACGCGGAAGAGTTCAAAGCTTGAGTAGGAGATATTCATGAGCATACCTCGTCGGAGAGATTTCAGATTTTCGAGCCAGTTTATGTGAAGTGCGGTTGAGATATAGAACCTCAAATCCCCATACGACCAGTTGGAATCAAATATCACGCTAAGAAGCCAAGAGAACGTGACAATGATACACGAGTCCTCATATCAAACATGCGCCAAAGGTGACTTGAGCTCCTTATATGTTGAATTCAAGACGGCATTTACTGAACAATATCACTGGACCGATCTTCAACCAGGAAGTGCAGATCATGGAAACCTCACTACAGATAAGCTTGCTAAACTGAAACAGAGGTGGGGCTCTTCATTGACATCAGTGACTTATGGATCTCTGCTGACCTTGGGCGAGAAGATCGGAGAGGGAAGCCAGGCCGTGATTTACGAAGCTTTGTTAGGAAACCGCCGTTGTGGGTTGATAGCCAAAGTGTTCAAAGAACCTCTCATGGTTGTGCAAAGTCAATGGCATGCGAATATCTTCGAACTGGAAGGCGTCTGCAAGTACATCGCGCGTGTGTTTGGAGGAGCGTTATTGAACGACGGAAGATACGCCTTCTTGATGCTAAAATTCGAAGGCGACTTGCGCAAAGTCATTAACGAGAATATTGTGCGAAACAATGGAGGAAAGCCTTTTAACCTGGATGAAGCACTTCATTACATGCTCAGAATAGCCTCCGGAATGAAGACTCTCCATACAAAAAATATCCTTCACAGGGGCCTCAAGGCTGCCAACGTTCTGGTGTGGTCACATTCAGACAAGCATGCCTGTGCAGATGATGTGCATACTAAATTTTATTGCGCAGTGTCGGATTTCGAGACATCTATCGGTGTGTTGGGAACAGCGTTCTGGCGACCCCCAGAGATGTTGCAGGCTTTACAAGATGGTCAACTTTCGGAATTCACAATCACAACCAAAGTCGATGTGTACGGTTTTGCTATGACGTGTTATGAGATTTTGACGGGACAAGTTCCGTTTAAAGATAATTTTGTAACAGACTATAACTTAGTTATCAATGGACAACGACCTGAGTTGCCAAATGTCAGTGCTCAATTGAGGGGACTAATAGGCCGATGTTGGCATCAAGACCCAACCAAGAGGCCAGAGTTCTCAGAGATTGTGCACCATGTAGGTGAGATAATGACAACGGAACTGAATATCCCAAAACATACTGTTGAGTGTATCGCCAAGGCAAGACCAGATTATATGTGAAAAAATTAGCACCACAGAAATCCTCTGTTCGAATAGGAAGGAGTGTGAAGAAGATCTGTACTCTAGCCAAGTAAAATACTTCTGAGATTAATAACACATCCTTCTCTGAACAGTAGGCACGTGACCTTAAAGTCACTTTCTAAAAGCCACAAATATAATAGCTTTTCTCAAGAAGATGAACTCTCCTTCAAAAACTACCCTTTTTGCAAGTTCTGTCAGTCGGATTTGTCACAAATACCGACAAGTTGCACAAACTTTGCAATCCGAACGTCTCCCAACACATGTGATCCTGGAGGTCCGGAGATATCATCCTTAAGATGATGGATTGATGTTGGACTCTTAAACACCACAAGAAGATACGAATGTGTTGTATATATTATGTATGATTACAAACATTTTACTGTAGTTCTATTACGGCAACAAGTGTGTGGTAAAGTAGTCTGACATTGCACGCTTGGAAGATTGTTGAAGGTGTTCTGCTACAACACGCTGAGAAAGGATACTAGATTTCATGTGTCTCCGCAATTGATCAGTTATGTGAGGTGAGCGGCATTCTAATCTTGGATAAATTACATAAATTATATAAGTTAATTTTTTAAAGTTTTGTACGAATTATATGTATAAAAAGTAGCAGTCGTAACAACTTGTAGGATCCATGTAGACTCTTGCTTTGCTTTAGTATGTTGTAAATATAAAAAATATTTTTTGCATAATAATCTAGTAGGAGTCTCAAAGTGAATAATGATTAAAATTCTAGCAAGCATAGTATTTTTGAAGGGAAAAAATACAAATATAGTCATTAAAAAATAATGATATTTTTAAAATATAGAAAATTAAAAAATTATGATTTTACCGCAAGTATGAAAATATATACCAAAAATATACTTACCTTGATATTGGTGTGCAAAAGTTTTGTATCATAAAAAAAAGATTAAGGTCAATCACAAAAAAAGGACTATATATGAATAAATACATAAATAAATAATATTTCACTATTTTGTATAACACAGTGAAGTATAACAACTAAAAGTATATAATTTATTTTTTTTAGAAATAGCTCTTAGCTACAAACATGGATTTTAAACATACTAGATACTCATCAAAATTATATTTGTAACAAAATAACTATCTTTTGCTAATAATTGGTCTACAAATAAGAAAAACAACAAATTTTGTATAATATTTAGTGGTTATGAGATTGGTATTTAATTTCTCTTATAAGTATTTAATAAATAGAACTAATTCTAAAAAAATGTGGCGCTTACCATATTTTATTTTGTAACTTAGATTTTTAAAATGAAAGAATAAAACCAATATTGTAGAACCTTATGTATGTATATTTTCTTTTTATTATGTTAGTTAAATATTTCTTAAAGAAATAAAGTATTATACTTATTTAAATATCAATGTAAGGAATTTATATGTAATAAGAATATTAAATCATGTAATATTAAGGTAATTCTACATAACACTATGTTGTGCATCATAGAAATAAAAGGTAGCATAGAATTAGATATCTATGGTTTGTAGCATAGTAGACATCAATTATATTTTGTATTTGTGGAAATTATTATATCTAATTGTACAATATACATAATTATATACTTTATATTAAAAAATAAATCTATTATTTTAAGTACTATGGACCAACTTAAATAATTAATCACATATTTCAAAAAGTTTATGGTAAAACCACATATAGTGTAAATATCAAAATTTTGTTAATAAAAATAAAATTTTGTGTCAACAATTAGACAATGTTTTCAAGCTTAAATACATTTTATAATTTCTTGAATTAATGAAATATAATTGTCTATATACTTTACAATAATATTAAGCTTAAATATTCAACCACACCGAAATACCTTAAACTTTTAAAATTTTAAATAAATCCTTCAGCAGTAATTTCAAATCTTAGAAACTTTTTTTGAAATAATAATTTTATTAAAAATGTAAATTATTCCTCTATCTTTTGCAATTATACCAAGCTCAAGTGTTTATTGTATTTTCATAAAACTTAACTTTTTTATTTTAATATATATATATATATATATATACATATACATATAATTCAAATTTATTTATAATATTATTATAATTTGATTTTCTTCTTCTTATTAAAAATGAATATGATCTTCAAAAAAATAAAAGTAATATATATATATATATATATATATATATATATATATATCCCATATTTATTAATATCCATGTTATAAACTATTAGTTCACATCAAATGTATTAGAAAAATTACTAATTCTTGTAGGCTTGCAAAAATAACTTGATTGAATATTGTTTTGGTCTAGTCTTTTATTCAGAGTGATTTTTTTATGTTAACATTTTTAGTCTTTATTCTACTAAATCTTTCAAAAAAAAAAAAACCTGTTACATTATTACAATCATATAAATTAAATAAAAAAACCATATTGGACCAACATAATGTTTTTCTTTCATGTATAGTTCTTTTTACACCTATCTTTCCATTCAAATAAATCATGCTATCATTTAAGTGTTTGATCCACATTTATCACCACCATACAACAGACACCTGATTAATTCACATTTTTGCAAAATTTCAACAAACAATATGCTCTGAGGATTCACACCATTGTAAAGTCCATTATACCGATAAACTTCATCCATTGGATGCATACCCCTATCCTCGTCATCCACCACCCAATCCACACTATCTATATGATCCATTTATCCGTCCAGATAATTCAAACTCATCCAACCATCATCTATAACTCATCCAACCATCATCTATAACTCATCCAACCATCATCTATAACTCATCCAACCATCATCTATAACTCATCCAACCATCATCTATAACTCATCCAACCATCATCTATAACTCATCCAACCATCATCTATAACTCATCCAACCATCATCTATAACTCATCCAACCATCATCTATAACTCATCCAACCATCATCTATAACTCATCCAACCATCATCTATAACTCATCCAACCATCATCTATAACTCATCCAACCATCATCTATAACTCATCCAAACATCATCAATCTATAACTCATCCAACCATCATCTATAACTCATCCAACCATCATCTATAACTCATCCAACCATCATCTATAACTCATCCAACCATCATCTATAACTCATCCAACCATCATCTATAACTCATCCAACCATCATCTATAACTCATCCAGTTAACCAACAACCACCCATAAAATCTGGAAGCCACAGTGGATGCGACGCGTTCGTCATCGAGGGAGCGCAGTTTGGCGCGTGGTTGGATGCGCGGTTGTGAAGAGGCACCGTTATCCGTGCCCGTCTTCGTCCTGCTCTGACTCCGTCCGTCTCCGTGGGTCTGCCCTGGACACTCCGCCCAAGGCAGATGCTCCGCTTTCCTCTTCCCTTGCCCCGGCGTAGTTTCTCCTCTTTCACGCGGTCGCTGTAGCAATTTGCTGGACTATCTCCTGGGTTTGAATTCCTTGTGTGCGTATTCTATTGTGCGCTTGATTTGGTTTGAAGCTGAGGTGGAGGGAGCCGCGAGTAGGAGCGCGAAGTGGTGGAGTGTGTGAGAGGAGGTTTGTGGGTGATGATCGTTTTGGAGACGAGAAGGTGTTGAGAGTGTGCGAGGACGAAGATTTCAGCGTGTGTGACCTCGAACAGGGACGGAATGCAGAGGAAGAGTGATTGCGCGGGGTTTGAGTGATTGGCCAACGTGGAATGGGAGGTTTTGGGCAGGGATGGATCTTGGAGTGGTGATGAGGAGGTGTTAACGTAGTGCCGAAGGAAGTTGCTGGTGATTGATTTTTTATGCAGTTAGAAACCCGGAAGATTGGTGCTGCTCGTGTGCTGGCGGTGTGATGGTACATGCACTGGGTGGGCGTGCTTGTTTTGAATAACTGCTTCTTAGGGTTAGGTTGTGAGCTCTTGGCCGGGAGGGTGTTGTATCGTGCGTTTTGAATGCGAAATATCTTTGTTTTGGGTCACGGGGATGTTGGACCCTCTTGTTTCTGAACACTGCCTAAATCCAAGGATGTAATCGCCTCGTTTGGGTGACAATATTGGGGGAGTTTATGTTAACATGAGATTTTGAGATTAAACAAAGTTTGCTTTGACTTGTGTACACATCATCCGGGTACGAGAAAGGTCTAAATTTTTCTGGACCTTCTGGTCTGAGACTGGCGCAACTGCCTACAATGCCATAGATGTGTGTATTTATACCTATTGCGGAGATCACAATTGAAGCTGACGCGGTTTGCGGCTCATTGTAAAAATGAAATATAGGTAATGTCAGCTGATGGACCTGAAAAGGTGTCTTGTGTTTAGTTTCTTTTGTAATGCGAGTGAAATGGGAGTGATCTGCTTAAAGTGTATTGTGAAAGTTATACTCATTCTAGAACTTTTTAAAATCCCAGAATCCATGTACCTGGTATAAATGGACTGTCATGCTGAATTTTGATCAAGCTCCTGAAGGTCTGAACTTGTTTTCGTGGAACAAGGTAGGATTTGTGGACTGCATTGAAGCTGACTGCACATCTTTTCGTTTCATTCCATGAATAAGCATCTATTTTCAATTGATGACTTTTCGTGCCTATACCATACAGGGTCAAATTGGCTTATCACTTTTTGAAGTTTGAGTGAAAGAAGGGGAATACGATAGTGGGAAAGATGAGTGCTGGGACAGCAGCAACCAAGAATATAGATGTAGCACGGGATCCACCATGGCTTCATGTACGACGGGAGGTGTTCGAGTATGGCATCCTGCCACTTCCCAGCCTTGTGCACAGTGATGTAGTGACAGGTCTGAGAAACCTTCGAGTCAAATTGCTTCAACAGGCTCCTCCCATTTCTACATGGTCTTTGAGCATCAGTTCAGATGCGTCGTATACCTCTCCAGCTTCGGGCGGTAGGAAACGCGTGGCCACCGCAGGCATAGCAGCTGCTTTGGAAGTTACTGAAGCGCATGCTCAGTTGGTGCTTGACACCTTGGCATCTGTTTTAAACGAGGAGGGAGGAGTCGTGGACTCCCTGGCCATTGCACCAGCGACCGAAATCGACTCTGTGGGTGCTGATGTTGACGATCTATTGATATTTCTATATATTCAAACTTATCGAAGGGTTCCGTCTCGCCCACACCGAGGTGCTGCTGATGTCGCTGATGTGTGGCCTTCCACCTCTGCAATTGATAGATTTCTTCCTTCCCCATCTCCTATGCAGGTCCTCACCTAAACTTCACAGAGCATTCTTCATGTTTGTTTTCCCTCAAATGAAGTGTACACCTTTATACAGTATGGCCTAGAATCTCAAAACTGAGTTACAATTTGAAGACAGAATAGCACAATCAAACGTTGGTCATATTTTGTTTGGCAGACGAACCGGATGTAGGTTTTGCCTGAAGCCCTAAAAATTAGGAAGTAGGAAATTCGCACATGACTTCGGTTAGTTTTACCCAATTTTCAGATATTTACACAGGCCTGAGGCTGCATTTAGCTGATCTCAACAGATGTAGGTTTTGAGGAACCTGGATGTTAAGGATGTCTTTGTCCTGCATACAATTCCGTATTTTTTTTCTTTAAATAGCAGCTTCTTATATGGGCACACTTCTCAAGCTTCGAGATATCCTGCAGGTGAGATCATCTACAGTGTCCCGACGTTCGATGCCGGGTCAGGCAGAGGAGGAAGTCAACCAGCTTACGTATGTGCAGAAGCACTTACCGAATCTCCTTAGCCTCTTGGCAGAAACAACCGAAGAAGGGGAAGGCTGTTGCAAGGTAAAACAATGCTGTTTCGTGCATTTCACGTAGAGTAGACTCTCGTTTCATTTGCAGCATCGGTTGATATGCATTAAGGTCTCTTCTGGCATGTGTTCTTTAAGATTTCTCTTCTACTTAATAAGGTTATTGCTGAATACCCTTTTAGTTTCTCTACTGCAATTAGCTCGTTGTTGGAGATAACTATCCAGTCATCTGAGTTGCAGATGTGAATTTCCTCAGTAGCTTTTGAGCGGCTTATATTGCAGCTATTTTTCGTCATTATCAGGTTATAACTGCCGAGAAGTTTGAGCACCTTGGACTTCTTCTGAAAGCAAAAAATGCAAGCTTAGAGTATGTGCCCTTAAGTCAGGCAGCGCCTTTTTTTGCTAACTCAGACCCCGACATGCCGGCAGCTCCTGTGCCCGTAACGCAAGTTCTAGAATGGGTTCAACAGCACATATGTGCTGCATCAGAAAGTTTGCGAGCAATCTCTGTGGGCAAAGTCGAGAAGGTAGTAACTGATATTCATCTCTCAGAGAGTGGCCCTGTAGAGAACGTACCATCAGAGGCCGCAGACGTGACAATGGCTGACGTTTCTGTCAGTTCTGTTAATGTGCCATCTAGTACCCAAACTATTCTTGTACCAAATGGAGTACTGCACTTGTCGAAAGACTGGCGCCCGGAGGGTACGACTTTTGTGGATGGGGTCATGCGGGCATCGGTCTTGAAGAGAGAAGATGATATCAAGGGCGATTCTGTGAAGGTAGAAACCATTCCCGATCTGCTGAGTTTCGTGAAAATTGTGAGTTTTTCAGGTTTTGGACGCACAAGTATCCGTGGTTTGATTACTCAACTTTTTCACAATTCTATGACTGCGATTCTTGAAATGGATCGTTGATAACTAATTTCTGTAGGAACTGAATGTGTAAGTTTTGAGCACTGATTTAAAATAGGATGATCTAAAAGACCAAAAATTCTTGATTCTTTTGCAGGTATCTCACTGTCATGATGCAGTTGTGTATGTTCTTGCACCGCTTAAATATGTCTCGGTGTTTGGTTGTTCGGACTCCATCATTGTACTAGGGGCTGTTGGAAAGGTGAGTCACCTGTTTTTTTGCTGCTTTCTTTTCAATTTGGTGAACAACTTCTCTACTGAATCATATGTTAGATTGGAAAGTCATTCGAACCTTTACCACTTTTGTTGACTGCGTTTTTAATCCTCTAAGTGACCTTATCTTAAAGCAAGGCTCTTACATGGTGCAAGAGCAGCACTGTTCTGGAGGTGAGGTGATGCTTTTAGCCATCCTATCTTTAGTTCTCTTAAATTGCAGCCTGGTCTTAAATTTCATTTCAAAAACGTGCAGGCAGTCCGGGTGGAGTACTGCGAGAGAGTTCAACTTATTGTCCCGACAGCTCGTATTACTATCGCTAATTGCCGTGAGTGTATGTTTCATCTTGGAGTGAACCAACGTCCTTTGTTTACTGGTGATAATCACAACCTCCAGGTACAGTTGCTCTTTGAGCCTGTCCACGAGAATCAGATTAAGTTTAGCACATTACACATCGGTCCGGTAGGGTGCAGCCATTCACAATTGCAAAGATTTCATTCTAAATCAACTTGAATCAATACCTGGAATGTTGATCGCCGCTTCGATATTTTCTTTTGTTTGTGGTCTCAAGCAGGTGGCTCCATATAATACGTTCTATCCAAAATTGGAAGCTCATTTGGCACAAGTTGGAGTTGACGCTACAGTTAATAGATGGGACCGGTTACTGACTTTGGGGATGGTAGACCCTCATGATGCTTTTATTCATCCTGCTGATTCTACGGATACACGATCTGAAGGAGCAACTCTACTCTCACCAGAGAAATTTTTGACATTTTCGGTATGTAAATATATTTCTTGTCAGTTCTAGAGTGCGGCTTCTACATGTAAATTCATTCTTATACTTGGAGTGTAGCTCTGTTTCTGTCATCTTAATATAAAGTAACATTATTTTCTTTTTAGAACTGTAATCAACCCTCAAAGTTTGTTGGCTTTTTGAAATAATTCGTACGTTGGTTTCACTGGCATTCATAGGTTCCTAGGTGGAATGAAGCCGATTCTGAGCTGCTTCTGACTCGGGCTAACCCTTTCTTACTACCCAAGCCATATCTTCTTGCTCAGCAACACAGGGTAAGACTGATTTCGTACCACTTGCTTGAAGCTGTGAGGGGCTTCTAAGGGTCCACATGATGAAGAGTAATCATAAAATTATGTATCCAATAATAAGCTGCGTAGTGTCTAGTTTGGCCAGGTCGTAAATGAAACACCAGGTTCAAGTACTTTGTATTGTCATGAGCAGTGTAAAGCAGCTGAGGATCTAAAGCAAAATCTGAAGACCATCATGCTTGAGGAAGGGAAGAAACGCGGGGTGATTTTGGCTATTCATGGGCATTTCCGCGACTGGCTTTTTGGTAATCTCATCCCCGGTTTATCATCGTTGCCTTTAATATCTCACAATTTTTCTATTGCAACTAAGCTCCTGGTGCTAATTGTGTTTTGTGCTATATATGCAGCCTCTGGTAATATCCGACAAATATATGAGCTTCAAGCACTGGATAGGTTGGACAGCGTAGGCATGGAGTAGAGTTTCCAGCACTGAGATTTATTGTCCATGTGCACAATCTTTGTTGATTGTTCCAATACATGGCCAGTTCGCTACTTTGGTAGAGGCGACCAGGTTGCGTCAGATTTACTGTTGGTGATTCATGTACTCCAGACTTCGGTGAGGCAAAATTGAGCAAAGGGTTCTTTATGCCTCTCTTAAAGCAGAAATCTGCTTGGTGTTTGGGGTCAGTTGTAGTTCAGTAACGACGTTGGATGAACAGATTCAATTCACAACTAAAAGAGATGATGTAATTGGCAGATGGGGTGCTACAGTTTCTTCATCTGGTAGGTGGGGACTGATTACCAAGTAGCCTCGACATAATTTATTAACATACGAGGTTTGTATTTCAGAAACTTTGCAACAGATTTAGGTATGGAAGGATTGGGTCGCCAATTGAGGTTTTAAATCTGTATGAACATAATTGCCAAATAATAATCTGCGTTCTGCTTTCTAAAGCTGATGCTGTTACTTCAAGCACCGGTGTGCAGATGATCATCAAATTTCTGTGCAGAATCCATTTCGATTGGGTCGAATCATTTTCAGCAACTATCGATTTTTATAATCGTGCTTCGCATATTTGTGACCTTCATGAGTGTGCTGTGTCACGACCTTTTTTTCTCGAGGGTAATATTTTTGTTGAAAATGGTACGAACTTTTGCGCGATAGTTATATGACGAATCCAATAACGATTATTCACTTTGTATATATTATCATAATACGGTTCAACGTCGAATAGTGTGAGGAATATGAGCTGGAATATCAATAAAGTTTTAATTACAGCTTGAATAGAAGCCTTCAAACATACAAGCACTTATTCCTACTTCCATGCATCTCTTTAACGCTTGCGCATCCCAGTTTGGTCCGAGGAAGTGCTTTCAAATATTTTATCAGCGTTGACCACTTCGAAACCATCTCGACGATGCCATTCATGAATCTGTAAGCAACAATTTTAATCAAATTGCCTTGAAACAGATGCTCAAATGCAACGTCGAACAGTATATGCTCACAGTGAAATTTAAAGTTGATTCTGCTCGGAAATAAGGAGCATACGAACGTCAAAGATGTAAACCTCAGAAATTCACAGAAATTCTCCTGCATGGAAAAGATTCACAAGCAAACAGAAGCAGTCACATAAAATTCGCTTATAATAAGATTACACACCTGATCTGCATCCAGGTCGCTGTGAATGGGAAGGACAAGGCGCTCGGCAAATTCAATGTATGATGCAGGAACTTGTTCCACATCACCACCAGCAAATGTAAAAGTCACTGTATCAGCAACCGATGAGCTCTGCTGTAGTCCACCGTCTGGACTGACTGATCAACCAAAAGAAGAACGTCAGTATCGTCGTCCTCTGCCAAAAAGATCCAGCCTCCAAATCACGAATTTTGCGAAGTTACCTTTCAATATGCCTCCTTCACTGTTGAGCTTGATGCCATTCTCCTGGAGAAAGTCATTCAATTTTTCAATATTTCGAAGGGATCCAAGCCGGTGCACAGACACAGTGGTGTGGTTTAGTGCGTAGCCATTCACCAGCGTCCAAGCTGCGTATTCGCTCTCCCTGCCAAGTCAATAAAAAAACTCATATTAATTGGACGAAACGAGGTTATTTTCATATCCACACCGCCCCGCCCCCCTCTCACAGCGCTTAGCACTGGCAGTAGGATCAGTGAAGGTAAGTATGTACTGCAGAAAAGTCTCTTTACTTTGCAAGAGCCTGATAGTCGGATAAGTGAGGAGTGGGCCACGTCAAAGAATTCAGCACGCTTGCAGTAGCCGCATGCTTAGAGATAGTGCCCGACTTGCTAGTATACCTCCTTATGATTTCCTGCAATGTAGTTACGTACTTGTGAGGGCTTTGGCTAGTTTCAAATCGCTTATAAAACAAATCGTTCCTTCTACAAGATTGTAAGTTCACAAATAGCATAAGTGAACATACTCGTAACATTTCTCATGTAGAAGACGAAACAGAATACATCTCTTAAAAATGGTCGCTCTCTTGGCAGGGAAAACTATTTCATGAGTGGATGGAAGAATTATGAACAAGGTCAAGGATATCCTTTTACCTGGGCCTCACTGCTCAGTTGGTTTACGATAATTTCGGAGATAAAGATTCGAGGGAGGGGGCCATCGGCTTCACTGCCATCCATGTCCAGCAGATGGTCAGGTGGTGAAAACCAGAGCGCACGCAACTTTTTGGCCGGAAATCGCAGCTCATCACGGACTTCGTACCCAAGGTCAAGGAACACTTGAGACATAGCATCTATTCCACATCCATCAACCTGAAATCGCATGATAACTTCAATCCTTAATTTGATACTTCCATCTCAGTGCAAACAACTAGGTAAGTGAAACAGTAACGCAAAGCGGGCTGTACATGTGTTTTCAGAATAAACGATCTTGTGAAACCTTGTCAATGAAACGATAATGGAAGAAAGGGAATCTCTGAAACAAAGCTCCTCACGAGGAATCAAACAAAAACGGACATACCCCAAACGTTCGGAATGCAAAATGGTCATAACAGACGGGCCCGCCATCGTGCTTCCGAATGAGATCGAGAGCGGCCATAGCCGTGGGGTTTTTCGTTAAATAAGGTCTCACCATTGCCGACAAGAGACTCCGCATCAATGGCACCAGCGGTAGTCCCTGTGAATAGCATTGATTAAGCAAGGCTCCAAAATGAAATACATCATGAAAATTCCTCGTCATAATTGAACCAACTACGTCATTCTCTATGGCGGATCTCAACTCTACAAGCAGCACAAATAATCTACAGCGATTGAAGTAAAATTAGATTACAAAACGCAACAAACAATACGTCTCGCACACTTGCATGCGAGACACATAAACACTCCCATCAGTTAAAGATCGTAACTCGAGTACTGCCATGCGAAGAAGAGAACATGGAAAATTAAAACGAAACACGCACTTCTTGCTGGCCGGAGTCCACAGTCGTACGCAAGACATTCGTGGCGACCGAAGAGCCTTCCCGACGCACCATCTGTCTGTTCTTACTGAGCGGACTCGCATCCCACCTCGAAAAGAGACAGGAATCACGAAACACGGGCGGGATCTTCACACCGCAGTGGAAATCCCTCCTCTCCCCTGCACACAATCCACCACAGCGGACGCGCGGGCTCACAGTCGTCGCAACACTCAACGCCCTCACCGACGCACCCAACATGCAACAACCTCCACTGCCAACGCCTGTCGTCACTCTTGCACTCACCGAAAATGCCATCAAAGATTTTTTCCTTCCCACCAATTCAATCCTCTGTTACCTTCACGATTTCCACAACCCAGACCCACAACCCACCATTAAACAACTCCTCGAAAACTCACATAACTCACAGATCTCACACGCTCCACTCCAAACTCACATCACTCAACTCAAATCTCTCACACGCAATTCCCTCAAGACGGACTCCGATCGTGTAGCTGTATGTAGACCCACCACGGCAGTGAAGGCATCAACGAGATTCTTGCGAGGAAAAAAAATTCCAGGGAGCGAGAGATTACGACAGGCAATGGCTTCTCATGCTCCTCCTCCTCTTCCTCTTCCTTTCTTTCTTTCCTTCTTTCTTTCTTTCTTCCTCTCAGGTTGAAGAGTTCGGGTGCGTATGCAGAATTGATGTGTAACGGTTGCAATCCACGTCAATAACATATCCTGCTTGCGTGGTGAAAAATATATATATATCTTTACCTGTTTTCACACCCAGAGTAGTCTGGTCCACCTCCATCCGGTGTCCTTCGTGGATGAGCATCAGGGTTCATTCGCTCACGTCACCTCGAGGTTTTGACGGAGTGAAACCCACTCGAGGCATCGTGTTGGGAAACTCGTCTTGCTTATCCCCTGCGTCCAGGATTTTGGGTATTGTTGTGAATTTGTTGCCACTGCTCTTTCCTTCCCTAGATTCGTGGATCTATTGGAGCTTTGTCGACGTGCGTGGTTTTGTTTTTGCGGTTCTGTCGAAATCCGTTTTTTATCGTGCTCTGTGCTGTTTAGTCATTAGGGTTACCATTTGGTTTGCAGTAACAGCGCATCCTAATGTGGTTCAGGAATCTTGTGTGTGAGAACTACTGTGAGAATGCATTGAGGCTTTGCGACCTTCCCTTAGGGTTTTTGTTTGTTTGTTTGTTTGTCTGTTTGCTTGTTTGCATCTTCATGAATTAGATGTTAGTATGTAGAGATTTGCAACTGTTGATATAGTATTGCTAGTTCAAGGCGTTCGCGAGTGGTTGTTATCAAATCACCCGTCTCGGGAGCCTTTTAATTGAAGTCATTCTAGCCCCAAGCGCTAGACCGCAACGTCGTTTAGTCATCAACATTTCCCTGACAATTAACTTTGGAAATGCAGAAACCATCACTACCTCACCACCATGGGATTTTTTGGACGTAAGAAGAAAGCAGAGGAGACTCTTCCACCAGCTCCCCAGCCAAGCAAACCTAACTTGGAGTCACCCGCCATAGCCGAACCTCCCAAACCTGACATCAACGCAGCTTTCAAATCGGAGACAAGTGTATTCGAATTCGGGTCCAGCAGTGACGATGGCGTTACTCTAGCTGGATACTGCCCTGTCTCAGATGAAATGGAGCCTTGCAGGTGGGAAATTCTTCCCTCTGGGGGCAACGAAGCTCCCAAGTTCCGCATCATTTTCTGAGGAGATGCTTGCTTGCTTCCAATGTATCTGTGAGGATAGGCTTCTGAACAAGGCTGATAACATTATATCATCAGATTGTCTTGTAACATTTTGTCATCAGAATGTATTGGGCTGTCAGTGATCATAGTGCGACTCTGCTTCCAGGAATTGAGATGATGAATTCATGCTTGACGTGCAATGCTTTGTTTTGTTTCTGCTTGTGGACGGTGAACTCTTGCTTCTGTTGCTGAAGGGATTTTTTGATCGTTGGCAACTGGATTATTCAACTTCCCTTTTGAGTAGATCCTGATATAATTGTGGATAACTTTATATTGTATTTGTGAGTTTAGCAGGACAGTTTAAAGTAGAATTATGGAGCAAGTTTCCTTGGTAGTGTCTTCTTTTGAAAAAATGATCTATTCGGTTTGTGATGTAAGTAGATGCTTGAGACTTGGTTATGTTGAAACGAAACGCAAAGATAAACAAATAGCGAAATAAATAAGTAAATGTGACATATGGCATTATGAATTGATTAGGGGTGTTGAAACATATGTTTTAGCAAACAATGTATTGGCGAATAAGTTGAAATATAGTCTTTTCTGTAGTATTGGAATGAATTGTCTATTAACTTATTAGGTTTCAATATTATATGTTTTATTCATATATTACAGGCATTACGAAAGAAATATTGCCATTTGTGATTTTGTGACTATACAATCACTCGTTTTGTTTTTATAAATGATCTTTCTAAATTCTTACTAAACTGACTTAAAGTAGAGCAAGTTCAATTGCTTAGTATTAATTACCGATTTAAATTTGTATTGAAATTCAATTTGTGGCAATTTTATTCCACTTGGTTTGATGTAGTTGTGTTAAGATTTATAATTTTAAAGTAATGTTGGAACCTACCAAAACATTTAAATAATTTTGTAAGATTTTATAAAAAGATTATGTATTGATGAGAGCATTTTAATGACTTGTATATATGTGTTACGTTTTATTAATTTTTATTAATTTTTAACTTTTTCCACTTTAGTAATAGAACAATAGTTTTCTCTGGAACCTACCCAATCTACGTTCTAATTTCTTTCAAATGTTTTCTTAGCTATATCTTCCTTAATATGAATTTTGTTGGAACAAAAAAAAATTATCTAGAGTCATTTAAGGATTGTATAGATGCTGCAAATCTCTTATTTGTTCAATATGTATGAAAAAGATGAGTCATTTTAAACATATGAGAATGTTACGAAATTTATTGCTTCTTTATTACCTCCTACTTGGTATTAGATAACTTTTTTATTTACACATTGTAATGTTG
Organism: Physcomitrellopsis africana; assembly: GCA_036785485.1. Taxonomy (NCBI): domain Eukaryota; kingdom Viridiplantae; phylum Streptophyta; class Bryopsida; order Funariales; family Funariaceae; genus Physcomitrellopsis; species Physcomitrellopsis africana. The sequence continues at coordinate 118,842 of JAWRVF010000300.1, read as the reverse complement.
TATCTTTTAGCATTTTTGAATTCGAAGAGTTCAATGTATTCAATTTTTCACTTCTTGCAACCAGTACTCTACAAACTCTAATATTTACCTTAAAATCCTCTTTGATTCTTTGATATCATGGTGCTATCTAAAACAGAGGCTTATCTTATTTTTATTCTCCAAGTGAAATCAGTCGCATCATCAATTAAATTTTTGGTGTACTTTTTACATTTATTCTTATAAAGTACCAATCCTTAAGTAATGAGGACATCATACCACTCATTTGGTATACTTGAGATTTCAAATTTATAGCTTTTATACATACAAGTTTTTTGTTATTATTATTTCTTATATCTTTAAAATTTATAATAAGCACATTCATATCTATTAAATTAAAAAAAATGATGAAATTATTGATTATTAATTTTTTTATGGTTTTTAAATTTGAAATTGAAATTTTAATTCATATTTTTTTATGAAATATAATAAAAATCGTATTATTTTTTTATTTTGATTTAATTTTTAATCTATTTTGTTTATGATTTAAATGACACTTTTTTAATTTTCAAAAAATAATCAATAATTTTTACATCTCAATAACAATAGAATAAGAATTTTTTTATTTATACCTCTCATTTTTTTTGAAAAAATATATTTTTTATATTATTCAACATATCAATTAAATAAATTTGTATGATACTTATAGATTAGTAATCTTACAAATAAAATTTAATTAGAACCACATTTTCTTATAATCAACTTGTAAATAAGTTTTATGTTTATAAGTGCTAGGTATAATGTCATCTTACTTTTTTTACAATCATCCTTTAATTTTAAGTTAAGTAATTTATATATTCACTGTCTATAAATAATCTGGTTTTTCATGTGTAAACTTATTAGTGCCATATACTTCAACAATGCATTAAAATATTTTTTTAATAAATGGATTTATTTCTGACGTAATTCTTAAGTTTTGTTTGTATCGAAGTTACTTTTATCTTGTGTGATAACTCTTCCAAAGATAAATTACTAAAATTATTATTTTTTATGGAAAAAATTTGTAAACAATATATATATATATATATATATATAGAAAATAAAAAATTATAAATTAAGATAATTTTGGTTTGGGTTTTTATTTTATTTTTTATTTTTTTAAAAAAAAATCCTTTTGTTTAATTTTTTGTTTTTTGTTTTTTCTATTAAATTAGACAATATTTTGCAATCAAAGATTGATAAAAAAATTTAAAAAACTACAATACATTTTGAGATTATAATATGACATATAATTATGCACCAAAACTAATTTTGAAACACTTTAGAATCAATATACAAACAATGTTTTGTAGCAAACTTTGATTGCTATGTCTTTTTATGTGCTACTAATAACCGTGTGGTTTCAATATTATAGTTTTACAAATAAGTCACTTAAAAAATATCATTTCATATCTTTTTTTTATAAGTACAAGTATGTAATTGCATAAATTTATTAGATAAGATGTGTATTTTAATTAACAACATTTAGTAATAATAAATAATTTTGTTCTTTACTTATTCAAGCATTGTAGATCAGATATGGCATGCGTGTCACATTGTTAATGAATGTTCTCTACATAGAAATGTATCTACTAATTGTCCATGGTTAAGCATCACAACTTGTGGTAATTAGTGGGAAGAAATATGACAACAAATTGTCTATTTTTTCTAAACAATAAAAATTACAAGTTATTACTCAGCCATATTTTTTTCATATATTATATAGAATAAAATGTATTGTCAAAAGAAGGAATATATATATATATATATATATATATATATATATATTTCATTGTTTCTTATTCTCACTTTAAAATATATCAAATAAAACTTCAAATTTTTAAATTATTTTAAATACTTTGAACAAACTTTTTAGAAGATTATAGATTGTACAGAAGATATTAGTGAAAAAAATTATTCAATTTAATTTTGATAATAAATAAATAAATAAAATCTAAAAGATCTAAAAACAATTATAATTTGCTTAAAATTTGAATGCTTAGATTGCAGCATATTAAAAACAAAATTTTCAAATCATCTAAACCTATATGAATTATTTAGACTATAGAACCTTGCATGTACATGAGGATCTTCTATCACAGCATTTGAATTTGACTTTTTACTTTTATTCTACAAATATAAAATGAAATAATTTAGTAGAGTCTTTAAATATTCAATCACTAAAAATCATTTCTAAAGTCATATATTTGGTCTGCTATGTAAATTTAGTACCAACTCCTTGTTTATAACTTTTATTCTATATATATATATATATATATATATATTTAAATTCTTCTTTTGATTGATTATGGAGAATCATAATAAAACCGAAATGAGCATAGCCTTGGACTAAAAGACAAGTAAAAACAAAAATTGATATCAATTGGCAAATAGAAAGAGAAGTTTAATTAAAAAATCTTAGAGTTAAAGAAGCAATAATCACATAATAAGGTTTAAAAGATGATATTAGAATGTAAAAATGCAATAATGTGGTAGAAGTGATACTTAGAAGAACACAATGTTTAATGTTCTAATATGCTTATATTAATGGTATGCAAATATATGATAATATAATGTTGTATGTTATAAGCTATAACTACCTATTACTTTTCTTTTTTTATATGCAAAATTTCATGTTTTAAATATTTATTATGTCAATTTACATGGATGATTTCTTTGAATACAAACAAGTGAACAACACACTCATTATTTCGTTTTTAAAGAAACCAGTATATAAATTTGATGTATCATTAATTTTGTAAGTTCATTAAACTAATGGATGAATTTACCAATACAAACATGTTTTACAACATGTTATGTATTGATTTGTACATTAGTTTTTTCATACAAATCAGAAAACAATTACTTTATTTTTAAGGAGTGTCTCACTTACATGATTACATCAGTATAAAAGTAGACTTGATACATATGCAGTTTAAATCCAAATTATCTTTTTAAATGAGCCATATTGTATAGATATGTTAAAATGTAATATTGATTGTATAACTTTGTAAGCTTTCTAGTGATTATATTCAATAGATATGCAATTTTTTGTATAAGTAAGTATGGTAATCTTTTGATGTTGTTAGCTATGTTATAATTGAACATTAAACAAAATATAAAAAATATACTATGTGTATAAATATATTTTAAATTATTAAATAATAAAATATGTAATTATATCTATGTTAAAATGAATTAAAGTAAGTAATTTTCATATCCTTTATGGTATACAAAGGAAGAAAATATATAAAGCTTTTATTTAAAGTTTGTAGATATAGAAATTAAATCTGATACATTGATGTATCCATCAACTACTATATAAAGTACAAAAATTTAATATATGTATCTTTATGTATTTCTCTGTATATAAACATTAAAATCGTAATTTAATAATATTACTATAAATGGAATATAAAAGTAAGTAATAATTCTAAATAGTTACAATTTCTTTTTTGTCTAGTATGCATCATTCATGTTCATTTTGTATGTTAAAGAACCCAAAGAAAATCAATAATGAATGAGATTTTGGCAACTGAATTCAAATGTGAAAATTATTTGTTATATAGTATTACAAATTCAAATATATTATTATTATTATTATTATTTATGTGTTTATAGTACAGAACAAATGCGAAATGTTGTACAAAAATTTAGTGCAGCAAAAACAACATCATCTATATGTTAAAATATACATACCACTTAAAATTAATTATTCATTTAATTAATCTATTTCTTTTTTACACAATATTTTATATGATGAAAAAAAGGTATTAAATTTAGATGGCTTACGCACTTCTTTTAAACAAACTTGTATTAACCCATGTTATGTATGTGGCATATAAGTTTTTCTAAACTAAATAAGTATTAGTTCGTGTATGTTGTCATAAGTGTGTGCAAACTACTCTTATTACTTTACAATACAAATTTAAATATCAAAAGCCTGATAACACAATTTTCTAAATCATAAATTTTAGGTAGTAAATTAAAGTAATGTATTTTAAATTTAAATGATATTACCTCACAATTTTTTATTTCAATAGAATAGTTTTATACATAACTACTGTACTTGAAAAAGTATCAAATATATAATGATAACATTAACACTATGGTATTTTTACCAGTGTCTATCCAGAACATCTCTTGTAATATATAATGAATATTTTAATTTTACTTTTAATTATTTTAAACATACAAATCATCTCATATTATTTTCAATATTATGTATAATCACATTATGTAAATTATTCCAAAATTTTCTATCAAATTTTTTCATAAAATATAGCACAACAATATCCATTATATTATATTTACTTTTGATAAAAATATAGTTGTTATAATCTAATAAAATACAATTGTTATAATCCAATAAAATGTGGTACAAAATTATTCCATTTTACTATATGTTTGGATGAAATTGGAAGTAATACCCATTGAACCATTACAACCATGTTCACATTAAGACATTAAATTCCATTCTTTTCTATTAAAACTTACAATTAGATTGTACTATAAAGGTGACTACAGTCATATAAGTTCATAGTTTCTTTTTCAACAATGACGAGCATATATTGAACCATGAATAAAATTCACAACCTCCATGTTTTTAGTTTCTATAAATATATATATATATATATATATGAAATAAATGCCCTCTTTTACATATTATTGTCATGACCCACACTACATTAAACAACCATCACACTACATAATATTGTGCAAAACAAATATTTATATCATCACAAAGTCTTGCTCTATTACTGTATTATTCTACGCATAAAGTCATTTTATATTATATAAAGAGCACTATGTGTTAGTATCAATTGGCACAAAGATCTTTTCATGAAAAGAGGGCAATACAAACCACTATAATAATTTTACATAGTGGCTAATAAAGAGAAGGTAATAACAAAGAACACAATAGCTTCATACTTCATTCATTGAGCTACAAGGAAAGGGCAATGACAACCACTATGATAGCTTTGCATAATGATCCATAAAGGAAGGATAATAACAAAAGCACATCATACATTGAAGTACACACAGAGGACAGTGAACACAATAAGTAGATAGTAACAAACACAACAAATCTTCTTTTGAGCAAGTTCTAAAATTATTTTTCAGAATTCTTTCTTCAAAATTCTTGTTTGAAAATTGCCACCCTTTGCCAAATTCATGGATCAAAACATTTTATGGAAGCTAGGTTAGATCCATAAATTGAAACTCAAAGTAAGCTGAGGTTTGGTACATCACCACCAACTAAAATTCCTAAATTACCAAACCCTAGCGCTAAAATGCATGAGCTAGTTGCTCCTAAAGCAAGTTCATAACACATCTTCAAGTCCAAGTCATATCTTCGCAAGAGTTTCAAAAAACCGGTGATTTTCAGAAAGACTATTAGGTTTCAGTGAAATGGGTGCACACTTTTGTAGCCATTTCTGTGTATTCACGCACCTGCATGCAAGCTTCAAATGGAAGTATGCCACTTGTGTTTTTTTCCCTTTTGCTTCCAACTTTCTCGTTGTTTGTTGTGTTGATTTATTTTGATGGTGCCACTACTTTTGCTCTGATCGACTGCAAAGCTCAACATTGACCCAACACTGCAAAGTCAATTGAAAAGGTGGGGAAAGCTCTTCCCTGCAGCATGGAACTCTGCACTGTGGGTTTCCCTTTTTGCGAAGAATGTGAACTGCAGGAATTGGTAAGAAAACTGTGCTTGAAAAGATTGCACGAGTAGAATTATTATTGTGATAATGCCGTGTAGTAATGAGAGGATCGATCACTACCCATGTGGTAGATTGCATGTGTTGCTTAACAAAAACACTTGCTTAACCATCAGAATGTGTTTTATGAAAGCTTAAGGAAGAAGAATGAGTAATAGAAAAAGGGTCCTCATGAACTTAATTGCGCAAGGTTGCGGTACAAGTGCAGCGAGTGGCAGGCAAATTTTTTCTTGCAGAAAGCTCTGGCATGGTGGTCAGGCTCTGGATTTGCAGCAGAGGATGCAGCACAAATGGTGGCCCTAGGAAGACCCACAAAAGCGAGCCTCTCTCTAAAAGGATCGGTAGACAGTCGGTCATTCTGCCTTCAATTTTGAAGAAATTTGTTACAATCATGAATCTCTCTCTCTTGCTCGAAATATTGTTGCAAACCCTTCCATTGGGAAATCATTAAATCCTTTCGGGTGGGCCATGGTCGGATTAGATATTGTGGTGGTGTACCTTGTAGCGCTTGAGAATTTCGCTGTAGCTAATCCATTGCAGATTCGATCTGCTGCACTAGGAAGACGAAGAAGAAGATCGGTCGTGGATCTGCCAATCTGCCCTAAAAAAGTGTTGGCGTTGTCCGCACGGGTATTGTTACTGGTCTGTGGAGCATGTGCCCCGTCCGTGAATTAACTAAGAAAATCGTGGCATTGATCTAGTACTTGTATGCAGGCCGCCGTATTCAATAACCTGGTACACTCACTCCCAAAAAAGCTTGAATTTCTTCCACAGCTACTCTTCCACGGTCTATACGGCATGTCTGTACAGGTTCTTGCATATGTGTGTGTGTGTGTCGAGCAGCTGCGAGGTGTAATTTACCTTCATGAGATAAAGAGGGAGCATCGAAACAAAGTGAATAAGACCATTGGAAATAGAGTAAAACAACATGCACTGTTGCAGGATGACAAAGATTGTGCAAAAATTGGCGTTCACTGAACACTTGGGGAAGTGAAATGGGGGAGAAAAAAGAAGAAGAAACATTCAGCTACTACATTACAGGTTGATATATGAGATTTTTCTGAGTTTGATTAGGACAGATGCCGCATCTATGTATACATCGCAGCAACACATCCGAGTCACGTCTAAACAGGAGTGCACACTCCGTGCAAGAGGACTCCCTTTTTGTATCGACAGTCACCAAAACATACTAACATCTCCTAGTATTAGCTTCAACACCCTCACGTTAACAACTCTTTGCTACTCATCTTCGTCCTGTTCCTCTACTCCCTCATGGAGGTGGAAACAGATACGAGCTACACTAAAGAGAGAGCGAGAGAGAGAGAGAGAGAGAGTTCTTCTTTTTACCACGCAACCGGATGTAATGAACAACGACTGTTGGCAAATGTTGGCAAATTGCAAAAAAACCCAAGGCAGGATCACATGAAAGGTTTCATGAAACTCATGATGTGTGGAGGATCGACCGAGGACTCCAGTCGTCCTGCGTGTGCGCCATTCCTCTCCAGCAGCTCAACAACACCTTGCCTTCAAGACGAAATGCAATCGAAATGCGAGAGAGAGACGTCCCACTCGGAGGCAGCGGTAATGCCCGAGCAAGGGCTGCTGCTACAGCTGGAATCAGACAAGGCCGGCGAGCCGAAGTCGAAGAATTGGCCCGGACTGTGGCCCAGGAGCTCTTCGATCATTTCGGCAGCGAACTTGTCCTCCTCCGACATGGAACTCCCGCTGGAATTTTCCGGTTGCGGCGAATCGGCATGGACGGAGGCATTGTCGCGGAATTGCACTTTCCTTACCCAGTTGGCTTCTGCTTGCCTCCCTGTCTTCTTTTGCCATATCCCGAGGTTGGATTGCTCCGCGTCGAGGCACAGGCAAGTGAGCGACTGTGTCATGCGCGCGTCTTTCGTCTTCCCTTGCGCACCACCGCGTTGCTGCGACTGCACGTACCACCGGTGCAGCTTCGCGCTCAACGTGGTTGACAGCATCTGCGAGTTCAGGCCTTTGGGCGTGTTTGGGTCGTAGGGGAAATTGGTGCGAGCTCTCGCGCCGCACATGAACCTCGCTGCCTCGTCGTACGCGTGGGCCGCGTCCTCGGCGGTCTCGAATGTTCCTAACCATACCCTCGTTTTGCTGCAAAAAAGATCGCCACACAACTGCCATTAGTCAAAACGCAGATCTCATCGACACAAAGTCACTGCTCCAACTCACCACTCGGAATTCCTTCTTCCCCCTCGCAACACCATGCTCCAAAAACGGTTTTTAATTCTCTTCACGTAAAGTTGCTACACTCTCAATGTAGCTCCCCGATTCTACAATGCAAGTCTTCTATCCTCAAAAAAAACACCCCCTCAACTTACGAATTCTGAGGACAAATACGGAGTTCAAAGAGGAGGAAAGACGCAAACAGACAAGCTTCCCAGCTCTTCAACAACCAATGTAGACATAAAAACAAAATTCCCGCTAAAACAACATCCCACATTTTCACAATGGTCATCGGAAAAAAGGATCTGTGGTATGCTCGGAGGCAGGAGTGTGACTTACAGAAGTGGGTGGCGAATCTCGGAGACCCACGATCCCCAGTGCCTTTGGCGCACCCCTCGGTATCTCGGTGGCCTGCCCATGATCTCTCTGCAAACTCAGCGACACGAACTGGTAATTTCACGTCCTCAGGCTGGCTCTCGCTCACATACTCACTCACACGCTCTGCATTTCTGCACTGATCTAGACTTGCAACTGGGGAGACATAGTTTGTGTGGGTGTGTGTGTATGGTGGGAGCTGAGGAGTGCACAGCAGTGCGAGATGGCCAAAAATCAAGCAACTGCGAGGCAGATGGTCATGTCAGTGGTTCACACCAATGTTCATATATGTAAGGGACCGTCCGCCGCCAACAGAATATTAGCTTCGTGTTCTATTCCGTGTGCGATTCGAATAAGAGGTTTTTTTCTACTCTCGGTAACCGGCATCATCTACGATGGTTTTTTTCTGGGTTTCTCAGGTCGATTGCAAGTGCCAACTGATTAATGATCTCGTTGACTGACGTTGATTCCACTCATTTACTGTCAAAAATCTGTCCCCTCGGAATGAAAATCTGTGCCCAAATTAAACCGATTGACAGTGTCTTATGCAATCACTTCTCCTTGCCTCTCACTCAAAGTGGTTCGTGATCCTCCAATAATCAGTTTTTAGCTTTGTAACTTGGTCGTGGGTGGGAGCGTCGCTGCATTCAAGTTCTTCTCAGGGACAGAAACCACCTTCTTGTCCTTCTTTTCTAGTGAAAGGCTTTGGTAGAGATTTAGATCTTCTGAAGTAGGTTTCGGCATTTTATTTTGTTGTACAAATATTTTTTTCATAAGAGAATCAATGTGACGGCTCTAAATGCATGGGTCTTTCATCTTTGCGTTAAAATACCATAACTGCTGAGGATCTTGTCTTTGCTCGGTTCATTGACCGACTGCGCAAGTTCTGACCCGTAATCCGGGATCAACCCTCCCCCATGGGCGCATTCAAGAGCTCCACTATCGTTTCCACCTCCTGAAGAAAAGCTTGTCATGTGGGGTTCACTTTTCTTTCTTTCCATACGAGGCAAAGCCCCTCATCATACTCCCCTGTTAATTATCCTAATGACGAAATCTGTGTTCGCCACATGTGAAATCAAGACTGCCTTAGACCATCCACCCTAACTTGGGTGAAAGAAAACATAAAAACAAAACAAATACATGAACAAAAACCCAGTTTTACAAAGTACATGCGCAGCTTGGATTGCGCAGAAAATTTACTGTAAACAAACGCTCAGTTGTGTTTTCTAGACAATATTCAAGTTTCTTTTTTAGAACGGAAAAAAAAAAAGGTAGTCAGAGCAAGCCAGGTCAGCCAGCCAGCAGAATCCAATGCACTTCCCCGCAGCAGAGCTCCGTCACCCATCCGAGTTTCAGAGCTTGATTATGGTGATTAGGGGTGGGTCATGAGTGATTCCCTCATCGACTGACAAACTGCTCTCCTGCAAATCGTAACGGACGGCATTTTACCCTAAAATTTCTCCCGGAGTTTGCTGTAAAATTTTCTGGAGTATAGGCAGGAGACGGGCTAGACGAAGAAGTCTACGAGCAGTCAAAGCAGAGGCTCCCGTGAGGATGAGCCTGATTCGTTGCACATGTGGCCACTGTAGCAGCAATTCCGACTTTGCTTTTGTGCAATCAACTGTACCCCTCTTCAAGTCGTGCACCTTTTCAAAACCCTGATACTCGCCCTCACCATCCTCCCCACTTAACCCCGGCATTAATGAGGCCACACCCGCACCCTCCCTCTCGGCTTTCTAATTCCGCGTTGCAAACAAAACCCTTGCACCTTCTCTCCGTCCCAAGCTCCGATGTTCTGCCACTCCCACACACAATCCAACCAACATCCAGCTCCAGCATCGACTTGGTTCTTTTGGCTTGCGGGTGCGCACAAGGCACCGGAGCACATCGATGCCAGAAACACTCTAAAGGGACGCGAGAAATGGGGGAAAAAACACACACACGCGCAAAAGGGTCTCCGAAACCATGCCTCGGAAACAGCTCCAAACCCTAAAAGTGGAAAACCCCTCATGGAGTGGCTGAGCTGGGTCATGAGATAATATATATATATATATATATATAAATACATGTTCACTCGTTTATTTATTTACTTACATACAGATTAGTATAAACAAGTAGAAGCTTGTGTTACTGAGCACTGAAACAGCTCATCCAGACTAGTTCTGATTTCTCATTTTTGAAGATTCTTCCCAATGCGGGACTTGGGAAAGAAAACTAATTTTGTAAACTCCATATGAAGTCTAACTATTTGCATGAAATGGGTCCTTTTTTTTTCTTGATTAACACATAGATGAATAAGGGTTGCTGACATGGATTGTGCTGCCACATGGCAAAGGGGGGGGTGACCTATACTATATTATGGATGAATTAAAACCACGCTAACTATCTTTGCAACATGCCAACTTGGGCACCAAAGATGATGATAATGATGATGGTGATAATGCCCAATATGGAAGAATGATAGGCTAATGGGAAGGGGGGTGCCAAATTAGGAAATGGTAAGAGGGAGTTCGCCATTGGACAAGAGCATGTGAGGGTGATTAAGAGGGTTTGTCTTTGGGTGCGGTTATAAGGTACGAAGCGGGAATGGGGGTGGGCAGCCCCAACCCCCCTATCTCCACGCCTGGCAAAGCAGACTCCAGCCATGTGGTGTGGAAGCAGAGCAGAGCTTGACTGTTGTTGTGGATGAATAATGGCTGTTGTGGATGAATTAGAGGTATCGTCGTTGACCAGGGGTCCACGCCATCCATGTGTTCCCGTTCACACTCGCAAAGCATGTGGGTAGTAGTTTGAACTCACGCTAGTGAGTCTGAGTGAGTGAGTGAGTGAGTGAGTGAGTGAGTCTGTCTGTCTGAATGTGCATTTGTTGTGCTGTGATGGAATCCTGCATCATCGAATTCCACTGGAATTTACGTGTTCATTTTATTGAAAATCTATTCTTATAATTATAATTTTTTAATAGATTAAAGTGAAGCATTTGGTTGGCTTTTTACTCATCCTAATTTTTATGTTCTTGAAGTTAATTATTTAAAAAGTGTGTGTATATATTTCTTTTTTTCATTCTTTCTTTAATTATATACTATACATCTTGTTCTTCTTTTTTTCTTCTTTTTTTCTTTTTTTTGAGCTTTTAATTTTAAGAAACAAGATTCCCATCTTACAAACACTTTCTAAGACATACGTATATTTTAATGATAAAATCAATCACATGGAGGTGGTATAATAACCTTTTCTTACCTAAGATGCATTAATAAATGAGACATTCTTTTCCTTAGCTTTTACATTAATAGATTGTCTAGATATGAAATAACTACAACAATAAATGAACCAAAAAATAAATTAAGAATAGATTGATAAAGTCATCGGTTCCTCCATTACTGCAAATGTTCCATGCAAATCGTACTAATCCTGTAAAAGCAAATGCTTCCTTACTTAATAAGCTCTTTTATACCCAGTCAAAGCATTAACTTCTATATGTCCATAATCATTGACATTGACTAATTCCTTAAACATTAAAGATGAAGCATATCCAGTTTCATATCTAGGCTTCAGGGTTTTACTTTCTGGGTTAGCATTCAAGTTTTAGTTTCAGGATTAGGATTTAGTAATGATTTATATTTTTTTCTACATTGTGCTTGTGTGCTCATACCAAAAAATAATTGTGTGAGTTTTTAGGGTCAGAAGAAATTAATTGAGGATGAGATAACCTTTCATTGATTCTAGTTTAAGGTATGTGAAAAACCTCAACATCCACTTGATATTAAACACTAGAAGTCAAGCATTTGTTAGGCATTAAGTGTTTTTGCAGTCTTGTGTTAAAGTTCAAAGTATTTAAGTTTCAGTAATCTTTAAATGAACCCTCATAACCTTCTTATTGATTGTGATTAACCAAAGTCTAATCCCTTTTGAAGTTGATATCAAATTTCTTTCAGGAGCAATTATAGCTCATCATTTCTATTCTCATATATATATAGAGAGAGAGGTGAATATATATATACATATATAAATATATATATATATATGGGAGTAATGTGTTACATTTATGAAGTTGGATTTTTGTTGATGTGTGTGTGTATATATATATATATATATAGGGTGTTGCTAATGCAACCACAATTTTTGCTACTCCCACCACAATTTGTCATTCATATCACAATTTTTATTATTGTCACCACAACTTTTTCTTATTAATTTTTTAATTAGTTTATTATTGAAATTAAGTTTACTTTTTATATGATTTAATTTTTTTTTAAAAAAGTTAAAAATATTAATTTTTTTTTTTTATTGGAGTAGAAAAAACTGAAAAAATATGTTGAATGGGTGGCAGGTTGTGGTGGCAGTAGCAAAAACTATGATGACATCTTTTTTTCTTTTTTTTTACAAAAGATAAATATTTTTTTTGTAACAAGTAGCAAGTTTATTTGAATCACTTTGTTGGCTACATTGTTGTGTTATTCACAGGAAGATGGAGCAACTTTTAAAGGATGTTTCTAAATGAAGCATAGTTCAAGTAGTGTTGGGTTTCATGAGATGTCATCAAAATTTGATTATGTGACAAATCTTTTCATTTTCGACAGTAAGGTTGTGATTTTCTACTTTAATTTTTCAGTAATCAGAGGTGCAACAAGGTTCAGTTCTAAAACGTTCCAAAAACAAAAACAAAAAAACAAGTGAGAAAGAAGAAAGTAAATTAAAATAAAATAATGAAAAGAAAAACAGTGGGAAAAAGAAGGGAGAAAAGAAAAAACGAAAGAAACGAGCAATAAAGTAGCAATAAACAAATAAACAAACCAGTCAATAAAGTCAATATATACTTTGAGCAACATTCTGCCTTGAAAAGAGAATATAGTAAGCAAAAGTGATATCTGATTATGATGATTATTCTTCACATTATGCTTTAGAATTGACTAAATGCTTTACGTTAAAGGAAAGCTTACAAAAGCTTTAGAATTAGGTGCCCATCAAAAATTCAAACTATTTCAATTCACTGAAACATTCGCATGCAAAATACATGTGGTTTCGTTTGAACTTTTTAAAAAGAGGTAAAGTTGCAGGTTAATACTTTTTTTCATTGTGGGGATTCATAGAATACAAAAGAACAATCTGATATTGTCCAGGTTAATTAATTGATTAATTTATTTCTTCTTTTTTGGACATTACCTCAGTTCTAAAAAGTAATTAAAAACATACACGGATATTAATTGAACTCAAGATTAAATCCCACTGAGAATTTCGTGATCCAAAACAAAAACTCTGTTATTGCATTTGGAATAGCCTCTAATTTCAGTTGCCTTCTCAAACCTTCTACCTCTTAATAATAGTAAGCTTAAAATAAAACAAAAATAATCCCTGGTCTGAATGTGATTAGTTATATAGATACCAAAAATAAATAGTAATAGTCAAATTTGGTTATACAATATTATTTTACTTAAGAAAAATTTTAAAGTATAATTTACATAATAAGTAGTAATTTGTGATCATGATTGTTTCATGCAATTTTATATCAATTTTCGATTTTAATTTAATGGTTTTTTTTCCATGCCCAATTTTATTGTAATGTTCATCTTTGAGTCTAATAATAAAACTGTATATCAATTTTTTTTAAAACTTTGGACCAATTATATGGGCAAATTCTTGACAACATTAATACATTTATTTATTTTTTGTACCCCACATGAGTAGGTGTAAGACAACCCTACACTACGTACAATATATACATAATTTCATATTGATAATGTATGAAGTATTATAACATTGCAATGTGATGCAACTATCAACTGGCTCCATGTAATTCTTTTGACACAGAAAAAATTATAATTTATTTACAATTCTAAATTTCAGTACGGTTATTGTTCCTGCTTCTGCATAGAAATAAACACATAAATTAAAGAGATAGTTTTAACTTATTTATTTAAAATACTGAAGTGTAAATTAAATTGACATTGATATAACTATATTAAATAACCCTACATTCTTAAACTATCTTGTGTAGTTAATCTTGAAGCTTCCAATTTTGTAAGTATAATGATATTGATTAAAAAGCATATGTATATATATATATATATATATATGCACATACATGTTTATCTTTTTATTTTTTCTCAAGGTAACATAAAAATTTCATAAAACATTTTATTTCAAATTATAAGCAATGAATACAGAAATTTGCTGTACTAATCTTTAAAAGAATCTTTTAAAAATAACCCAGTAATTGTGCCTGTATATGTAAATAAACTCACACTGATTATAAATCATTTAGAAACTATGAAAATTAGTCATTATTAATCCCTACCAACAACTTGATCAACACCTTACTTAGGTGATGAGTTTGAATATATATATATATATATATATATATATATAATGTTGTACTTATATTTTAAGGAAAAAATTATATGTATATATTATTTTTTAATATATAAATCTAATTTTCTATATTTAAAATTTTCTTTAAATAATATTATCTATTGATTATTACAAAGACATGTCAATTTTTGTTCCAATGACATTTTGAAGTGGCAAAAGCATGGACCTTTTTTTGCACACAAAGATGACCAAATAAATCATGAAATGATATATATATATATATATATATATATATGTGTATATATATATATATATATATATATATACATATTTACCAAAACAAAATCATTATTCAAATACATCATTTCTGTGTCATTATTTTGTAACTGTTTCCGTTACTTACTTTTGAACAAGACCTGTTAGCTTGATTACCATCCTATTTCGTGCAACATTTTTCCACGAGTTTTTATTTTTTATTTTTTAAAAGTAATAATTGGGTAAAAACATACTTATTTTCTACTGCAGATAAGATGTGTTTTTTTCAAGGAAATAAATTTTTATTTTAGTTAATATGATAAGAAACAAGGATTGATATTTTGATTCTCAAGGTTTGTATTTATTTTGTCTTGCTTTGCTTTGCTTTGTTTTGATTTTGTTTTGTTTTTTAAATTTTTGTTCTTTTTTGGTTTCACTAATATTATGTATCTAAATTTTTTATGTCTGTATTTTTTTTTAAAATTTTAATGGTCAAAGCATGTGCAAAAATCATACATTAAAAGAATATTTCATTCATTCATAACTGTAAGTTACATTGGTGAGGTCACTAGTGTAGCAACCGAAATTTCACCTACTGTCTGTTTTTTCAAAAAAAAAATTGTTTTGTTTTGTTTTGTTTTTTGTTTTTGTCAATCTCTGGAGTCTCCTCTTTTTTTAAGTCGTGAGCTTGTTTATATCTTGGCTAATTTCTTTGAGTCTTTTTAAGAAAAAGTTTGACCTGGCAAGAGACTTTTGATCTGCAAATATTACACACATAATAAAGATAGTTGTACAAATATACCGATTTCTAATTTGTCTTTGATAGCAAATTGTGTATGTCATGCACTTACTAATCTAAAATAATGACATGTTGATTCTCTAAAGAATAATTGAAGGGATAAAGTTTGAGTTTAAAAAACCTTTTGAATAAAGTCAGCTGCCCATCAAACTTAAATTGGAAAGTTTACATCTATAGCATTTTATGTCAACTTTATAATTATGAATACTGTTAGACTTGCAATATTTTAGTTTTTAGTTTTTTTATGTTTTTTTTTAGTTTTTTAGTTTTTTATTTTTTTTCCTTCAATATGTGTGTGTGTATATATATATATATATATATATACACATTAAATTTATGCTATTCTAGATAAATGTTTTATTTAAAAAAGTTTTTTTTTTTTTAATATGAATCAAAGTTATAGCAACTAGCTAGAGACATCAAATGAAACAACATTGTTCTTGTGCACCAATCTTTATTGTAATATAAATCATAAGTAATAATAATAAGTCTTTGTAGCCTTTAAAAATAACAGTGAGAAAAATATTTATTTATTTATTAAACTTAAAAAATCATACAAAAATTATATTTCTAATTTTAAAATAAAAATTTAAAAATCCAGTGTGGATAAAATTATATATATATATATATATATATATATAATGACATAAGAATGACATTTTGATGTTGGAATTCAAATATTTAATTCAGAAATAATAACCTTGGATCCTATTACTTAGTAATAAAAAATATTTAAAATTTTAAGCATAATTATTTATTAACCAAATCATTATTGTTAAATATTCTAGTTATAAGTTTATATATATATATATATATATATATATATATATAATTGTATACAACTTGTTATTATGGGATTTATCTTCTTAATCAAAATTCTTCAAAAAGATATAAATATAATCAATAGATTTATTCATATTATTTTAATTTGTAATTATTGTTTAAATAAAATAGTATAAAAATAGCATACACATATATATATATATATATATATATAGATATTTTTGTGATCATTGAAGCATTGATCTAATTCTTTATAGCTCTTGCAACAATTATACAAAATTCATCAATAAAAATTATATAGTTTTATTTTTGGATTCCTTCTTCAAAACTTGAATCGAGAAGAAAATCACAAAAGTAACCAAATTACACATCTTCTTATCATCCAGAGTAATTCCAAGATAAGCGGTTACATTTTGACAAGTAGAAATTACCACAATCATCACATCTTCACATATTTATGTGTTAAAAAAAAATATATATATATATATATATATATATATAAATATAATTGATTTTTTCATAGAACAAAATGAGCAAATGACATGTGCATGTGTAAAAAGAATGCCAAAAATTGTTAGCAATTATGAGTTTAAACTTGGTATACCTCTGAAGCATTAGAAGTTGGAATGCAGGATTCTAAAGAAAGTGAGCATGTTGGTTTTATTTGCAATCCCTAAATCTTTCATCAATCACATCTCTTGTTTGTCGATTGGCATCACTTGCTTGAGCCCACATCATTCTCCTTTTTTAAGCTATCAATTAAGAACCAATCATCCCAATTGCACATTAACTCACTAGAGCCAAAGAAACTTTCTAAGGCTTGGGAGGTTGGGCTCTTTTCTTTTTAATGGACCCTTCAATGGCCCTATTGCACCTCCACCCTTCTCAAGCCCTAATTTTGGTTTGATGTACCCTTTTTTTGGTAGCATATGTAGTCTTTGCTCATTTATTGAAATGTGAAGTTGGGTGGTCCATTCTTTTGTTTTTCCTTCTTCCAAGAGCATTTTGGATTTATAGATGTTGTCCCCACAATCTCAATCTCTTTGCTTTGTCAACTTTTGTTATCCTTCAAAGTAATTGTTACCATAAATGAATGGATGAATACTGCACATACTGGATGATAAACCAAATTGCATTACAATTGTGTAAAAAGTGGATGACAAGAACATGCGTTATGACAATTATTCAAAACTTGTTTCCATTTTAGATTCAGTCCATCTCTTGATCTCTACACAACTTGAAACCCCTTTTTATTTATTTATTTATTTATTTATTTATTTTGATGCTTCTTCTGTAAATTGATGCACGTTTTACAGAAAGTACTGTTTGAATATTTATTTGGTAGCTTTATCCATATCATCATATGAAAAATAATCATCTAACATAAAATTTTACTAATCCAAGCAGAAATATTTAGTTTTTTTTATTTTTTATTTTTTAGATAATAATTTCATTACTTTCTCAATTATTTAAAAAAAATGTATTGATACTATGGTAAATATTTTTTCAAACGTATCAATTTTCATTTGCTGTTATATTTCTATAAATATTGCATTACCAAAATGCGATATATCATTTTTATTTTTTATTCTGATATTAAGTTTTTTTAGATATTTGAATTGGTTAATTTGAAGACATGGGTATGTGTGTGTGCATGCATGCAATATTTTTCAAAATTTCTTTATGAAAATGTTTCTAATAAAACATTTCGTAAAAAAAACAACTCTTACATTAAGTTCCTGCAATTGTTTTTTACTGATAATTTTATCACTCTTTAATGATATTTTTATAAATCTTATTGATCAAAATGTTTTCATTAACTTCTCCATTTGTTCAAGTGGAACCTGAAATTTCGGTACATTGCAGTATAGACTGCATCTGTTACAGAACAATCATTTGCACCACTCTAATACTTCTTTAAAAAAACTGAAGAGTTGGCGAATCCACATGCTACTAAAGTAAACCACTGAACCTCCATACCTTTCATTTAAGGTAAATTCTGTACTGTCCTGAACACACAGTGGACATGGTTATAATTTATCCCCACACTCTACAATATTCACAATACAAAGATAAAAATAAAAATAACTACACACAAAACAAATATTGCCAACGTATCAATTAATAACAACTGACATATCAACTTTTCGTCATCATTCATATCACTGTTTTTGTAGGTTTTTTCATAATAAATTTTGAATGGTTTACTTCCAAAGGCTTGATTTTGATTTTGATTTTGATTATTATTTTACCCAGTAGAAAAGAAGTCAACAAGAAATAGAGCTGAAAAAGGATTCCAACACGCACACAGCATGTGACCACATGAATTTTTAATTGGTAGTCTTAAGAATTCGCTTCCACTGTCTTTCCGCAATGGAAGTCAACACCATCAACACAAAAAGATTATGTTCAAGGGGGTTGACAAATTTATCACTCCTTGTCATGACTTGCCTTTACTGATCCTGTCTTTGAATGCAATAGGGAGTTGTGTCATTAATGAACCGAAGAAGCAGAGACCACGTATGACGCAAATTTTTTTCGGCTGTGGATCTAGAATCATCAATTTTGTTGATGATCAGCAGAAATATCTCACAAAATGAGCTTGAATTAGCGGGATGTGGTACTCTTTACTATTCACGAATCTCGGGACAAAGTGTGTGTCAGTTTCTGACAATGGAAAGAGCTTTATCAAAGTACGATATGCTGCACCAATTTCATACATGATGGGAGAATTCCTCTTTCGCAATCAGTTCCGGTATTCCGGTAGTATCAGATGATGCAAGCATCATTAACTACAGGGGTACAGGGGCACAGTTTACAAGAGTATGGGCTTGCCTACGAATAGTTGTTTTCCTCTGAGCTCATGGTAGGCATTTGTTTCGTGCATTACAGGAATGTGCCTAGCCCCAGCAGTGATTCCAGAGCCATCGGATGTTCGCTTTCAAATCCTTCTGCTCACAAGTTCCGCAAGGACTACAAACATTCGCTACAAATCACTATTCCAAGATGTCAGGAACCAACGGTCACTGCTTCAAGCTCTCTGCAAATGTTTTCTTGTGAGAAATGTAGACAAAAACTGAAGGAATATGCGCCAACCTACAACATGGTGCACTTAGAGAACCTAGAAATTTAGAACTACGATTATTGTTACGACAGAACTGATCACAAAAACAAATAATCTTTACAAAGCAGGCTATGTGATAACTGCAAACCGTTAACTGCAAAATATGATCAACTTGAAAACAAGCCATCAAGAAACAATTGCAAATCAGATTGCTTCATAATAGGAACCTGTGAAGCCTCTGCAGGGGTGTAATCAGAATCCAAGAGGGCCAACACTTGTTCGTGAGCTTCCAAGATGTTGGATTTTATGAGCCTGAAAAGGATGGACCTAGTCGAAGAGTTCTGCAGATACAAACACATTTTTGAGACTATATCAGGCACTTGCAGCTTCACAACTTCTTCAACGGCGGCTACCATTCCAGCCAGCTTGTCTGGAGTGGCAAAAGCTTGTTCTTTTAAGGGCTTACGTACTTCTGCATCCACAGGACGACTCCGAATAGCCGCCTTGACAGCTGTTACCTTGGTAATAAAGGAGAGCAAAGGCTCGATCGTGATCTTTGTCACCAGCATGATGAATTGCTCACAAGTGACCTTTAGATTCTTTTCAAGCTCTTTCTTTGCATCTGTTTGGTAGTCCATCACTCTAGGTGAAAAAGTCCGAGCAAGGGATTGACTGCTCCAAAGTGAGGCCCGTCCTCTCAGAACTCGGCGTACATGGTCAAGCAAGTGTGTGAAATCAAGTTCCTTATGTGTTACTGAAAAGTCTATCTCAAAAGGAGCAATCTGCTCACGAAGAATTAAAAGATGCTTGATAAGGAAAAGCTGTGCGTCCATTTCAGTTGCTCGTCTCTCAATCAACTTGCTAGACCTTTGTATTGAGGTCGAACACATGTTGATAGCATCTTGCGCAAGACTCGTAAAAATCGGTCGTTCTAAACACCGGTACAGCTTAGACAGACAGGAGAGAGTCTTCCCCAAGGGCGGGTACCATGTTAAGTAAGAGTCTCTACTCTCCTCTCCGCTTCCAACAGCAGCTGTAGCTGCTCGCTCCAACCTTGCTGGATAATCAAGGTCATCTGCAGATGGCAAATAATTTGCAATTACATCACGCATATAGGTTTGTGCACGGAAAGTTAGTCTTTCTTGCATATCAGCTAAGGTCTTTAAAATTATAGGGCGCGCACCAGCAACGGACTCCCGTCGTCGCTCTAATTTATCATCCAACACTTCACCTTTTAAAATATCAACGAGCTCAAAAAGCAAATCAATATCTGCTTCATGGATGAAGCGAGCCCGTAAGGTGTCATAAAGTGTTGTGCACAGGGGATCCAGTAGAGGAGTAAGGTTTAAGGGATCCGAAGCAGATATTGGAAAGAAGTGCTCAAATAGCTGATGCTCCGATTGACAGACCTGCGGGTAACAACAAAACAAGACATAAAAATTCATTTTTCATACATCTGACTCAACAACTGATTCTCCCAAACTATGCAGTAGAAAATGGCCCACATTGATAAACTATGTCTGAATCACCAGTGTAATAAGTCAGACCAAAACAAATGCCGCAAGAGCTACAAACCTAAAAATCCAAAGACCTAAGAGAACTGAAAGTACAGCAATAATCTCTGGCTCAGTATTCCTCAAAGTCTTTCTTTCAGCTCGTATTCACACAGGAAATCCCAGGGTGCGTTGCTCGTTAGTTACCTTAGAGTAATAGGTAACGCACCATGAGGTTCCATTTGTCATATATATATATAAGACGGTCTATGTTTACTTGAAGATGTTACGCATGACATGTACCACATCGTGCCAAATCTGTAGAACGACCTTAAGTAACTTCGACAAGGCAACTGACCCACAGAAAGTGTCGATTTAGGTGCTGGATCCGAACGAAACATACCTGACTCAGATATGCAAAGCCTGATCTTGTCAAGGACGGGAGGCGCTCCCTTTTAGCATACTCTGCAATTCGGGATGATGTTACTCCCTGAGCTAGAGCAAGGCGTTGCTCACAATACAACGAAGTCAAGTCCGTGAGGATCTGACTGTACTCCTTCCGAGACGCCCTTTTCTCAATCTCCGGCATCAGGGTCTTCAAATCATTGGCAGCTGCTTTAAACCTCACATAGAGCACCGAAGTCTCTGCACCCTCAGCAATAGCAATCCTGCCACTCCCATCCTGAGCAGAATTCTCCTTGACGGACGCCTGTACCAGTGATGACGCGTTTCTCAACACATTGAGTACATAAGTTCTGATCATTCCCAAGGCACGCGACTGCAATTGCTTGAATTTCACAAGATAGACGCTGGAGTCAGCATATTGAGGATTATTTTCCACATAAGAAATGCACTCATCCAAGCGCTTCAGGAGGGAAAGGAAATGACCACTTCCAACACTCATTGTCGGGGCATGAAACTGCGTTGATATATTCTCCAGTTCATCGAAGTAATTGAGCTTCGTTCTCAGAGCATCAGCAAACTCAATTAAGCGTTCTTTCTCCATCACCAACCGCTCGCACGCATCATGCAGCGACTTCGTCTTCGTAGCCACCACCTGATGATGCGCTTGCAAATCATCGAACCGTGCTAGGGATCCATCTAGATGCGCCAGGATTTCATCACACGTTTGCAAGTGCCCTGTAAGTGTGTTCACATACCGACGATACTTCTCCTCTGTCTCGGACTTCGTCGCTGACTCTAAATCAGTGTACCACTGGTGAAAATGGTGCTGGCTGTTCAGCTCGACTTGCTCGCTAAACATACTCCCTCCCTGTGACGTATCGATCGCTGGCGTCTCCGCCTCCCTATCAACTGGAAATACTGGGGGACGTTGGCTCGGCTGTGCCAATGCGATAACGTGACTCGGCAATGGCCTGTCTGCTGCACTCTGAGCCAGCGCTGCGATGGCTCCCAACTGCTGCTCGGTTAACGGCGCATTCTGCTCCCATGCCGTGGCAAACTTGTACCCTGTCGACACCGCCACATGCCTCACGCCATGCGATAGAAGAATCGCAGCCGGCCCTTTCCTCTCCATCCCTGTAGCCATTGCCCCTACACCTCCACTTCAACAACTCTTCTCTCCGATCGAACCCGTCGTGCAAGCCATCTCCCTATCTCCCTCGATCCGCGACCTCAGGAGCTCTTCAAAATTCTCTGGAAACCTAATGAAAATTGCTACAATCCTAACCTCATCGTCATCGCCCTCGAGATCCGACGCACACTTGCAGGGTGCACACCAGCACGCGACCTCGTCCTTGTTCTCGAATTTCGCCATTCTTGCTTCCTCACTGAGCGAAGTCTCCTCAGCTTCAGTTGCACCTACCTAAATTTTCGTAGATCTCAGACTCGTTCCGCATATGCTGTGAAGAGGATTCCAATCTCTGCAAGACCTAGATTTATGTGGGTTCGACGGACATCAAATGTGCACAGTTTCGTCAACCTGGACTTGGATGAGTTTCGTTTCATTCGTTAGTTGTAACAGCCAGAGCATTCTAAGTGAAAGTTAGCGCTTACTTGTTGCTGTTGATGCTTGAGGATGTAATTTAAAGATTATATGGAAAGTGTGCTCTTGCGTAAGAATTAAGACGACTCCTCTCCAAAGATGAAACACATTTGTAGAAAATTTTGATATATAACATAATATAAATTTATATTACAATACTCTTTTGTTATCTTATTTGATTGCAAAAGCTATTTCAAAAGAAGTACATTGTGCAGAATATGTTAATTTTAAATATATATATATATATATATATATATATATATAACGCAATGAATTTGAATAACAAATTAATCTTATTTTTACATATTATTTAAAATAACATCTTGATTTAGCTTTAATGATAAATCATATTTACGTGATTTTATTAAATATAATCAGTTTGAACCGATAAAATGTTTTAGAATTGTATTATTAATCATATTTTCGAATCATATATTTAGAAATTAAATGATTAATCTAACTAATATATATTCACATTATATATTACTGTATATGATATATAAAACTTTGTCATAACCATGATTACATATCCAAATGTAATAAGTATAACAACTACATCAATCAATTATCTTTTTAGAATAATAAATAGTAAATATGTCATCTGAAAAAAATTAAACATATGATTTTACTAATCTTAACTGTGTATTATTTAAGTATAATCTCATAAATAAGATTGGTAATTATAGACAATAATGAAATAGTACTTTACAGAATCTTTGAAAATACACTCAGAATTATCTTTACGTTATCATTGAAAAAACGCTGCTTGTTTTTAAACAAAAATCACGATTTTACAATAATAATTAGTTTGGCTTACATTATCCAAATCAACTGTAAGTTCATGTCATTTAGTTATTTCATGTAGAAACAAACATTTGTTTCATCAATTCTCTAATTTGTGAATTTGTAGAACATTAGCTTATCAGTTAGGTAAATTGGTACAGGATTAATTGTTATTAAGAATATGGTAATTGAGTCGCTAAAACATCTCATAGCTATTTGCAAGATTTTTCAGTTTCAAAATCACACAGTCTGTCAACATCAAATGAATAACAGGTTCTTAATAAATTCTAATGCATCTACCTTTTGTTGTTTTGAAAAACATGTAAGTTTTGATTTTTTTTTTTTCTATAACTTGTTATTATTGTATAATTTAAAATAACAAGTACTACATTATCAACAATCCATTTTTTACATATTGGAAATCCACTACCAAATACATCAATGATTTCTTATATATATATATATATATATATACATATATAGGCATTTGTAATTAGTTTTACCACACCTATAATGTTTTTATAAATTTCATTGCAATCCAGAGGTAAAATTGTGTGTGAGACAACAGTTTTTATTTTTCTTCTTTATATTTTTTCATATGATTGATGCGTTATATTTAAAAAGATATGAATTGTACAATTCATGTGACTGTAAACACACATACGCATGCACATGTATATAATTGAAGGGATTAAACCTTGTTAATTTATGTATCCAAAACAGCTGCAATTATTTGAGTTCAATACTCGAATGGCATTGGAATGCAGGGTTCCGGAGAAGACGAGCAAATCCAAATAAACACAGATCCATAAACCAATTAGTCCACGTCGTCCTTGAAGCCCCCACGAATGGGATGCCACCTGTCCACGGGATGGGACCCCACTTCTGTTGCGTATCGTGTGAATGGCTACAACCACTCCAGTGCACCTCCCTCCTTTAGTTCATGGGGGTCTAATGCAAAGCCATTCCTCGTCGAATCAGAAGATGCCACCCAGGACTAGAAGATCCTAGTTGGCAGAATATGCAGCCCACACGAGCGTTACCCCATCGCTCAATTAACCCACGATGGGCCCAACAGAGAGTAGTGTCCTCTCTGAGAGTCTTCCTACCCACCAATGATTATGAAACTGTGTCCAGCTCATCAACCGACAGAGCAATGATTTTCTTGCAACTGGGCAGAAAAAGACTTCATCCATCTACTCATCATCTTCGTTTTCAAGGCGTAGATTCTAGGGCAAGCCGGTGGGATTTAAGTGGGCGGGTTTTGGGTGGTGAGCTGAGCTGGAGGGAGAGAGAGTGATGTGTGTGTGATTGAGAGGCAGCAGCTGCAGCTCATTCCCATGGGGAGTTGACTTCGGCTGCAGCGGAATAGGTGCCCAGCTGGTAACTGGATGAACAGAAAATTATTCAAATGGCTCCTCGCATCAGAATATTTTAATAAACGTTAAACTCTTTACCCTGTCTAATTGCTCATAAATGATTTTGTGTATTTTTTTTTTTGTTATCCCCAAAACCTGCACCCCTCTTATCAATGTTTTAGGAACAATTGGTTGCCCGTCAGTGAACTGTTCACAAAATCGGAGTCAGCTACCCGACATCTATGTGTCTGTAGACACGCATGGATGACGGACGGATGAAATAAAAATGTCAGAGCGCGAGCTGGGTACCTGTTCTGCGAAATCGGTTGACTTCCACCTTCCCAACCGTAACTACTATGCTTGGCCTCCCCGCCTCGGTGCTTGCCCCCCCCGCCTCGGTGCTTGCCCCGGGTTCGGAAATCCGGCTTGGGATCCAGACCTTACACCATACCATACGAACTGTGCTGCTGAGGAGGAGGAGGAGGGTCCAAGTGCCATGGACTGGAAAGCTTTCAGGGATTCGCGATCTCTCCACAACTCGGAGACAATTGTTTAGATTCAAGTTCAATTCAAAACCAATATCCAGAAGATTAGGTGTATCTGTCCATGATTTCACACGTTCCCACTCTGACAGAACTTAAAACCGTACTCTCAGTTTTAGGCCCCTGTAACGATGTGCCAGAAATTGACATTGCAGTTTGTTTCAGATGTATATATATACATATTTATATAGAAACAAACATATCTGCCACAGTTGGTCTAGTAGTTAATAATAAGTAAAAGCAATAAAGATATTGTTATCCTTTCTGGAGCAGGTAACATGATTGATTACATTTTCAAAAAAAATGTTTTATTGATTTATTGATTTATTGAATTATTCTGATTCTCTAATTGAAAAGCTCTCATCAATTTTTGCTGTTGATGTGATATTTGTCCACTTTTTCATTTAAAAGATATACAATTATAAAAATAAAAAATAAAAATGATTGCTTTCATTATTTTTATTATTCATTTTTTCAAATAATGATCCGACCTTTTTATCAACAGGTCTATTTCATGCCAATGAAGTAATTCACTCCATTTCTAACTTAGAATGCAATAGTGTCCACACCACCAATCCATCCAATGAGGGAGACTTTGAAAATCAGATGGGAATTTCCTTGAAGTTTGTTACCAAAGGGTTACCTAAGAGGTACCAAACTTAAACAAGGTTACTGGGTTCTATTGCTCTAGAAAGCCACACATAATCATTCTCAAAAGAATAAAAGCTTAATTATTTATTTGTTTATTGAAACGGGTATGTATGTAAAATTCTTTTGACACACTTTTACCAGGATTAGCAATTTCTGGTAAGGGGAAAGCCATGAAATAAAAGTTATATATATATATATATATATATATATATATTTGTACAGTGGAAGCCTGGTCGTGCCTGTCCATATTCATCTGTTTCAGTTGGGGGTTGTTGCTCTCATGAAACAAGGAACATTATGCACAACACTGCTTATTTATTTATTTATTTACACGTGTTAAAAAATCGTTTACTTTTTATTTTGATTTTTGGTTTCTGTTCCTGGCACACGCATATCAGGGAATTGGTTACAGTTCTAACAAAGTCGCGTTTTTCTACCGGGCATGGCAGGTTTATTCACAACCTTTGAATGCAGTCCTGGCAAAGGCCAGAGGCATAAAGCCCAGGAAGCAAACCACGCTGCAAACGGTGCTGTACATACCCATTATAATAGCGAGACAGGCCTCCCTCCTCCCCCCCTTCCTACCCACCGGTAAGGGACCGGCGCAGCCACCCGCGCGCGGTGATGGGGCCAGGCCAGGGCAGGCACGGCCGGGAATGGGAGCACGGGTGCGAGGGGAACCCAGCCAGCCATGCACGCCACCATCTTCTTTTTCTTTCCTTCCTTCAGTGGAGCTGTGTTGTTGTTGTAATGCTGTGGCATCCTCCTCTCGGAGCCTCCTCCTCCTTTTCCGTACCCGGGGCCCTTCCTTCATGATCATCGGGACCAGCATCCTCCCACCAGGGATCATTCACAGCGGCCCTGGTCTGGGAATCTAACCATCGCAGGTGCTACTGCTTCGGTGTTCTCGTCATTGATGGCACCTTGTCGTGATTGATGTCATTTTGTGATTATTTTTCTGGAGACGTTTCGAGGCTTTTCAAACGCTGTTTGGTTGAGTGTAGTTCGGATCGGAGTCCGCTCTGTTTCCATGTTTGCGTGGAGTTCCCTGTTTTCGTCGCACATGTGAGGATGCGCCATTGAGATACGCCTTAGGAATGCGTGGTAGTGCCGCATTTCAATCCCTTTTGAAGCATTTTAGTTTTTATAAAGCGTTTTCAAGGTGTCTATTCGAAGAAATTGGAGGTACTTTGGGGCGAATCTTGATGCTTGTGGCGTCGATTATTTTTACTATTGCTACTTTTTTTGTTGTGTTGTGCTTGCTGGTACATCCTCGCTTCGTTCGCATTTTCTGGGCCGGATTACGTAAGTCTGTGTGCCCGCTAGTTGTTGACAATGGCATTTGATCGGATTTTCTAGGTTATGTAAACTTTGGAGTATCTGCTCTCCGGATTCGGTGGTTTCGGGTTCGCTTCAGCACTGCAGTCTCAGATTTTGCTACTTGAAGACCAGACTAAGTTATTGTCTTGAATAGGTTCACCAATTTGTGATTTCACGGAGTTCAGTTGTGAACTCACGTAGTGTACATGAGGCTTCTCCCAGCTCTCTTTCGGCTGATAAAAAGAAGGGTTGGTAGAGTTTGACTTTTGGCCGAGATCCCGATCCTACGGGTCTTTCTCCATGTTCTAGGAAACCTGGGTTGGTACCTGAGCTGTCTGTATAGGCGGAGAGCATGGGCATCGTAGCATCTTGCAGCGTGCATCCGCGCTGCTGCCGGATCTTCATCCCTGGGTTCTCAATTTACTCGATTTAGATCATTCTCTTTGTCATGATGCCGGTCTGTCTCGTCTCATAAATTTTTTTGCAGAGTTGTGAAATTAGTGCAGGGAGAGCTGATCACGATAATTAAAACCTGGGGTGGATCCTTTACTGAGGAAGACATGCTTCTGTAGACTAAGTTACTTGCATGAAAGCCGTAAGGGGGCAGATGGAGCAGAATCGTAATCACAGTAACAGCCATGCTGGGGGTGTGTCAGCTGGTGGTGACGCAGTGATGGCCCGTTGGTTACAGTCAGCTGGGCTCCAGCATTTGGCAGCTCCCTTGTCAGCGGCGGCCCTTGATCATCGGCTACTTCCTTCTTTGCTTATGCAGGTTCTTTCCATATTCTCAATATGTCAGTAACTGCTACTCATCTGCGACATGTTCATTGTTTAAAACCCAGCTTTTGCACAATGTTGTGGTGTAAGTTATGATCGCATTGTCCCAAATTATTTGCAAATGATTTCAATTTATTGCAATTATGGCATCTCTCAAATGTCTTGATGCTCATTTCCTTCAGAACGATAGCCGGCACTATGTTTAACTCTATTTTAAGACTCCCAAAAAACTGGCTGAGAGGATTTTTGGTACCATCGGCAAGATAGTAGAAATGCAATAGTTCTACGTATTAATCGTAACACATCATCAATTATGCCAATCGGCACAGGAATTTGGCAAGGGCTTTTAAAATAATTCTGTTGGATATATTAGTGTCATTCAGGAGGTTACGATTAGTTGCTATCAATGCTGAGGGTTTAACTGAAATTGTCGCAATGTAGTTTGGATAATTTAGATTAGTTATTTGGACCTATTTTCGGAGAAATTAGATTTCCTCTCGTGAAGCGTTGCTTACCGTGTAGCATGTCCAACTTGCCACTCTTCGTTGGGGACGTAATTTTGTCCAGGATTGTTCTCACGGCTCCTTGCGTGTAAGAATGTCGTTCCTTGGATCCTACGTCTTCGTATTCTTCGAAGACAGTCTTTGCACGGCTTCCAACTTCCTGTAGCTTTTTGGAAGTTCTGATTTTATTTACGGTCTCTGCATAGATACGAAAGTTCGAAGGTTTTAACAATTCTTCTCCACCTGTTAGGCAGTATCTTTGGTGAAAGTGGCACTGAATTTGCTAGAAATATCTATGACGGTTCATTACCTTTTGATTTGAGAAATTTTTGCCGCGAGATAGCTCCCCTTGTTATAATCATCGGTGCAAATTTCAGAGCGATTTCTGAATGTTCTGTTTTCTGTAACTACTCTACACTTTTCTTTCAAGACTCCTGTGTGTGATGTGATGTCCACTGTTTAGTATAGTGCAACGGCTGAAATGTCAGTGTTCGAATAATAATCCTGGTTGGTAGGATTTGCTGCATGTGTAACAGGATTATGCCAGATATGGCGTTCAGTCGTTAGAAGACAAGCAGAAGTTGTTCAGATTGATCAAGACAATTAGTACTGGCGCAGATTCAGTTTCGGAGCCCTCTACTCCCTCTACATCTGCTTTTTCTCGTTCAATGAGTCAAAGTGCGATGGATGGTTTTATGTCTCCGGATCTGAGGAGCGACTTCAATTCAGGAATATTAGACCTGCACTCCATCGACGATACAGAGTTTTTTCCTGAGGTAAAATAGGAAACCCAACTTATTCTCAATAACACTTGTGTTTAATATTCCACAGCGAATCAGCATTGACGAAGTTTGGAAATTTTAGTTTCTGTTTATGGAACATATTAGATGAATGCAGATTTTGCATCATCAATTCTTTCTGATAAGAGCTGATATGCTTTAGGAGATCGCTAGTGATTATGTTTATGTCGTGATGAGCGGCTATCCTATTTGGTTGACGTTCTCAAACTTGAGATTCATTTGTTCCACAAAAAGGTACGATGTTCTCAATTGATTTTCATCTTTCACGATCTATTGATTATCAGTTAGTGTGCAGGTTCTGAAATTTTGTACATTTGTTCTTGATTTTTTGCAGGTCGCAATGCCAGAGCCGTTCCAATCTTCACCGTCATTCGTCCCTATTGTCGAGAAAGGCTTTGAGCCTGATACACCGTTGACCAACTTTAAAGGCAGGATGCAAGGATTGTCAGGGGGTAGCCCTCTGCGTTCGGTATCGAATGAGAGGGACAAGGCTGGCAATAGCAGTGGCCTTGCGAGAATTAGAGTTGTGGTATGTTCTGTGACTACTCAAAGTATCGAATTGTCCGTTCAAAATTGAAAAGTTGTCTTTACTGCTTTTGAAATTCACAGTCTACATGCTCATTCGTTATTCCCTAAATCTCAACTCCAGACGAGAAGTTGTCCGTTAAATTAGGTTTATGAAATCTACTGTCCCTAGATTGTAGTAGGTGGAGTGTTTCACTTACGGTCGGGTGAATATATTCAGCGAAATTACGTGGACAGCGTGTAAACAGGATTAAGCTCTTCGCTTATGGTGGTTGTGACTTTATTATTGCAGGTTCGCAAACGACCATTGAATAAGAAGGAAATTTCGCGAAAGGAGGAAGACATTGTGACCATTAGTGATATGGACAGTTCGCTCACAGTGAACGAGCCAAAAGTGAAGGTCAGTATGTACGGTCCCTTTTTAATATGACCCAAAAATGTCAGTCGACTTGAGTGTGAATGATGTAGGCTCTTGATATGCTGTAAAATCTTGCAGCAACATATCCAGCATTGACATCTTCTAGTTCTTGTAAGAACATGAGCAGCGACTTTAACCGGGCTGTCAACTTGACAGGTGGACCTTACTGCGTATACTGAGAGACACGAGTTTGTCTTTGATGCTGTATTGGATCAACAAGTTAGTAACGATGAGGTAAGCATGTTGCAGATCGAAAGATGGAACTGTTTTTGGAACGTATGTTAGAGGTTCTTGTTGTTTTACTGAGTGAACGCTTTGGATATTCAGGTGTATCGTTCCACTGTGGAACCCATTGTTCCCACTATCTTCAATCGCACAAAAGCAACCTGCTTTGCGTATGGACAAACAGGTATTTCGTCAATCAAGTTTTATCACATCCGCTGCTGTGTCGATTGTCTTGCGGTATTGTAGAGTCCACACGTTGCATTTGTATGTATTATGTCGATCTTAGGTTTGCGTCATTGTAATTGATGCATAGGTTGAGCCTTTGTAGTATTGCGCTGGAGATGGTTTATCTACTCACAAAGTCGCATATGAACTATTAATTGGCTGAATCACGTATAATTGTTGTGTAGTTTTCTATCGTTGTGCCGGAAAATTCAGTTTCTCTTTATGTGTGCACACCTACGTGTTTACGTGCTTCCTGAATTGAATGCAAGCTTTACTCCCCAATGTTCATTGGAGGATGGCAGGAAGCGGTAAGACTTACACGATGCAGCCTTTGCCCCTACGAGCATGTGGAGATATGATGGCCATCATGCAGCAGCCAAATTACCGCAACCAGGGCTTCCAATTATGGCTGAGTTTTTTTGAGATCTATGGTGGTAAACTTTATGATCTCCTTAACGAAAGGAGGTATGTTTGGACCGATATGATTGCTGCTTGAAATAGGTTTCATGTCTAGCGACTAAGGTGAACACTTTTAATTAGTGTTTTTTTGGATCTTGATCCAAGGACAAGCAACACTCTTTAATGCGATACGTTTGGGTAGATCTTCATTGAAGTCGGAAATACTTCCGACTATGTTCGCATCGATTTAATGTCAACATGAACTATCATTGCTACAGTAACAGGGGTAGAGGAATGTACCATACCTTAAAGAAGAATGGACGTGGAGAATTACAACTGAATGTGTATTCGTTCACAGGAAGCTTTGCATGCGTGAGGATGGTCGTCAACAAGTCTGCATTGTTGGTCTGAAGGAGTTTCGTGTATCTGATGTGGAGTTGGTTAAGGAGTATATCGATAAAGGCAATCAATCACGGAGCACTGGTTCCACTGGTGCTAATGAGGAGTCTTCTAGGTCTCATGCCATCTTACAGTTAGTTGTCAAAAAAGCCCAAGAGGGAAAGGAAGGCAAGGAAATCAGTCGAGTGGTTGGAAAGATTTCCTTCATTGATCTGGCTGGCAGCGAGCGTGGTGCTGATACCACTGATAATGACCGTCAGACAAGGTTAGTTCTTCTTGCTTTTCTGGTAATCCAAACTGTTCTCTTCTCTTGCAGCTTCTTTAAATTCAGAGACTTAGACGTAGTGGTTTTTCTTTCAGGTTATTGACTATTAAGCGAAGACAGTACAGCGAATGTAAGATACTCTGGTAGTCAGTTCTGTCTATTCACATTTAAGCACAAATCGCCTGAGATTACTCAGTAATCATAGTTCTCGCATGACACAATGTACCATATTTTAGACTTGGTTTTAATCATGCGGTCACATGTGCAACTTCTTGATGTGTACTGAGTGTAATAATTCCATGATGTCTGTCTGGCTTTGCGATGTAGGATGGAGGGAGCAGAGATCAATAAGAGCTTGTTG
Source organism: Physcomitrellopsis africana (assembly GCA_036785485.1). Classification (NCBI taxonomy): domain Eukaryota; kingdom Viridiplantae; phylum Streptophyta; class Bryopsida; order Funariales; family Funariaceae; genus Physcomitrellopsis; species Physcomitrellopsis africana. The sequence goes on along the minus strand of JAWRVF010000300.1, from coordinate 86,274 downwards.
GCGTTGAAGGAGTGCATCAGGGCGCTCGACAATGAGCAAAATCACATTCCATTTCGAGGAAGCAAACTGACGGAGGTCCTCCGCGATTCTTTCGTGGGTGATTCGCGCACAGTGATGATTTCATGTATTTCCCCAAATGCAGGATCTTGTGAACATACGCTAAATACGCTCAGATATGCAGACAGGTATGCAAGATGAACTGAACTTCAGGATTCTTGTTTTTCTTTCTACTTCAGTTGCAGAACCTTTACTTTTTCAACGGAGGCTATTCAGACCAACCTTCCATAGAGCATGTACACTTGTGTGTGCATCATCTAAAGAAGTATATAATTCGGAGAAGTGGATTTCTCATTTTTAATATACAGAAGTGTAGATCTTCTGAAGCATAATGTCTTGAAAGAGGAAAGAAAGACCGATTCGACTTCTTCTTCTTCTTCTTCTTCTTCTTCTTCTTCTTTTTAATTTAGAACTTAAAGTTTTAATAATTCTGGTTTTAATCCAAGTGAATGAGTGAGCGAATGGATTCACAAATAATGAATATAAGTATCATAATTTTTTTCACATAGATATAATTTATAAGATATAATTCACAGTTACAGCCAAAAGTCTTGAGAGGCAGTTTCTAGTATTATGTGCTGACACATTGGCACTGCTAGGGTGAAGGGGTTGTCTAAGAATAACAACTCAAAGAGGGATATTAGCTCAACAACTTCGCTGCCAAGAGAATCCAACTCTTCTCCTCCGACCCTGCAACCAGCAATTCAAGGTATTCCACAAGTATCTGATCTTGGACAAGATGTACTGGCAGAAAATGGTAAACGCTCACCTCTTGATACTGGGCGATACTTGCAGCAGGGTGAGGGGCAACTTTCCAATCAATCAATAGAGTATAGTTATTCAGGAAGAGAGCTTGGCAAAGTGAATACAGCTGTGGGCGATAGACAAATCTTTACTGATAGCGGTGAATCAGGTTTAAATGATGTCTATGGGACCGACCAACAGGAAGTCGATAGGGCACAGGAAGTTCGGCGCAAAGTTGGTAAGGAGGAAAAGTTAGATCGTTCATCAACTCGTGATGAGTTTTGTAAATCCGATGGACCTTCCAGACGCCAGGTTGAATACAGTCGCGAAGATTCATCGAAACTTGATGGAAATTCAAGGAGACAATATGACTTCAATTTCGATGAAGCATCAAAGACCGATGGAAACTCCAGACGCCAATTCGAATATAATTGGGATGAAGTATCAAAGCCCGATGGAAATTCAAGGCGTCAATTTGAATACAATCGGGATGAAGTATCAAAGTCCGATGTAAATTCAAGGCGTCAATCTGATTACAATCGGGATGAAGTATCAAAACCAGATGGGAACACAAAGCGTCAATTTGAATACAGTAGGGATGAGATGTCAAAACCTGATGGAAATTCCAGGCGTCAAACGGAGCAAGCCCTAAACACTCTCACTCAGTCAAGGATACAGCCGGAAGTGATCCCCGTGCAGTACAGCCGCGAAGGTTATATAAATGCTATCCTCGAGGTATGATTTCCTGTAATTAATCTGCATCATTTGCAATTAGATTTTGTAATGAGCATGGTTGGCCAGTTATAACTAGGGGCTCTGTAATTCATTTTACACAATCTCCAGCTTGCGGAAGTGTAAGCTTAAAAAGTGTTACAGTAAATCAAGTCTGAATCAACCCTGCACCAACGGTGCTAAAGCATTTAAAACACATCTGAAATATATTTTGAACAATGTGAAGTAACAATGGCGTTGCCGCTGAGTGATGCAGGAAGAGGAAGAAGTTATATCAGCCCATCGGAAGGAGGTAGAGGATACTATGGAGATAGTACGTGAGGTGTGTCTTCGTTTCCTCATCTGCTCTTCAAGCTTGTCGCTACGTGTTCATGTTGTTTGTTTCATGTTTAATGGAGGTCTGAAAATTTGGGGGAACTTCAGTTGTGATACAATGGAATGAGGTCGAAGAATGAGGTCAGCTTAGATTTAGATTGTGTCTAGCAACGTTTACTTGAATTAGGGCAAAGCTGACTTTATCGGCACGTTTGTCGAGCTGACGACTGGTAAGCTTTAGAAATTTGATGTGGGAATGGACTTGTGGAGGGGTATTATTGCTTCGTGTATGCGCATATATATCTCCGAGTCATGAGGATTCTCCTCATCAAATGCCATATCACTGAGAGCCATTTCTGTTTTGTCCCGAGGTTCTGAAAATCTTAAGTGATGTTATAGCTTCTTTTATTTATGTGTAACATCAGAAAAGAATACCGACTTATTTTTCTTTATCTTTTTACTCTAAAATTGATTCAAACTCCTCCGCCTAGCAAGCTACTTTGTGGTTACAGGTGCTGCCTAGGTTCTTCAAAGGTTGGCTTCTTGTGGATGCAGGAGATGAAGTTGCTTGCTGAAGTAGACCAACCTGGCAGTCGGATAGACCGGTATGTGTCTCAGTTAAACTACGTGCTCTCTCGCAAAGCTTCTGGCATTGTTAACCTGCAAGCACGGCTGGCCAGGTTCCAGCGACACCTGAAAGAACAAGAAATTTTAAGTCGCACAGGCGGACTTCGGCAAATATAGCTCGCCAGCTGTCATTGTAGGAAGCCCATCTTCCTCTTGATTGACTGGCTTATCTTTGGTTCTGTAGAATCCCGGTAAGACATCAGAATACAGGTTGTTTGTGACTGCCTATTGCTGTTCCTTCCCAGGCTTCAGTCTTCCTGCGGAGGACGTCTATCTGGCTATGAATTTTGGAGCAAGGCGTGCTTCTGGCGTATATTTGTTGTCTGGTCTAGCGGAAGTGGTTGAACTGGACCCAGAACATCAGTTAATGGCTTGTAGTCTGGCCAGAGTGGCCATATAGGTGCTGCTCACCGTAGCTCCTAATACTCCTGAAAGTGTCTGTTGAAGCTGCTCGCGACGGTACTAAGATTCTTAAGTCGAGCCATGTAGTTTTGTACTTGAAAATAGCCAAAGTTTATGTGCATCCTTGTATCATACATTGAAACTTACGTACTGATTCTCACGTTGAGTTGTTACTATGTCGTTTTGACGGCTGCGTCAAATCATGGAATCCATGATTGACCAGCAATTAAGCTTATTTTATCTGAAGCATAAAGTTTGCGAAGAATCTTAGTGTGTTCAGGTATTGTTCAGATGAATCTCTTCTCATTAAGTTGCAGCCACAGAACTAATTACAGCAGAGTATGAAACGTCATGCTAATTATATTGTGAGCATGTACTTTAGTTTTCAGAATATTTTAACGGCGTCCTATGTTCAACGATACTGCGCGACTTAAGGTAATCGTGGCATTGTGAGAACAACTACGGCTTAATCACGTAGAGTTCGTATGGTGTCCTACGATACTTTTGCAGATTGAATCTCGACCATCGAAGCGGTATCCATTCACGAAACCATTTAAGTTCATGCCCACCTAGTTCTGTTAGAATCGATGTGCATGGGTTCATCTAGACAGCTCTAGAAGTGTCTGAAGTTATGTCTTTTGATGGTTATGAATTGACACGTTGAAACCAGTTGGTTGAGAGGTTGATTCGAACTCTAAGTCTAATTATTGCAATGTACAAAATAGTTGGTCATCCTGTGGTGAAAGCTTAATAAATTCTTGAATACAATATAAGTTACTGATGATGTTGAGTGATATCAACTTTGATAATATGCTTTGCAATTTTATATTATAGTATCTTTTATTATTTTAATTTGTATGTTAATCATTTTTGCTATTTCACTAGATTTTATTGAAGTTGTGATAAGGCTTGACAAGTACTGTTTATCCTTTAGTAGGAAGGTTGTTTGATAAAACATAATCTTTTTTCATGTGATAGCTGATGATTGATTATTTTGAAAAGACTCTTTTTTATTTGTATATACAAATAGAATATCATAAAATCCTACGTTATAATTTAATATCATCTTAATTTTATAAATTTTATCTTAAAAACAAGAGTACAAGAGTTGGTGAAATTGACTCACTTTCATAAACATCTCTATGTAGTTACCAATAATTAGATGATTTAAGAAGCCATAATGATTGTAAATAAAATAAGACAATATAATAGAGCACAAGTTTAATTGAGATTTTGAAAGCACTACATAAAACTAAAAATTGTTAATAGTTAAAGATAAACCTCCAAATATATATATATATGTATATATATATAAACAATAAAATACATAATAACTCCAACTCTCTCCAATAAATCTGTATGCAATATATTTTTATATCCAAAATATATATTAAAATATTTATATACTTCTAAAAAAATAAAAAAATTGAAATAAACAAATGTAAGTGAATATATTTATTTTCAACTTTTTCCTCCAAATAATACTGTCATTTGTAAGCCAATTAATTTTTTTCTATAATATTTATAAAATACCATAGATTTTTTGAAATTTTAATTGTAATTTAAAATTTAAAATTAAAAAAACAATTTTAATTACAATTAAATTTTAAAAAATAAAAATATATTTTTATTGCAAATAATTATATCTTAAAAAATCTAATAAATAATTATTTTAATTCTAAAGTATTCTTTGGACTATTTGCAAATTAAAAAAAAAAAAATAAGGATTCTATTCTTTAGCACTTGCCTTAACTCAAATAAGTATAGCCTGATAATATTTATTGTAAAAGAGGCACTAAAAATATTTTTTATTGTATATATTGTTAAAGCAATTAGTGTGTAAATTACACATATTAACTCTATGTTTAAAGAAATAGAAAATTACATACTTTTGAAATCATAAATATCAAATTTGGCATTACTTTGAAAAATTTTGGTAGAACTGTTTTTGAAAGTTTATATCTTAATACATCACATGTATATTTTCAAAAATAGATGGGGACATTTTTTTTAAACTTTAAAATCAATTTTGAAGAAATTTCTAAAATAAAACTAGATTTCATAAATAATTATTCACCTTGATTTTTTTAGACATAAAACATTGGAATAAAAATTGGAAAGAACTAATATCTTCCTTATTTCAACAACAACAACAACAACAATAATAATAATAATAATAATAAAATCAATCTATATATAAATGAATCTATTGTCTATAAATTTTAATTGTATTTAAATGCCACAAATGCTCAAATTTTGGTATACATCATTTATTGATAAAATCCAAGCAAATTGTCTATCTAAAAAATATAGATTCTAAACTAGTTTTTATTTCTTGAAAACCTTCTTAAATACCCAAAAACAAATCCAGATACCATGAACACCAATTGCAAGATCAATCTCAACACCTTTAAATCTACAATATTAAATGATCTTTCCACCCACAAAATGGAGTCAAGAAAAAACCACAATAACATCAATTACAACTCTCATAAAACATAATAAGTCATGTTGGCTCTATCTTGTACACCTTTCACACTACACATACCAAAAACTATAAACATACATACATACATACATACATACAATTCACAATACACCGAAATCTTACTTCTCTACTCCCACATTTGTTTGCCTTTTGCATATTGCTTGATAGAGCTACTGAATCGACCACCATTGCAACACAGCCTTTACCCATGTGGGCTTGTAATCAATCTTTTGATAGCAAGGAAGTTTACCCTCATTTCTCAAACACACAAAAAAAAAAAAAAAAAAAGCAAACAGAAAGACAGGAAAAGAAAAAAGAAAAAGAAAGAAGTGGAAGAGGAATTGCCCACCTGGCTGCAAGGTTTGAGTAGTGGTGTCGAATCCACATGAATGCAGCAACTCCGATGCTGATTAGACGCGATTGTATCACCATTTCGTGTCACCATGTTGCGGTATTCGCAGAAAGCTGACGCCTTGTCGCTGATCAGCATTCCCACAAATGGTTATGATCCCATTTGTGGAAGCTGAAGGTGAAAAGAAGCGGCCATGCCCCAGAAACTGGAACTACTTCCATAGCCTCAGACTGAAGAAGCTGCATGGGTTATGGGTTTCCACGAGTTTGCACCATGAAGCTGCAGGTGGGTTCATCAAGTTATCGTTGTGCTTTTTGCAAATGGGTCGCGTGGTGATGAGATTGAGAGAAGCGATGAGAAATGGTGAAGGAGAGTGGGAGGAGTAGGAGAAGTTGGTGAGGAGAGTAAGAGAATTTTGTGTCTTCGTTGGCTCACACTTCTTGTATTTACCTCTACATTGTTCTCTTGGTTTCGCTTTTGTTTCTCTCCAGAGTCCGAAGTAAACTATGTATGAGTATAATGGCTCCCTTCCAGTGAACATTAGATTGAGTCTCTTGTTTAATAATGTGCTTGGTTCAGCTAATTGTCAGAGATTACCCGGAAGCATGTAAATGGTGTTTCTGCATGGAAGGAGGATTCTTATCTGCTTTTGTGATTCGTACCATCTGATTGTGCTTGTTCCTTCAGGTTTTCGTAGCTGGTTGATATTCAAGGGATTGATGACCTGAGTGCTGCTGAAACAGAAATGGCAGCGGTGATAGACCTTCTTAGTAGTGACGATGATTGTGATACAGCGCATTCAGTACCTTCAAATCATCGTCGACGTGAACTTGGTTATCTTCAGGATGGGGTGGTGGAACCCAATAGTGAGAGAGATTGTAAGAGTCTAGGCCCTGCTCTTGATGGAAGTAAACACAGGGATGGCGGTGAAGATGCTTCAAGTCCTGGCAGTGAGCAGGTTCATGACTCTGCTGCTGAAATTCAAACCAAAGGGAAGATGAGCAACGATGTTAAGATGATAGAGCAATTTCAAAGTGATCCCTTAAGTCGCCAATTTTGGCGAGCAGGAGAACTGTATGAGCAGGAGCATGTCCATGCTTCCAAAAGGAGGCGAGCTGTTCAAGGTTTGCATTCTCGCTGTTTGTACAGCCTATCCTGACATTTTAGTTGCCTAATTCTGAACTGAATTTTCTTAATAAAGATTGGGTGCCTTTAACTTCCCTGCTGAAGGACGTGTATCTAAGTTGGCTGTTTACAGCAAGGTTGAGTTCCAGAAACTACTTCTAGGAACCATGATGTTTGCTGACATGAGTCACTTGTTGTCCGTTCGCGTGATTTTGGTGTGCACTCAACTACAGCAGGTGCTATGAGTTGCATGAGTAATATCTGAGTTGTATGTTGGTTACAGGAGCCTTAGAACATGTCCGCGTGCACCCTAAGTTTTTGCACTCAAATGCCACGTCTCACAAGTGGGCTCTTGGAGGTATGCAGAGCAGTTTTAATGTTTCAATTGGGTTTGACGTGACGAGAATTGTTTCCTGTGTCGTAGATACATGGCTACCCAGTGGTTGCCCATATTGAAACCCTTACTTACCCCTCCAGATCCTATTCTAAACGTTGTGCTTCTCGTTTGCTAGCTATTGCCGAGCTGCTGGACAATTCTATTGACGAGGTTCGTCATGTTACGTCATGTTCTAAAGAATCATCTATTGTGCTTTTGGTTGTTCAAGAAACTGAAGAGGGAGTTTGTGTCGAATTTAGGAAAGCATCGATGTGGCTCGAGATATGGGAGAAGTTCTAACTCTAACAAGCACGTCATTATTACAGGTGCAGAATGGAGCAACATATGTTCGTGTTGACAAAATCATAAACCTTCGCGATGGTTCCCCAGCTCTTCTTGTTCAAGGTTCTGTAACTGAGTTTCTATTTTGCTGTATGCAAACAGAGATCCCTTGAATTAGGAATGCTTGGCTTATTTTTCTACACTCATTAAAAGGAGGACAAATTTGAAAAGTCCAGCTGTGTTGAACCGAAATGGTTATTAATTCTACCTGCCGACAACATTTCTCTCACGAAGAGATTTAAACTTGGGTGCTCACTGCAGATGATGGAGGAGGCATGAGTCCGGATGATATCCGTATGTGCATGAGCTTGGGGTATTCTCAGAAGAACAGTAACACTACGATTGGACAATGTAAGGGGCTCCGACTCAGCTCCCCCTACTCTGAAATGGTCCTGAAAATCAACTTTCATATGCGATTATTGTGCAATGGTTGTGGACGCATTTGAACGAAGTCTTCGACTTTATTTCTCAGATCAAATTTCGTTTCGGTATTTTGTGCTTTACTATTCATTATCATGTTTTGGCGATTGTCTTGGAGGATTTGGAGTAGCCTCGTGTGAATATCATCTTATATATTCCTGCTGTACCTTCATTTAGAGTGGTGGATTGAAATCTGTGGTGTGTGGCAGATGGCAATGGATTCAAGACCAGTGTCATGCGCCTCGGTGCAGACGTTATTGTTCTCACTCGCCAGCCAAATAACAAGGGGTATGGATGGATAACTCATTTCACCATTCAAGAGTCGTCTCGCACGCTTACCTTTGCCAATAAGAACGTCAATTAGAATCAGGCATGGAGTCTTAAGTGAATGTTCAGTAGCATTGTGAAGTAAAATGAGATATTGAATTCTATTTCCTGGTATTTTCTGCTCAAGTTTGTTGAGGATGTGCTGTTAAGTGTCTTCCCTGAACGATGACAGGTTTGTGACACAAAGTGCTGGATTGCTGTCTTACACGTTTTTGATAAAGACTGGACATGAGGATATTGTGGTTCCAATGGTGAGCATGAGCTTTCCGTTTTTTATTTTTATTTTTTTAAATTAAAAAAAAAGAAAAAGAAAAAGAAAAACTTAATCTTATTTTAAAAGTATATTCCACCAGTTATCAATGTTTATGCATGGTCAATTTTGCGAATCAAAAATTGTTCGGAACTAATGTGCACATTGTCGTAAGATATCATTCGTATACCTTGACAAAATATACCAAACTCTTCCTTACTACCTTATTATTGTGGTGCCAGGTGGATTTCAAATCAAAATTAGATGGTACTGAACTTTCAGCTTACATTCGGACGAATATGGGCGACTGGATCAGCAATCTTGGGACAATCTTACGCTGGTCCCCGTTCTCCTCTGAATATGAGCTTCTTAAACAGGTTATCACAACTTATTTAAAAGCAAGAATTTACGGTTTACTTGGTGACTGGAATATAAGTAAATGTTTCAGTAGTACTGAGCGTTTCAATTCGATGTGCAGTACCCATTTTTTAAACAACTCTTTTCTAAAAGATTCATTTCTCTTGCTGTCTTCGATCTGTTTTTGCATGTACAGCTCCTGGCTTTTCTTGTCCCAATGACAGCCCCGTTCATGTTTATTAACAGTAATTTTCTTTTAATTTGGTTATTAAAGCTATGTTCCGTAGTAGTTCACATCAAGATATTGTCCGAAAATTGGGAATTTCATTGTCTTGATTAAATCTTCTTTCAAACATTGCTTAACCACCTTGCTTCTTTCCGGTGTTTCCAGTTTGACGACATAGGTAAGCATGGGACGAAGGTTGTAGTCTACAATCTGTGGCTCAATAATGACGGCAACTTGGAACTAGATTTTGATACGGATGAGCGAGTATGTGGCACTCGCTTTGTTTTATATTATTATTGCTCTTGAATACTCATGGTACATCCCGAACACTGAAAAGTAGGTGTATTGCAATCTATGAAGTATCCTTAGTGATGACATAGCGCCAGGTATCAGCAAACATAAGAAAGGATGCTGATTATGGAATGTTTGTCTACAGATTGTGTTTTTGAAACTGTATGTGAAACTGGGGGGGATATTTTTGAACTGCAGGATATTCAACTGCGAGTGGGAACTGAGGAAAAATCCAAGCAACCCAAGTTGAATGCTCTCCTCGTCAAAGAACATATTAGCAATCAGTACCGAATTTCATTGCGGGTGAAGCTACTGTAACTATCTCCAAAACTTGCTCAACGCTTAAGGTCCCATAACCTGTGGTGTGAATAGACTGAATATCTTAGCAAGTAGATATATGTAGATTTCATATGATGACTAATCTGAGTCTATTGCGACTACAGGTGTATTCCTCGATATTGTATCTACATATGCCCGAGAACTTTCGAATCATCTTGAGAGGAGAGACTGTGCAGCATCACAGCATAGCGGTAGACCTGAAACATACCCAGTATATTGCGTACAAGCCACAGATAGGAGCGGGCAAAGACTCGAACGTGAAGGATGTAATTTCCTGAAAGCCTACCAGGGATGCTTTTTTTTCCAATATCCTCTCCTTGAAATTATTTTACAATGCTGGAGTCTGATAATCTTACTTTCTCCATATAAGACATAGAACTTTCTAATCGATCTTTCTGGTCACATAACTTTAAACAACTCTGTTTACTATTACTTCAGTATGAACTGTATGCTGTCCATAACACTGCTGAAACTGCGCCCTTTTTCAACATCAACAGACTAGATAGTTCTTGCTTTGAGGACTCTTTTGATGTTCAGGCATTGAAATATGTCTTGCACTTCTGAAACTGAAATATGTCTTGCACTTCTGCTTTGTTCCAGGTGACAGTGGTTACCACCATAGGTTTCACCAAAGAAGCGCCTTTTGTTAATGTCCACGGCTTCAATGTGTATCACAAGAATCGGCTCATCATGGTATTGTTGGGATTCATGCTTATACTTGGGAAAATCTGTTACATTTCAGCATGAATGACTGAGGGCGGCATGTCATAACTCTCACAAGTTTTCACGTATAGCGTACTTTTTAGAGTGCTAATTATTTGCTCCTTTACACTCTGTGAGGCAGCCATTTTGGAAAGTTTTTCATGAAAATAGCAGTCGGGGGCGGGGCGTTGTAGGTACGCCCCTTCCTAAGGCTTGCTGGTTTGTGTGTTATGAGAACACCACCAATTTTATCTCCATGATCGATATTCGCACTTGCGTTGTTTACTGAAATTATCATAGCTCAATACAATATGTGGGTCGAGATGCTTTGCCTGTGCTGAACTGCATTTTTTTTTACATACTTGCTAATTCAGCTCAGTTCTATATGGGAGTCTGTATTTGGTTGTGAGAGAACCGTAAATACTGGTTCCTCTTTTGATCATGGCATAGCTGTTGTGTCAGGTGTTCTCGAGGCTAACTTCATGGAGCCTGCACATGATAAGCAGGAGTTTGAGAAGACAGCAGTGTTTTTGCGACTTGAGAATCGGCTCAAGGCTATGACAATTGAATACTGGTATGTTAGCATTTTGTTCTGGAGTATCTCTGTTGAGACACTTAGTTCTGAAAAAAATAGCGTTACTTCATATTGTAACAATCTAATATAACAATGAAGTAACTTACTTTTCTTAGTTAACGTCTTAAAGCATTCTCCTCCCTCGATCACACCTGCTCCATTTTAAAGGCAAGTCTCGTTAAATTCTCTTGTGCTATGTAATTAGCCTTGGAGACTCAGTATCCAGAAGCCATCAGTGATGTCATTCATTAGGTCGCGTATTTATATATGAATACGAGGGGTTTCCACGATAGGATTCTGAACAGGCATAACCATAAGCTGTGATTAACACTGCAGGAACTTGCATTGCCATCTTTTGGGCTACAAGCCAGTGTCGAAATCGAAGCCAAGTCTCAAATCACTTCCTGTCCAACGTGCAACCTACTCAAATGCTGGCCCAACAGATGCACACACAAGCTCCTCATCCCATAATGATCCACTTGTCAATGACGTTCAAGAAAAGCAAAGCGTGGCGAAACAAACTCAGAATTTCCTTGTCGTTGAAAATGATGAGGTGGTTCATCCTGCAAGTATATTGACGTTAGGACCTGCTACTTCAGATGGGGAGTTAGGTGACAAAATGGTTGGGACATCTATTCCGAGAGTTGGGTTGGGTAAAGTGAATGTTGACTTTGAAGAGGGAAGTGAACGATTGAAGGAGAGGGATATGGAGGAAGTGGCAGCTGAGCAAAACCAGCAGAAGCGTTTTGGACAAGCAATAACTGTCGTTATTCAAGAAGTGGGGAGCATGACTATGTCACCAGAAAATGGTGCATCATTACATGAAATTCTGGAGCAGAACACCATACTACTCCAAAAGTATATTACTCTTTCCTATCCTACGCTGGGCAGCATGTTTAGCGCTTCAATGTGAAAGTAGTTATGCATTCTCACTACACATCATGAAGGAAAGAAGTTTTTGAAAAGATGAGCGATGTCGCTATGTGTCTCACCTGATTGCAACCTGAATTTGATTTATTAATCATGGATTTAAAAAGTGATTTCTGGACGCTATCGCTATCGTTCTGAAGATTGCCATTTATCGATGGCACCATTGAGGAGGAAGAAAGTGTAATGGTTTTGGGAGGTTGACAGTTTTATTGCATTGCAGGTGCACGGATTACGAGATGCGTGAAAAGCATTGGAGACTGAAACTGATGCTTCATGAACAGCGTGAGCAAGAGCAGGATTCGAAGGTAATTACTAACCCTGTGATTTTGTCAAACAAGGAACAAAATTCCAACGAAAACTGTCCGACAAGCCCTCTCTTAGGTCCCTTTTGACCCTTGACTTCTATAAGTGCAAAGCATTCAAGCAATTTTCAGTGCAGGTTAGAACTTTCTCTCTAAATTGAAATGCATCTTGTGTAATCGTTGCTGATGTTTTAGATTGCATCATTGGAGAAACAGTTGATGGAACACAAGCTTAAGTGTGTGAATATGCTGGAGATACCGGATGGATCAGTTCAGAAAACCTGATAATAGGAATGCAATATCACAGCCTTTAACACACGTTTAGTTTTTGTATGGTTGTATTTCCAACTGTACACTTCTCTTCTGCAGAATATGTGCAGAGTGTTGAACATCAACATTAGTCCTTTGATGCAGAATTTGCAAAAGCCCTTGAATTTGAACAAAAGCAGAACTTGAAGAAATGGAGGAATCCATGATTTGGCAAAGCTGAGCAGTCCTTAGTCTAAGGAAGCAATTGCGTTGTAAAAGCATTTGCAGGAGATCAATATTATTGAATCTGCATCAAACTAATGTTTGCAACTGGGTACATATCCAAATGAATTCACAAAGAAGGTTGATTTTTGAATCATGACATATGTACTTCAAATCTTTGAATTCAACAAATTAATTTTTTCATTAAAAAAGAAATCACGTTTCAAAATATTAAATGTTAATTATTATGTTCTTGATAATTGTTCATGTTATTGATAATTGTTCTCAATCAATGTTCTATTCACATTCTCCATTTACATTCATTTATGTCCTATATTAGACAAGTACAACAAGTTGTGTCCTATATTATTTAATAAATATAGGATAAGTTGTTTCCTATATTACTTAATATAGGACAGTTTGTCAATGTCCTACATAAGGAAGGCATGCATATTACCTAGTATATTAGATATCATAAATTAAAATATTAAAAATATAGAAAATACAAAGTTTCAAATAATTCTTGTATAGCAAAATGGTTAGAACTTTTAGATTGAAATATTAAAAATGCCAAAAAATAAATAAATTATACAAGTAAAAAAATTATTAATTTTTTTTAGAAATTTTAGAATGTAATTTTAAATATCCCAAAAATAGTATTATATGTATAAGAGAATATATATATTTATATATATTAAAAAAAATTATTTCCAATAATTCAGAAAATATTGGTGCTAAAAATAATAATATTAAGATTTGCAACAATAAAAATTAATCTACACAAGTTTTGATAATACTTCATTGTAAATACTTATTTTACATTCAAAGAACTATATTTAATTTACACTTTAAAATATAATTTTTATAAGTGCATGATATGAATATAAGATTTATATAATTTATACCACAATACTATAAGCTTTGATCATTACATAAAATTAAGCTTTCCAATTGTTTAATAAATTTGTATTAATTTTATTATTATTATTACTATTATATTTTTTTAATATTATAAATTATATATTTAATTCATTATAATTAAATTAAATTTTAAATTAAAGATGCTAATTTTCATTAATATTTTATTTTATAAAGACCTTTAAAGAAATATTTATAGAATACTATATTATTAAAAAAACTAATAAATAAATAAATAAATAATATTTTTTTATAAATTCATAAATAAATTTATATTGTATAAATATTTTAGATAAAATAATTTTTAATTTATAAAAAATTGGCACAAATAATTTTAAAAAATTAAATAAAAAATATGAATTTATCTTTATTTATAATAGAATAAATATAAACAAATTTATTTATTATTTTTTTAATAAAAAATTATTTAATTCAAATAATTTAAAGATAAATAGTTATTTTTTTAGTTAATAGTGATTTATAATAAAGTTTATCTTGATAATTTTTAATCAATTAAATAACTATCTTAAATAAAAATTCTAAAATTTGATATAAAGTGTTGTGAATCAGAAATTATAGACTCTAGATTTGTAATGCATTAGTTCTATAGTTAAATTTTAATTATTAATAAGATAAAATATTTATTTACTTATGGCTTTTTTTATGTTTATTATCTCATTTTTAAACGTATTGTTTGCTTGTATCATCTTATTCTTGAATTCTTCCAATCTACTATTATAAAAGAATTTACTTTGAGTAGATTTATAAGGAGCTTATAAGGCTAGGAATATTTGATTATTAATTGGCAATAGAAATATTAAAGAATAAAAATAAGTTCTGAAAAGAAATTGATGGAGTTTATTAGATTGATATTATATGAATATAAATATTGATATAGATTCTTATGTTCTTCTAAATATATAATTATTTTATTTTTTTAATAATTTTAATTTCTAAAGCAATTCAAATTGCTCTTTTTAAATTCCTAAATTTCTTCTTTAATATATCCCAAATGATAAAAAATATAGAGAAACCTTAAATAATGTACCAACAAATGTTATTTCTATTTAAGAAATTACTAACATATTGGATACACACTACTTAAAATTACATCACATAAGAAATGATATATTTAAAAAATCTTTGTTTGATATCTGTAAGAACTATAAGGACTTGTTATTGTATAATTTTAAGTCTAAATTGACAAAAGAATGCTGCTAGGAATTCTTCCCAAGTAATACATGATTCCTCTATATAAGATTTATATCAAGTATAGACTAATTTTATCAAAGTATATAGAAACCATATTAAATAACATTTATGGTTGGTCACTATACTAGTAATAAACACTTCCATTATAACAGATGTCTATATTATTTAAGTAAATAAAAGTAAGTAGAAGTAGGTACAAATATGTTGGCTAGATAATATCTCCTCAAACTATATTTCATGAAAGTCATTAAATATTACACAATCAAATTCAAATTTTTTAAAAAAAGATATCAAAAAATAATAAATTATTATTATATTGAGATTAAATTTATTACAATAAACTAAGAATATATCATAAATGTAATATCTACAATGGTTGTTAATTTATTCTTAATTTATTTAATAATTTTTAAAATTAAATATGGTATATATATATATATATATATATATATATTAAGTAAAAATAAGATGTTCTTGATATTTTAAAAGTATAATTTTCTTGATATCAAGAAAAAAAATATCAAAATAAATGGTTCTTTACTATTGAGGTAGAAGAGATTATTAATTTTAAAATTTATCCTTTCAATAGATATAATAGATACACTAAAAGATCATTGTTTACTAACTTTACATGATTTAAATAGTAATTTTTAATATTCAGTTTAAAGAAGAGAATGCAATAGGACTTAAGAATTGTAAGCTGAAGTCATAAATATAACTAAATTTGTAAAGACAAATATAAATTTAGATAAGTATTTAGTTATTTATTTATTTCTTGATTGGTACGACCATAATAGAATGTTACAATAAAAAAAATTATCAAAAAACAGTGAACGTGTTGTGAGATACTTAAAGATAAAATAAATTCTAAATTTATTAAAGCAAATTTTATAGCTTAAAATTTTGATTTTGATCACAATTAAGTCATATATATATATATATATATATAAGTTTTATTTAGAAGAAAAAAATACACACATATACACATGGACGTATGTGTTTTAAATTACCACAAAACCCTATTAAAAAAAAAAAAAACAAAATAAAAAACAAAATAAAAAACAAAATAAACATTCAGTATTTCTTAGCTCATCATATTCGGTTAGAACCCATTTTCTCAATTCTTCACATTGTTAGTTTTTAGCATAGTATATAATTCGGCCCTGTTATTTTTTTTCTGTGCTTGTATATAAAAAAATTACATAATATCAAAAGTAGGCCTGCTTTTTGTTTTACATGTTCATATTAAAACTTCTTTTAGAATATGCGTTCAAATCATGTGATCGAAAAATATATATTTATGTTGTGACTTCAAATATGTCATGGTTGTATAATCATATTAGAGTCACAACATATTTTGAGTTCACATACTAAATTGACTTCAAAATACGTTCATGTTGAAGTGACTTTAAAACATGTTCATGTGTCATTTTAAAGTCACTTGAACGATACAGCCATTTCAAACACTTGTGGTTGGCAGTGCACTCCTGTTTTTCAAAAGCTAATCATTTTCGTTCATTGTTTATAAATAAAAAATTGTATTTCTCAAGTTGTAATTGATAACTACATTTTTAACCAGTTATGTTTTTGGTTTAATTAATAATTGAGTTAGCTGAGGTATTGGGTGCTTTCAGGATTTTTAAGATGACAAGAATACATCTATGGGGTATTAGAATGTTCCTGATTGCTATTGTACTTCAATGATTCCAGTCTTCGATCTGAGTATGATTGAAGTCAATTTATGGTAATCGACTTTCTTACACTGCTGAGGCAGCCAAACTCTGATCCTTGTAATCCTACAATTAAATGGCTACCATGTAATTATTTGTGCAAGCATACCAAACCGACCAATAGGATGCCATGAAAGTAGTCGTTGGCTACAGACATGTCTATCCCACCCGAGAGGGCCAACTGTATCTGGCATCAGACAAGAGTAATTGATTCGTTCGCTGTTAAGCATGTTCAGTCTATTCTCTAGGACCTACTTTGCATGATTCCAGGCAAGTAGAAACTCTTCAGTCGATGCACGACATGCCAACGCTAGGTTGGTCATGCAAGAGCCCCCAGGGTCTCCAGCCACAGTATTTTTGTAAGTTGGGAAGACAAGCACATCATAAACCAGGTTCTAGTTTCTATTTACTTGAATTTAAGATATACTCCAAATTTCAAATTTGCTCTAGTTGAGAGGTGGCGTTTTTGGGCTGGCAGTTCATGGCAAGAGAGAACTGGCAGCTCCCACCAAACCGAGGACCAGCTGGTAACATCTAAATGTAAATAAAATTGAGTTGTGTTTTACATTTGTTTTAGAATCTGACCGCTAGTCAGGCTAGTTCTGGTCCTATGGAACTCCCGCATGAGCTGTGAAAATGAGCTTCGAGACTTGTACAGTCTATCCTATTGGACATACTTTACATGCTTCTAGGCAAGTAGAACCTCTTCAGTCGACGCAAGATGTGCCAATGATAGCTTGATTATCTGCAACAGTGAATCTATAGACTAGTTCATTCTATCCTACAAGACCTACTCTACATGCTTCGAGGTAAGTACAAACTCTTCGCTCTACACTAGACATGCCAACAGCTAGCGTGGAGATCTGCGACAGTGAATTCATAGACTAGGTCAGTCTATCCTACTGGACCTACTTTACATGATTCTAGGCAAGTAGTAACTCTTTGGTGGATACAAGACGTGCCAATGCTAGCTTGGTGATCTGCAACAGTGAATCTATAGACTAGTTCATTCTATCCTACAAGACCTACTCTACATGCTTCGAGGTAAGTACAAACTCTTCGCTCTACACTAGACATGACAACAGCTAGCGTGGTGATCTGCGACAGTGAATCTATAGACAACACTACACATGCCAACAGCTAGCGTGGTGATCTGCAACAGTATTTCTATAGACTACACTAGACATGTCGACAGCTAGCGTGATGATCTGCGACCAACAGCTAGAGTGGCGATCTGCGACCAACAGCTAGCGTGGCGATCTACGACAGTGAATCTATAGACTAGTTCAGTCTATCCTTTAGGACCTACTTTACAGGTAAGTAGAACCTCTTCGGTAGGCGTAAGATGTGCCAATGCTAGCTTGGTTATTTGCAACAGTGAGCCTAAAGACTAGTTCAGTCTATCCCATAGGACCTACTTTACATGCTTCCAAGTACGTAGAAATCCTTCGGTCGACGCAGGACATAACTCTAGCTTGGTCATCTGCGACAGTGAGCCTAAAGACTAGTTCAGTCTATCCTTTAGGACCTACTTTACATGCTTCGAAGTACGTAGAAATCCTTTGGTCGACGCAAGACATGACAACGCTAGCTTGGTTATCTGCGACAGAGAGATTAGAGACTTTTTCAGTCTATCATATAGGACCTACTTAACATGGTTCCAAGCAAGTATAAATGGCTCAATTGCCTGCAACACAGGCAACGTTGGCTTTGTCGGCCGCGACAGTGGGCCTTGGAGTGCTTGCGTTTGCAACTGTGTTCGTCTCCGAGGTGCTCACTATGGTGCCGATGTTCTGATCATCAGTAAGAGGAGGGTTACGTCATGAGCTTTGCAGTTTTTCAGTTGGTCTGTGAAATGTGAGGTGACCAGCTTGTGAGTTGTTGGTGGGTGTTCCCGCTGGCTTCAGAGTTTGTAGTTGACGACCAATGACTGTCTGCAAGGCAATGAGTTCTCATGCCGCTGGATACTGTGTATCACGTGAAATACGTCTACCGCTCTCTTGCAAAACTGACTTAGCTATTCTAGCCTCATTGGATGCAAGTGAAACATGAGGGTGTACTAAATCTGTCATTCAACGGTGATTTAGACTTTTCACACATAAAGAGCTGTCTTTTGATTAGTGCGATGTATCAAGTGCAACTCTAAGGATGTGTTACTTAATAGAGGCCTGGGGCGGACAGTATGATATTTTCTGTATTTCCTAGCTCCTTTGAATGATACGCTTCGTGGTGAGCTTTACATAATGGAAACTGCTTTCGTTTATATGCTCTGAGCAACCGGGTAACTTTCACTTTGTTGAGGAAGCCCTCAACAAATGAGGGTCAAGAAAATCTTTTTAATATACCCTTGCTAGGGGGGCCAGGTCCACAAGCCTGTAAGGACCATCACTAGTCAAGAGGATAACTGACCTGGTGGCGGGACCAAAGAGCTACCTCGTTTGAAGTCGATCGTTTTGTTGATAGCAATAGTTGAGCCACACGCAATTATTACTCGACAGGATCGGTGGACATTTATTGGAACGGGTCACCAGTGAGTCGATTGAATTTACTTCCGTTCACTTCTGAAGAAGGACAGACCCTACCGACTTTCTGATTGAGTTCGTGGTCTTGATGTAGGCATGGCCATGACAACTGATCACGCTCTTCACTGTGGAGGTTGGTTTTTGGGAGTGGTTGCGAACGTTCGCCGATGTGCGGTGGACCTGTTCGAAGCCGCAGCCTGTCGCTGTTGGCGTTCTCGTGGAGGTTTGGCTGCTGCTTGCGAGAGCATGTTACGTTGGATCAAGCATTTGCCTGCGACGCCGTGTACCGGATTGTGGGATATTGACGGCGGATTGCAGGGTCCCGGTATTCGACGGGCAGAGATATTTCCACCGCTTGTGCTCGAGGATGTATAGTTGGGAATGAATGTTTCTCATCGAAGATGCTGTGCATTTCAGATTCCCACGGCACCAGCAAGGAACCCCCATGTTCAAAACCAGGGGGGAGGGAGTCAAGTGGATGAATGTTGTATCAGGCAAGTACATTCATTCAAGTGAGGGTTTGGGCAGAGGGCCGACTGCCCGGTCTTAAAGGTTGCAGGGGGTACTATGATATTTCACTCCCTATTATTATTAGCTTTTGATAGGCTAAGATCACTCGATGGTTTATAATCCAAATATTGTTAATTTTTGATATCTTCTTGAGCTAAGGTATTAGATTTTGCTATTTCTAAGATCATTAGCAGATCAAATTTAGTAGTAGATTATTTTGTATTTTTTAGAATATAACCTTAGATACTATTGCAACAATAATTTTATCAATCAATTGTAAGGTATATGAATCTAAATAAAATTTTATAAAGATAATATATTCATGTGTTATTAAAAATAAAAAATAAAAAAAGTAAAAAATATATATATATATATATATATATATAGAAAAGAATTAGAATGTCATTACTAAATACAAAGAAATTAGAATCTTGAATCAATCTTGAATACAAAAAAGATATTAATAAGACTAAAGATGGCCTTAATCTTACCTCTATTTATAATAACAACTAAGAAGGCCTTGTCAAAACTTCCCAAGGACCACAAGGCTTATAGCCCTAGTATCAAGTTATAGATTACTTCCAACCCAACTTCTTAAAGATATGAGATATTTAATACAAATTTCAATAGCAGTATGGCATATTTAGAAGAATCTAAAGATTTAATAAAAATATTTATTACTTGATATATTTTCATTTATTTTTACTTATTTTTATTTATCCAAATAATATTATTCATTATACTACTCTCTATTTTATAAATAAGTTCCACAAAAAGCAAATAAGTTATTTTATAAGTTAATAAAGTCCAAGATTTGTCAAACAATATTAGTAACAAACTTTGATTTATATTTTGCATAAAGGTGATTAATAGGTCCCTTGAGCCATTGATAATATTTCATATAAAAGCAAAAAGACTATCCAATTGTTTGATAATTGTTGAGACCTTTTTAACTATCTTCAAATAATACATTGTCAATACCATTAAGTATCTACTTCCAATAGCATCTTTAAGCATTAAGAATCATTTTTAAGATTGTAATTATAAACTAAAATAATATTTCTTGTTCTTCTTATTCATAATATTTTATTCAAATGTATAATTCAAATCATCCATCCATAATCAAATAAACACTCTCCTAATTAATACTAGTGAATGTAAAGCATATTTAAGAACTTTATCAAGATATGCCAATAATATATCAATATACACATATCTTGGTTCCTTCTATTAGAAGTTTTATATTTTATTAATTGAACTCTTAGAATCTTAAGGCCAAGGCTCATAAAATTAAGCATTTGTCACATTAATAATATATTTAATTATAAGAACCAATACATCATGTAATTATAATATGACAATTTAATACATTTGTAGCATCATTGTTTAAGAATTTAAAACCATCATTAACTCATCACACTATCAAACTCTAATTTCACATATATAATTCAGGAATATATGCTATATATGTTAATTTTCTCTCTTTCTTTATGTATATATATATATATATATATATATATAAATCACAAATATTATCAAGCATACTTGACCTCATCACATAAAATATAAATTAAAAGATCAAGTTATAACATCTCTTCCTTCTAATTTTATATAAGCACCAAGAAAAATAACTTAAGATTTGCATTTAAAGTACTCAAGGTGAGAATCATCCTTAATGACTCTAAATAATCTTATCATTTGTCCACTAAGAGAAAAAAAACATCTTCTTAGTATTGCTGAAATGTATTAGTTTTGTACTCCTTCAAAAAGTTTCTTAGTACTATCCTACTTCATACCTATAAGTGATTCTTGGGTGAAGACTATATATCTACTAATCACCAATTTGAATAAATATTGGATATGAACTCATGTTGGTAGCTATAAAGAATTAGTTCTATTGGCATTATTTGTTATAATAGATAGAATATTTTTCACTACTTCAATATCATACATATTATATCATGCTATTTATTTAAGAAAAGACG
Organism: Physcomitrellopsis africana; assembly: GCA_036785485.1. NCBI lineage: Eukaryota > Viridiplantae > Streptophyta > Bryopsida > Funariales > Funariaceae > Physcomitrellopsis > Physcomitrellopsis africana. Next base: position 64,648 of record JAWRVF010000300.1, on the reverse strand, counting down.
TGTTTATCTTAAAGACCTTCATTTTAATTCTAATGTTATAAAGGTTAAGACAATCTAAGTGCTTCAATTGGCACTTTTGCAAATGACAAGTCTTAAGATGAATTTACTAATTATTAATTTGTTGACTTGCAAAGAAGTTCTAAAGATTGATCTTTGATCTTTGATTTTATTTTATTTTATTTTATTTTATACCATCTTATAACTAATGGTTGATCCTTAGTTTTGATAGATATTATCAATAAAAATTTAACAAAAAATTTGATATATTTGTAAGATTCTCAAATGGCTGCCATATGCATTTATTAATATCATATCTATACTAATATATAAGATATTTCAATGTATTTTGGTATCCTTAAATCTAAGACTTCTTCTACTTTAAATTCTTAATTATTATCTATTTCAATAGAAGATAATAATAATTGTTTCCTTTCTAATATATTTATTATAATATAAGATTTAATCAAAAAATATTTAGAATACATAATAAATCTTCATAGATTGTGGTAATTGTAATTAATATTTAATTATATTATTTTATTTTGTATTAGTAAATATGTCAAGTTTTTAATAATTCAACTTGTCACAAGATCAATAAATTTTGATATTATAATAAAATAATCATATTTTATTATTAGTATTGAATAGAAGTTATTCTTTTCTAAAAACATCTATATTAGCTTTTTGCTATCCTTGAGCTTCATTTAGTTGTATCTTTATTATTGTGTGAAGCATTGCAATTTTTTTTGTTAAATCCATTGTTGTTAGATTTTTAACTTTAAAAAAGTTAAAACTATCAAATCATAGATAATAATTACAATAAGAAAAAAATGATATTTGTTAAGCAAAAGAATATATTATATTGTTATATAAAAAATTTGCTAATAGCAAGAAAGTTGTCCAATTGTCTTGGCAATAATTGATGTTACATAATAAATATTACTAAAATACTTAATTTATACATTCTCTTTGCCTATCAATCTGAAGATGAAAAATAAAAGACAACTTAATATTATTTTTAATATGATAAAAAATGTCTTCCAAAACTCTAATACAAATTGGAGTCTTTAATCAAATATAATATTAATTGAAAGTTTATAATTTTTTATAAATATTATTAAAAAAAAAATTATTTATTTTTATATTAAAATCAAATTTTGTACAAAGTAAATTGGTTCTATTTTGATTATACATTTTAGTTAGACAATCTTTAGTCTCAAAAATAAAATTGTGAAAATCTATAATAGAAAGATTTGTAACAACGTCTATTGCAACAAATGACCGAGGTTATTTTGGAATTGGTAGAAGTTAAAGAAGTCTATAGTATTAATGATGAAGAGTCTTTATTCAAGAACAAGTGATTCAAAATTGAAAAAATACTTTAATAGCTATTTACATTTGAAGCCACCGAAAATATTTTGAAATAAGCTATAAATTTTTTGATATAAAAACTTTTTTACTAGTGGAAAGTTATATCATGCTTGAAGTATATATAATTGTGTTTGATCTTCTAAAATATATAAACAACTTTCAAAATAGAGAAGGTTATTTTGGAATCAAGTTTATTAAAGTCAAGATATTTGATATGCCTTTTATTTTCTACAATAATTTTTAATATTAAATATATATTTTCCTATCTTGAGATATCATCCTACATTTCTAAGTTTTTGTTGTATAAGAAAAATATATATTATTTATATTCTTTCATATTTTTTCATATTCTTAGAATAAATAAAAATATTGATTAAATAATACACAATAAAATTATCTAAAAATTTATAAAATACATCAACCATCAAATGTTGCAAAGCATTTAGAGCATTTATAAGTCTAAAAAGCAATCTCTATTTGAATGAGGAATTAATAATGCATAAATGACAAATAGAGCTTCTTTTGTGGCTTATGTAAATAGAAATTTAATTTTTTAGATATAAAACATACTTTTTACTTGATATTTATTTAAATAAGTTAAAAAAGATTTTAAACTAGAAGATATAAAAAGCATTCAATTTTTATATTTTCTAAAATTTTGATTATAAAATAGTTTAAAATATAAGAAAATATTTTATACTTGTTACTTATGATATAAATAATTTTGATTTATACTATAGTTATATTATATTTAATATAATTTAAGTATAAGCACTTAATATCTAAATAGTTTTAAAACATATATATATATTTATAAGACTTTTTAACATAAAAATTTAAATAAAAAATTTTAAAAATAAAAAAATGATTAATTAGAAAAAATAATATATTATAATAATAAAATCTTATCTATAAAAATAGTAATTAAAATTTATAATATTTAATCAAATTAATAATAAAATAAAATATAAATTAGAATTTAATATCTTTTTTAGATTTGATTATCAAAATTTATAATTTTTATATTTTTATATTATCTTAATATAAATTTTTAATATTTTTAGTTTTAGTTTTTTTTTATATTACTAATAAATAATTTATTTCATTATTTTATTTAAATTATGTGATTTATCATTTTTTATTGAATTATGTTGAATAAAATATTTATAACTTATTTTAATATATTGCTTGTGCATCAAATCAAAAGAAATTAATACTAATATATTTATTCACTTATTTAATTTATTTTTACTAATTATATGTTATATTATAAAATGCACATTAGATTGCAAAGAATTTAAACAATATATATTCCATATAGATTTTAGTATCTTGGAGGTAATTAGGAGGATTAGATTAAGGCCTTGTAGCCCCTCTAGGATACCCTATACACCACTTGTGAGCCTTGGTGAAGCTCAAAACTTGATTACACACTCTTTTGGAGAAGTTTGATGGTATTATATTCATGTTTCAAAGATTTATCAACTAAGTTCAACTAAGTTCAATTAAGTTCAACTTTCATTAAATTCCAAATTCTAAATTTTCAAATCCAAGCATCTCAAGTCAAATTTATTAGAACTTTAGTACAGCTACACTATTTATTTTTTAAAAAAATTTTAAAACAAAAGATCTTGTAATGCACAATTTAGATGAATTTTTAGCAAAATTTTGATAAATATATAGGAAAAAAATATAATTTATATATTAACTAATAAAATTTGAATTTTATGGCAAAATAATTGATCCATATCAATATATATATTATATCTTTGACAACTTACAAGTGATATTAGGCAAAATAATAATACACTTATTAATTAATTTTTATATGCGTTACAATGTTATTTGAAGAAATTATCGTTCAACTTGCTTGCTTCTCGAATATTGAATCAAGCAATTGATTTTTCTATCAAATACAACAACTTTTTTTTTTTTTTTTTTAATTTCAATTAGAAAGTCATATATTAGTATTTTAATGCTTCTATACTTTTATTATTAATACTTTTAGTAATTAAGATATAAAATCAAATATCAAAAATATACAAATTGATACTATATGTTTTAAGCTTCTTACAAAATAAGAAAAAACTTGATATTGATAAAAAAGGATTGTATCTATGCTGTGGAAAAGCAGAACATACTACTTAATATTTTGCTAAAAATAAATAAAACTAAAAAATAAAGAATATGATTCTAAAAAAAATAATAAACTAGAAAATAAATTTTCCAAACAATATTAGAAATTATGCTACAGAATTCTTATATCATATTATTTTATAAAGCCTCTATTTTATTTTTTAAATCCTTTGCTTGTTTTTTAATACAAGTTTTTTTAGAATCTAAAAATCTTACAATTTGTACCTTTATCTTGTTAGATTTTAATTCTTTTACTTTTTTTTGATAAAAAATTTGTTAAATATCATAAGATATTGTTAGTACAAAAAGTCAAACATATACATGTAGAAGTTATAGATAAACAATCTTTATCTTTTAGAAATGTCACCTATAAAATTCTACTAGAAGTATATGTGAAAGATTATTAGATTATAGTAGATTTAATATTTTAAACTCTCTAATCAATCTTTTTTTTTAATAATATTATTATGATTAAAAAAACTTAATCTTCAAATAATTTAAATATCTTGTAATATTAAATTCTTTCTTATTTTATTTAATAAAATATTAAAATAAAATTTATGGCTTATGTTTAAAAAAGTTAAATCTCTATTTATTAGAGCTAAGGCATTTATACATGTTGTAAAAAAAAAAAATTATTTGTCATTTATGCGACACCAAGTATTTATTCAAGTAGACATTAGAATAGAATCTTAAAGTAGTATAAGGAATATCAAGGTGTATTTAAGAAAAAAAATGGTGATATATTACCTTAATACTAATCTTATGATTGTACAATTAATCTTTAGAAAAGAGCTCAACCACTATTTGGACCAATTTACAACTTCTTACATAATAAGCTTACTATTTTGTAAGAATATATTGCCAAAAATCTTATAAAGAATTTTATTTGATATTTAAAATTTCTTATAGGTGTATTAATTTTCTTTGTAAAGAAAAAAGATAAATCCTTATAAATATATATAGATTATTGTAAACTTAAGAAATTGACCATTAAAAATCTTTATCTTTTATATTTAATATCAAGACTTCTTAACTAACTAAATGAAGTTAAGATTTGCATTAAGATAGATTTACAAAAAGCTTATAATTTAATATATATTAAACAAGAAAATATATAAAAGATTCTCTTTAAATTAGATATGGCTACTTTGAATATAATGTCATGTCTTTTGGATTTACAAATGCTCATGTTGCTTTTCACCATTTGATAAATAATAAATTTCATGAACTTTTAGATAATTTTATTATTTATCATTTAAATAATTTTTTATCTATTTTAAGTTTATAAGAGAATATAAACGTATTTGCATCACATTACAAAAACTTAGACTATATTCTAAGATGAAAAATTATATATTTAATACAACTTAAATAGAATTTTTAAGATATACCATCTTAAATGATAATTTATAAATTTATTCTAAAAAAATATAGACTATTATAAATTAGATAATTCTAAAAATTATATGTGATGTCTACTATTTTTTAGAATTTTTAAACTATTATCAAATATTTATTAAGAATTATTATAAATTTTCTATTCCATTGAAATGATAAACTTACAAAGACAAATTAGAGTAGAATAAAGATGCAGAAGAAATATTCTAAGGTATTAAAAACAACTTTCAGCTCATCACTTATTTTGTGCCATTTGGATTTTTTTAAGCTATTTTTTAAAATAGAAGTAGCTACATTAAACTTTGCATTATATGTAATTTTATCACAAGTAAATGTAGATGATAAGCTTTATTCTATTGCTTTTTATTTAAGAAGTTTTGTAACAACTAAGATCAATTATAAGATCTACAACAAAGAACTTATTAATATTATAGATTTATTTTAAAAATAACATTATTATATAGAAGATCCTTTTAATTCAGTCACAATTTTTACTAATCATAAGAATTTTAAATATTTCATGTCAAGTATGAAAAGTTGTCAAAACATTTATTTATTTTTGTAACACTTGGAATTATTAATTCCATAGACTTCTTCAATCTCTACCTATTACAAAACAACCTTGATCATTTGTTTTAATGTACTTTATTACAAATCTTCTAAGCTTATAATTTTATAATTTTATTTTTGTGATGATGGATTATCTAATAAAAATAGTATATTTTGTATCTTATATAAAAACTATTATTGGTAAAAAAATAATTTAATTTTTTTAGATAATATTTATTGATATAAAAAAATTCTAATTGATATTAAATCTAATCAAAGAATCTAATTTGTATCAAGGTTTTGAATAATATTTTTTAACACATTAAAATTTAAGATCATTTTTTTTTTTATAAATTTTTATTTTTAAATTAATGGACAAACAAAACCTATGAACAAGTATTAAAGCAATATTTTTAATGTACCATTAACTATCACCAAGACAACTAGATAACTTTTTTGCCATTAGTAGAATTTTTATATAATAATATAATATATTCTTCTAATCAACAAACATTACTTTTGCCAATTATGGTTGTCATCTATAATTTGATACTTTTGACTTTTTAAAAGTTAAAAATTAAGAAGTTAAAAAATTAAAAAATTGAATAGCAAAAATTTATATTATAATAAAGATACAATTAAAGAAACTAAAAAATAACAAAATCAATAGAAATATATTAATAAAAAAACAAATTTTATTTAAAATTAGTAAGAAGATATGGTTACTTTGGCATATTATTAAAACTAATTAATTTTATAACAAGTTGGAAGATTAAAGGCTTGACTTGTTTATTATTTGAAAAAAAATTAACATAATTATATATTGATTGCAATAATCAAAGTCAATAAAAATTCATCATATATTCTATATATCTTATATTGAGCCTTATATTATAATTAATATACCAAGAAAGAAGCAATTACTATCACATCTTATTGAAATAAATAACAATCAAGGATTTGAAGTAGAAAAACTTTTGGATTCAAAAGGGTGCAAAAGAATTAAAATATCTTGTATATTGGTGCAAATATGGTATTAATAAATATACATAGGAGTCATCTAAAAATTATATAAATATATTAAAACTTATTTTTATTTTTTATTGAATTTATCTATTAAAATCAAAGGCCAATCATTAATAACAAGACAATATAAAGTAAGGAAGAATAAGTTCAAGGCTCAAACCTTAGAATTTCTTTGTAGCATAGAGAACCAACAACCAATACATTCATTTTAAGAATTTTTATTTGTACAATCATCAAATGAAGTACTTAGGTTGTTTCAACCTCTACAATATCATAATTGAGATAAAGATCCTTAAAAGAAATATATTCTTCCTCAAATAGATGGCAAAGTACAGTGTTTATGGTATGACAATCTTTGAAGAGGCTCTCAATACTTAGTGATACTACTAGAGGTCGATACTACACTTGATGGCATGCAAAATATATTGTTTGAAGGTAGTTATGAAAGAATCAATAATGATCAGATATTTAGGTGGTCTTTTTATTATAGTCTAGAAAATTATTGATAGTTAAAGGGACCTATCAACCACCTTTGTATAGAATATAGATAAAATTTTATTGCTAATACTTTTTAAAAAGTCTTAGATTTTATTAACTTATGAAATAACTTAATCACTTCTTATCAAATTTCTCTCTAAAAGATGTAAGAAATATTTATATTACTTAAATAAATATAAATAAATATAAATAAATAGAAGTAGATAGAATATAATAAATAACTAATATTTTCTTTAAAAAACTTTAAGTAAGTTTTTTAGACATAGATTAAATCTTTAAATTCCTATAAATATATTATGTGGCTATTGAAACTTATCTTTTATTTATTATAAAAATAAGTAAGTTTCTTGCTTTTATAAAGTTGTATTGGAAGCAACCTACAATTTTATGCTTCGGCCACAAGCCTTGTGGTATTTAAGAAGTTTCTACAAGATCTTCTTAGTAGCTAATATAAATAGAAATAAGAATGAGATCATCCTTAGTCTTATTAATCTCTTTCTTATATTCCATATTTAATTTAAGACTCTTTAATTTCTTTGTATTTAATAATAAATATTCTAATTTATTTCTGTCTTCTTTTTTTTCTTTTTTTAAAAAAAATAATAATAATAATACATGAATGTACTATCTTTCAAAGGTTTATCTAAGTTTATGTCTTTAACACCACTTATCACATTTATTGAAAAACTTTAATATATTTATCAAATCTTATATCTATAAATTAAGTTATTATAATTCCAACTACTACTATAAAGGATCATCAAAACCCACCTTGCCACAAGATATATAAATATGTTTAAAAAAATCACCTTGCTTCACTTTAGTACTAAATGCTTATTAAAATCTTAGATCCACTTACAAGTTGTAAATATCATTAGATCTTAGCAAGCTTCTATGGCTAGTTTTAATAACCAAAGCATGGAGCTAACTTCAAAGCATTAGAAACTTAGACAATCTCATTAAATGTGATATAATTAAATATATATATATATATATATATATATATATATATATATTTACTTTATTGCCTCCAAGTCATTTGCATGTTTAGTCTCAAGTTACAATATCACCTCTATTTACAACCTTTACTTGTGATTGTCTCTATTTGCCAATGCTATACTAAAGACTACATTACAAGGTTGGACTTCCTTGTACCATACCAAATCTTTAATTATGATTGCAACTATAATTGTGACTTGTTATTGTAAGTCTATGAATTGTTTTCTTATTGTTGCTTTAGAATAAAATATTATAAATAGATTAAATAATGTAACCAAATTTTTATTGTAATTTATAATTCTTAATAGATAATTCTTGATAAAGTAATAATTATTTGTACTTATTAATATAACCAAATGAAATTAATAAATATTAAGTAAGAAAATGCTAGACAATACAAGTATAAGACAATTAGTATTAGTGAGGTTCCTACCACTTTTAAAGTTTGTCTAATACATAACCTTAAAAAAAGAAATATTTTTGTAAAAAAAAATTAAAATACTAAGATACAAATATCTGCAATATATATTTAAATTCTTTTGCATGACACTAAAGCCTTGAATAGAACAATTCTGGATGTTATAAGTTTTGTAAGTCTTTAAATTTTGAATTAATTATTTATCCTCATTTTAAATCTTATAGCAAGTAGCAAATAAATAAATATGAATAATTTTGTATAGTAATCAATTGTATAAAGTGGATTGCTATTATCTATGAGAAATATGGTATACAATTATGATTTTATGATACTAAAACTATAATATAAATTGTTGATTGAAGCATATGGCAATGTATAGATGCAACAAGCACATGGAAGGCTTGCAAGTATATCATCTTCTAATTTTCTAACCTTATGTCACGGACATATACATAGTTACCTATATGATCAGATAGAACTAGATAAAAGAAGATAAAAGCAGGTTAATTCCATAATATCTTTAGAGAAACTTCCTAGAAACTTCATAGATACTGCTTTGACTTTATAAGTGTCCATAGTAGACTTTTGGATTAGAAACTTGGTCAATAAGTTAGCCACATGTCGTACATGTTGGTAGCTTGAAGACCAAGCTAAATACGTGGCGAACATATAGGAAACTTGCCCTGCAAGTTCGACACGTGTCTTGCAACTTGGACACGTGTCTTGTAAATTGGATACGTGTTGGAGGTCCTATAGAACGTCGCCACTTAGCTCTTAGGTAGATAGTATAAATAGAGACAAGAGTGAAGCCTTCTTCACTCTTGTCAACTCCTTTCTTGTTTCTAGTTTGATTTCAAGAGTCTCTAGTGTCTTGTCTTTTGGCAATAGCCATTCCAGTTTCTTTTAATATATACACTACCTTGTTTCTATTTTGTTATATTTCTTTGAGAGTGTTTTTCACTTACTTATTTGCTTCCGTTGAGTTCTTGTCCTTGACACCTTATTCAAAATGGTTGGTACTTTAGATATAAATGGAATCATAAACAACAAAATTTCAAATTTTAGAGCTAATTGTAACTCTTTAGAAATAGCAACATCTTTATAATATGATTTATTTTTTATAAGTTTTTATTAAAGTCAAATTGAATATAAAGCATAATTTTAGGAGTAGACAGCTTTAATAAGTAACTACTTGGTCAAATCATTTGCAAGAAATTGGAGACATATAGTTTTATATTGGAGGTGTAGGATGTTGTAGAAGTGGACTTTTGTTGTGTTGTTCACCATTTTTTATGGTGCAAAACTAGACAAAGTAAAAAAAAAAATCAACAATGTCAAAGCTAAGGAATTTTTAACCATGTTAAAGATATTGTGCACAAGAAGCTCGTATTTGTGTCACTATTATTGATAGGCACAACATTGCAAATAAAACAATGATATGTCAATCCTTTGTGCTTTTAAAATTGAAGAATCCTTGCAAGTGCTCAAGATTTGCTTGAAGATGCTTCTAGTTTTGTTTTCAACCTACTAGTTTTGTTTTCGACCTACAATCAAACATTCTCTCAATTTTGTTTTGAACCTATATTTTTAGGATTTCTCTTCTGGTCACAATTAAACATAAAGAGTAACATGTCTTTTTTTTGTTTTTCTTCACAACAGCTCTCATTCTTGTTTAGTATGTGCATCAGCCTATTCCACCCACCATCAATAAAGCCTTGCAAACCACAATCTGCCATAGTGGTGTTTAACTGTTAGTAGAACCTTTCAGAAAATTGACATCAAATTAGTTGAGGTTTGGATTTTCATCACTTGAGTACTATTCCCCCCTCATAGGTAGTGCCAATTGTGTAACCCAGACTGCCAGAAAATCGATACAATCTTCAGCTACAACCTGCTTGAAAATCAAAGACTCACAACACTAATAATAGCAAAATCAATCAAACATCTAGAAATTGGCAAAGTACCTCCAATCTGAATGCATTCTGAATGATCTCCTTCATTGCGCAAAGACCGCTCAAGGAACTACTGGCGTGGAGTCTTGAAAATAACACGATGTTGGCATTTTTTATGCAGAACTGCTATTGTGGCGCTGACAGTTAATGAGATGGCCAGCGACGTGCAGAAGTGCTTGAATGTTGGAATGAATGCATTTCTTGCCATGCCCACCGATCGAGAATACATGGTTCAGATAATCCTTTGGACTGTGAACACTGGTAATAGCGCTGTGGATTCACCCCAGACGAGTTCCATCACTGGGAGTACGTCCGAGCCCCAGGTTAGCTCTTGATGCGTTGACGAGAAGAAACCATCCTGCTCTATCGACCTGTTTGTATCTTCGGCGACGGCCTTAGCACCTAATAAATAAATAAATAAAACTTGACGTGGTTTGGTTCACTCGATTTGTTTGTACTTCTACACGCATAGACGGCCAACATCGTGTTATTTTCAAGACTCCACGCCAGTAGTTCCTTGAGCGGTCTTTGCGCAATGAAGGAGATCATTCAGAATGCATTCAGATTGGAGGTACTTTGCCAATTTCTAGATGTTTGATTGATTTTGCTATTATTAGTGTTGTGAGTCTTTGATTTTCAAGCAGGTTGTAGCTGAAGATTGTATCGATTTTCTGGCAGTCTGGGTTACACAATTGGCACTACCTATGAGGGGGGAATAGTACTCAAGTGATGAAAATCCAAACCTCAACTAATTTGATGTCAATTTTCTGAAAGGTTCTACTAACAGTTAAACACCACTATGGCAGATTGTGGTTTGCAAGGCTTTATTGATGGTGGGTGGAATAGGCTGATGCACATACTAAACAAGAATGAGAGCTGTTGTGAAGAAAAACAAAAAAAAGACATGTTACTCTTTATGTTTAATTGTGACCAGAAGAGAAATCCTAAAAATATAGGTTCAAAACAAAATTGAGAGAATGTTTGATTGTAGGTCGAAAACAAAACTAGTAGGTTGAAAACAAAACTAGAAGCATCTTCAAGCAAATCTTGAGCACTTGCAAGGATTCTTCAATTTTAAAAGCACAAAGGATTGACATATCATTGTTTTATTTGCAATGTTGTGCCTATCAATAATAGTGACACAAATACGAGCTTCTTGTGTACAATATTGATCAAAAATAGTGACACAAATACGAGCTTCTTGTGTACAATATTGATCAAAGCATTAACCAATTGCAGACAATCGTTTTCGGACACATGATCATGTTCACGTGTGTCAGGAAATGAATCATTTCTGTTTGTTTCGAGGAAGCTGAGCAATATGCTATGAATATCTACGACTAATAATTGCATCTGTACAGCCGTAATGACTGGCTCAGGAACAAGGTAGAGGAATAGTATTGCTAGATGCAATACTGGCAAGGTTTTCAGGATTTCGAAAAACGTCTGCATCATCGCATATTCTTCTCGATCCGAGGATTAACAGTAAGGTGAAGGGTGATGCAACCGTTCTGCAAAAGCGGATTTCGAAGTCAAAAATCAAAGAGAACCCAGCAATTGATTACATAATTGTATCGTTTTCGGTAACTTCCCAGTCGGATAAGCTTGAAGAAGCCAGTGTCTTAAGATTAGACCAGGTTTAGAGGTTTAGAGATTTCAAGTCCCAATTAACAATTCCCACTAAAAGAATCCATTAATCTGATATTTTCCGAGATGTGATCGGTGCGCTTCAAGCACATCTCGTCAGGAAGACTGCAGATTCTTTCTTTAGGAAAGTGCTTTAAGTTTGTCTAATCGGTGCAAGTCGCGCAGGTTGGTCCTAAAATTATCCAGACAGGAAATCTATCATGCCTTCAATTATTAACCACTGAAACGTCCTAAGAAAACTGATGCCATTCTTACTGGATAGGTTTACCAGAACCAAGTGGCCACAGGAACTTTTGTACATGAAATGTTCATAGACGATCTCAAAAAAATTCTTCAGCCATCTATAGTCCAATTTCAACATTACATGGCGAAAGATACTGTGTGACAAATATCGTACCCATGTTATGTGCATTTCACGTTTCCTTGTAAAGACTCACATGTCTGCAATGGGCAATAATATACACCCAACAACACCATACCAATTAGAGCAACGCTTGATACCCGTTGTAACAGTAACTTGCAGTCAATACATTCGTCTCAATCTGCCATTATTGACATCCTAATATCTAATCCAACGAAATCACATGAATCTCTCACATAGCTAGTTGTTCCCACTAGAAAGCCAAAGCCGAAAACGAAGAGAGACCGTTAAATAAAAAGCTTGTGGAGAAGAATCTGCAGTGATGTAGCATTAAACAAAATCTGTAAGATCTGCAATTGATTCTGAAGTTGCCGTCGAGTACAGCAACGAACAGGAATACGAAAGTCCTAGTTCACCACGACCTGGATAAATACACACGTAGCATTCATCAGCAGCCCCGAACTTTTGAATGCTACCACAACATTCCATTTAGTCTTAGTGTACATAAAGCTCCTCTTCTGTAACGTACACCAATCGATTTGTCCGAGGCTGATAATTACCAGAAGCTGGCAATTCTTCACTAAAAAAGTGAAGAATTTACACTAACAGTGAGATTCAAAAACAATATATAGGATAAAAATTACTATATATGTTAATTATACAGCATTGATCAGATTCGCAGGTGCTCATATCATTCACAAATGAACATACGAGGTTACAGACTCAGCCCGAAATATTGTCACTGCTAGAGACGCATACATCCTCACCAGCAGCAGGATGAACGCCAACCCATGCATAGCTAATGAGAACATCGTGATACAATTGAGCCGTACATTGATGCGCTCCCAGTCCTAACCTGCATGGAACTCATGGAAACCATTGATCCTAAACTTTACCGCGTGCTGAGAGCTTCCGGTCCGGCATCTCCGGTGTTTGATCAGTGATTTATTGATCATCCAATATCATAGCTGAAAGACTTCTTCAAATGAAAGAACAAACTGCTTTGGAACAAGTGCAATTGCAACTCCTGCCATCAATACATAGAATCCTCCGCATCTCGTCAACTGCTCCCCCACCTCTTGGTTGAAAAATAATTAAAATAATCAAACAAACAAATAACTTATAACAGCGTCATTCGACTCAATTTCTCAAAAATTTCATGAGCTAAGCAATCCTTCTCAAAGGAGCATAGCGAACCGAGATTTCACGACTACCATCATATACAACAATTTTAATGTCTTACCCGCTCTCCAGCATCTCTACGAGCTCTGGGAAGACAATCTGCGCCACGTATCGTCCCGAATCGTCACAGTTCAACCGAGATAAACCTTACTGCACCTACGAATCAAGCTGAAGCAAGCAGGGATGGCATGGACACGATCTCAAAGCCACGGAGGAGGGCGAGTAAGACAACAGAGAACCCGCCACAGTTGCCATGACCAATATCTGCAGTTCTGCCTCACGCATTTCCATCCGATCTTCCGATTCCGTAGCTGTGGCGATGGAGCTTCCTACTTACAGCTCCCCGCTGCAATGTGCTTGAGCAGCAACCTTTCTCTCCCGTTTGAAACATCGCATATTCCCGGCTCGATTGCATACAACAAACCTGCGATAAGCACTGCAGCCGGGGGACGTGGCTAATCTAAAATAAGTAATTAATTCGGCTTATTGGTCCTAAAATCTGTAAAAATATCCCTTCATTAGTGAATCTTCAGAAACGCATTATGTCTCAGAAATTCTGTAGATTCTCGTGACCGATCAGAACTTTCTCCAACATTCGTTAATGTGCCGACACGTACTCATGATTCCAACGGCTCGATAACACAGGGAACTCCGGTGGGAACCTGATTGGGAACTTCGTCTCTCTCTCACACTAGGCAGCCCTAATTGCAAGCTCCCGTGTTCACTCGCGATGCTCTTTTATCGCAGAGCTTCTACGTTGTTGATTCTGGTCTGATTATTTCTTGATGTGGAGTGTGAGCTGCTGGTTTCGAGGAGACATTGATTGATTGATCATTTGCGTGGGCTGGTTTTCTCTGAGGAGGCGCGAGAAGGAAGTGCGGAAACCGTTTGGGAAAAAAGCTTGCGAGGTTTGTCAATCTATGGCATGGTGTCGAAATTAATTCTGCCTTTTAGAGTCCTCACTGTCGAGGGTGGTTAATGTGTCCCTCGTGTCTCATCCATTACGGTTTTTTGGAATTTTGATTTCGTGGGGATAGATGTGTGTTCCGTTGCAAATGTTAGAACTTGTGTTTGCAGTAGATGAATGGATAGGTTCTCGTTTGCATTTCAAGTAAATGTTGGTTTTTACGTAATTAAAAGTTTCTCTTCCAATTTTGTCCAATTGTTTTGTGTATTTCTAGTGCAGGTCATCCAGTTGGGGGGTTAGGTTTAGCTGTAGTATTATAGAGCCTGAGACTGGAATTTCCGACTTTGCGTGTGAGAATTAGGTAGAAACGTTTTTTTTCTTAGAGAATCCTTGGATCTCTGGAGTGCATTTCACTCGCCAGGTTTCTGGGGATTGGTCGAAGAGGTTATTGTGGTGGATGCGCTTTCTCTGATCGTGTTACCAAAATGTGGATATATTGATATCCCGAATTGCTTCCATACGATTAAGGATTTGCAGCCAAAGGATTTTCTGTGAAGTAAACTCTCATATTCCAGATTTTCCATCGGTCTAGCAGAGGAGAGGGCGTACTATATTTCAAGTTACAGCATTAGCTTTGCAAATTAGACTTCCTTCTGCACATCCATCTTCCATATGTTACACCGAATACAGTTAATGCAGAGAAGGCATTGCAATGAACAAGTCGTTAACTTTTTGATTCGAACAGTGCAGTAGTTGCCTCCTGTGCAAAATCACCTACGTATTTTTTTCTGTAGCATTGATATCTCTAGATTCATACTTGAATTCGTGACTACTGCGTCATTTAAATAGGTTCTCATTTATTTTATTTTATTTACTTCCATAGCATTTCGTGCAGCCTTCACGTTACACGATGAAGATGAAACCTAGAGTCGAACTAGATTAAGATAATTGTTAAAACGATGACAATTGCTTGGCTGATTGGAGCTGCTGTTTGTGTAAATTACGCTTCTGCAAATGTCTGATAAAGATTTATTGGATTATGAGGATAGGCAATAGTTGGAGATACTGTTTTTACTCTTGTTGAGTTTGATATCCTTTCAAGTGCAAATTCATTACGTGACAAATGTCTCTTATCTTTGCACCGTTGAGGGTCATTTTTGAGATAGAATTTCGATAAATTTAATGTGTATAGTGTTGAGATTTTTGGATGACAGACATTTTAACACTATCTGCGACTATGAGTCAATGGCTTATATTTTCGGAT
This sequence comes from Physcomitrellopsis africana, assembly GCA_036785485.1. Classification (NCBI taxonomy): domain Eukaryota; kingdom Viridiplantae; phylum Streptophyta; class Bryopsida; order Funariales; family Funariaceae; genus Physcomitrellopsis; species Physcomitrellopsis africana. The sequence goes on along the minus strand of JAWRVF010000300.1, from coordinate 48,937 downwards.
GGTTTCCAGCGTCATGGGCTTTGGTGCAGTGGTTACAGTCTAAGCTTATTTTGTTTTTACATGAAATCTCAGGCAAGCTTACCAAGAGGTGGAGTTCCGTTTTCAATCAGAAGCTGCGCGAACCACCACCGTCACCATGTGGGATTCTATGCTTGGGAAGGGCTTCAAAACCCAGAAATGGTGAGTATGACAACCGGTGCGCAAGGTGTGGAATTCTGATTGATCTGATCAGTTAATCCTGGTTAAGCTTTCCTATTCTGTAAAGATTAAGCTGGTAATACTCACATAGGCTGGTCCGTTGTGACCTCCCATCGTCCTCTTCGCATTAGATATCATCCCTTGATGATTTAAATTTGATCAATAACCACCTTCCAATCATTTCTGACTTTGCAGTAAGACATTGCTGAAGCTGGCAATGGCACGCATTAAGTTATTACGAAATAAGAGAGACATTCAGGTCAAGCAGATGCGTAAAGAGATTGCTCAGCTACTCACCAGTGGACAAGAGCCCAGTGCAAGGATACGCGTGCGTGTCTGTCCTTCACCTATTCCTTTCATTCCTACGTTTAAAACTGCCGTCCTAGCTGAGTTTTCCGCGAGCTCCAGTCCCGCATTAGCATGTTCACCTTCATGCCCTGGATGAAAACAGGCCAATGATTCAATTGTTTCTGAAGTATCTTTATTCACATGTTTCATTCCCCTGCCTGTTTTATCCAAATGAAACTCTTGACACCAGGTTGAGCACATTATTCGGGAGCAAAATATTTTGGCAGCATATGACATACTTGAACTATTCTCCGAACTTGTGGCTGTTCGACTTCCTATAATAGAGGCTCAAAAGTAAGTTCTCTTGTACTAATATTGAGTTGTCTTCTCTCTTGTTTCTCTATCGTACAGTTCTACTCATTGTAATACTTCGGTTGTATCATCACTTTGAAAATTATTACGGATGTCAATTTTGTTAGTGGATAATGAGTGACATGTTGAATGTGCAGAAATTGTCCCTTGGATTTGAAGGAGGCCATTTCAAGTTTGATATTTGCGTCTCCACGCTGTTCTGATTTGCCTGAACTTCTACAAATTCGCCAACTTTTCGCTGCTAAATATGGGAAAGAGTTTGCCGCAGCTGCAGCAGAGCTCCGTCCCGACTGTGGTGTCAATCGTCGGGTAGGTATCTCCTTGGAATTCAGTTTTTATATTGCCTTCAATGCATTCGACTGTACTTAAGTTGAAGTTAAGATATCTACGAAGAAAGTTTCTTACACTGCACAATGATTTCTCCAGGTGGGTCATTGCTCAAAAACTTGGACACAGGATGAAAAATTGAATTTGTTAGCACTAATATCAACTTTGAACTCTAATTTTATTTATGCTGATGCTTGATATGTATATTTGGATGTTATCTTATGTGATGTTAATTGCAGATAATAGAAAAGCTTTCTGTGCGTGCGCCTTCTGGAGAGGTGAAACTGAAGTTGCTGAAAGAGATTGCTGCTGAGCATAGTGTTAGCTGGGATTCTGCAGATACTGAAGCAGAACTCACGAAATCTCACGAAGATTTGCTCGTAAGTCTTCGGACTCATTGTTTGGTTCCGTTCCCAAGACTTTCACTCTCCACACACTGTTTATATTGTGTTGTAGGACCCGTTACGATTAACAAATAGTTCTAGCGGAATATCCATGTGATTTTTCTTGCCAGCTTTTTCAATTTCTTTAGCGTGGATTTTGTTAACTAATGGTTTCATTTGCTTTTTCTTGCTATTCTGAATTTATTTTTCAATGCACAGGATGGACCTAATCATTTCCTTGGAGCGAATGAGAAGCCCCCTCCCCAATTAGCCCGTTCACAATCCAGTGGGACCTATGATGCTGCTGGGGATGTTCCCACCACAACTTTGTCGCGAATGTCCTCGGACTTGTCTGGACTATCTTCATCTGGATCTTTACATGAGGACGAGAGAGAGCCTCAAGTCCCGTTTAAGAACATCCCTCCACCTACAAAGTACGAGCCTCCGTCACCTACAAAGTATGTGCCTCCTTCACCGACAGTTACTCCTATTCGAAAGGTGGACACAGTTGATCAGGTGTCACATGTTCCACACCAAGTGACTTCTTCGGATTTAAGATCTGATACCAAATCAAACACTTATGTGTCGACGAGGAAGGAAGGCCAAGGTAATTACTTCGATGTGGCTTCCGCTGCAAAAGCCGCTGCTGACTCAGCTAACCGTGCAGTAGCAGCTGCGCGAGCTGCATCTGAGCTGGCTCGAAAGCAAAGCGGTGATTTTGGCACCAGGGTGCCTGACAAGCTTGGAAGGCAGAATTCAATTCCTCCAGTTGAGGACGAGGAAAGCGCTACAGATTTGGACAGTGACGGTAATGATGATGACGACGATGACGGCAATCTTCGATTGAAAGTAAATTCCATTCAGAGCAGACGTGATCAAGGGAGGAGCCCAGCACCAGCAAGATTTAGTGATAGTGATAGCGATACTGCTGAGTATGACGTACCTCGCGGCAGGGGGGCTGGTGGGACGAAACCTAGGTCCAATGCTGTATATGAGCGCACTGATGCGTCTCAGTTATTTGAAGATCAGAGGCCCCCGTTGAAGGCAACCAAACTAGATTTTCAAACAGGAGATACTTCAAGCAGGCCAGCATTTGATGACGACGACAGTGGTGGTGAAAACTCAATCACCGCAAGGGCTGCAACGCACGAAAGTGAGAGCCGAACCTATGGTGGCAGTAGCACATTTGGGAGTAAATCAGGCAGCTTCAAGTGGAAATCTGGAAAGGAATCCGACAGACACACCTTTGATGCTGACAGTGACAACACTTCACTCCACTACAGTGTGATGGACACTAGTAATCGTAACCATAGCGATGATCCTGATTCATCAAGAGTGGAAGGAAACCATTCATCATATGACCAACCTTTTGCTGGTAAGCTAAACAGTTCAAGATTTGTTGCCAAGGGCCGTGAAGGCTCTCCATTGTTTGACGAAGAAGGATCGATTGGTAGATCCCGTGAACCCTCGCGTCTTGGGAGTTTTCAACGGTCTGCACGCTTTGACGACGATGATGAGGACAACCCTTCGTTCTTCTCCAGTACACAAAAGTATGGCTCGAATGATTACTCTTTCACGCCTAAAACAGACTGTAGCTATCAGCCAAGCACAAACCCGCCAGGGTCGGACTTTTCAACCACTGTGAGGGTTTTCGACAGAGATCCCTCTCCAAAGGTAATTGAGGATGATGATTTGGATGCACGGTTTGAGGCTCTAAAGCTGCCATTTCGGCGGTAGCTGTGAAGGTATTCAATATTTTGTTAGGAAAGTTTCGTGTGACCAATGACACGGTCCCTACTTTGTTTGGAGGTTGTCAATATATTAGTTGGTTCCGAATACAGTAGTAATTCATCATATACTCTTCAGAAGAGTTTGTGAACTTCCAGGCTTTGTATTTATGGTGTCCTGGGAGTATTTAGTCTCATATTTCCTTTTCAATTAGCTTATGTACATGAACTGGAAGAAGTCAGGAATTCTTGCTTCTTATAGGTATTTATGTCGCATTCGAACTTCTGAAAGTTTTCAGGGGTCAGCTTCTGTACAACTGTTAGTTTATGGGTGCCAGGAAGCATTTCGAGCTAAACTGCACGTTCCAAAAACCAGAGTGGGGTAGCGACGTCTTGAAACTTGTATTCTATGATGGTGAATGGTATGAGTACTTTGTTCCATTGCCGTTATCTTCTGTGGTGTTTGAGGTAGATGACATAACTTGCAAGCCAAGCGTGTGTGATTCAGGAATTCTTGAGTACGTCACACTTCGTTTACGATACAGACATCGTATTCGTTCATCTGGTATGAGGACATATACGTCAACTACCTCATCTTGTTTATAAGTGCATTTTTAGTAAGCACGGAGCGTTTATAACCCAACTAAGTCCTTATCTGAACAATACTTGCCCACTGGATCCCTATGTCTCTGCATTAATGTCACACATGAACTCTTGCACGGCAACGGAGCTGGACCCAACACCTGGTTCATCATGGACAGGTTCGTGAAGAATACTTTGGAGTCTTGCACAGTTAGAGGACTTCAATGCCACGTTTTGAAAATCTGAGGTGGGTGTTCAACATCTGTGGTGTTGGAGGTAGATGATATAGTTTTGCAGTAGCAACTAAAATTGATTCATTGTTAATCACAGTGATTACACAATGCTTACCAAGTGTAATTGGGTCTGTCAGCATACCAACCTTGAAGAAGCACCCTAAGCTGGAACTGTAATCGTGCAAGAGACAAGGTACTGCAGGAAAGGAACAGAATTGGAAGCTATGCACGGACCCTGTCTAATTTGGGTACCATACGGTGTACTCCAGATACAAGTATTGCTTCACATCATGTCTGTCGACACAAGTAGAGTACCTGATTCCATCATCAGACTTTGAAGGGTGGCAGATTCCCACAGTGTGTGCAGATTATAGAACATGACTGATGTAACACTGTGAACCTGACAACACTCATGTTCCACGTCAACGATCATACCTTCAGTTCAGAGCAAAGTCTTTTTTTTTTTTTTTTTTTTTTTTTTAAGGATTTTATGAATGAAAAACATTTACATTCATACAGCAGATATTATTGCGTTATAAATTTTCAATTAAAAATGAACAAATATGAAACCCACCTTTTCATGTTTTGAATCAGTATCTAGAGCATCGACTACTTAGTTGTGGTATTTTAGTGAATTATATGTGTATATATATATATATATATATATATATATAAATATTTTCGTATATACTTTGTTGTGTGATTGAAAAAAGATTTATTCCCCTCTTTTTTTCAAATAGAATCAGATTACAGTCACAATCAAATATCAAGAATAAAACCACAGTAATTGTATTATTTTACAAATATATTTAGATATAAGCATGCTTTTGATTGCAGATTCAATAATTGTAGAAGCCTGGGTTATGAAAATATTTACAGATGATTTTCATGTGCACAAACGTAAATGTTCAATAAATTTCACTGCTTGATACACATAATTGATTCAAACTAGCATTAAAATTTAGCAAACCTTTCTGACATCAAGAAGGCTAAATAGATATCTTGGTATTTAAGGGATTTCATCATATATTTACAACAATGTTGAACATTGAAATAACCTCTTGCTCATTTCAATCTAAATATAGAAATCCACAGTAGCAAGTCATAATAAATAAATAAATATAGATTAAAAAAGGTAAGTAAACATTCTGACATAAAAATGTTTATCCACATTTAAAAACCAAATAATATTAATAATAATAATAAATGTGTAAGTTAATATTTAACTTGAAGCTGTGCAGCATAAGGCAACAACAGATGGCCATGCAAGATTTTTATACTGCAACAGCAAAAGATGGGTGAAGAGGTAAGGGAATGGAACAGAACAAGTATTCAAGCATGAGCTTGTACCAATAATGCATGAAAAAGGACGCTCAATAAACAAAAACGTGACATGGAATGCACACAAAGAAGAAAAAAAAGAAAAAAAATACTAATGAACTTTTTTTATTTTCAAAATTTACAGTGAAGTTGAAAAGGTGGAACATGCTATTTATACCCCACGCATAGAATGTTCTAGTAAAATTTTATCCGTTCTCATGACATTCAACCACATAATGCGGTTCTATAATGCAATTTATTGGAGAGCGCCAAGAATATTGACAAAACAGGAAAAATAAAAGGGTATCTTCCAGGTTGGCCTTGACATGGGAGGGGCCGGCTATAGCCCAAATTATAAACCTCCCTCTCCTGAATGCCAGAATGTGGAGGCATTGAATGCGGCGCTGTGGCCCTCTTGTGGATGGAAATAGGATGACCTTCCAACGGAGACCCGGTCGATGGGCCTACGGAGCTCTTCCCATGACTCCGCTCACTTGTCCGTTCGTCTCCGGGCACCGGGCTCGGGCAGCAACTTTGCCCTTCCTCATAAACTTTTTAATAAAGTTGACCACAGACGAAATGAAGTTAATTTAAATAACAAAAGGTGCAGAGCGCCACCATTATTGCCCGACGAGTCTTTGCCACATGTACTCAACATTTCAGGGAATGTACTTATTCCCAGTGTCGGCACTTGAATTAATAGTAAAACGAATTTCTTTGGATGGTCTGTCGAGGATGAGGTTTTGATTCCGTTTTCATTCGTTCGTCTTTCCGACGTGTGTCCCGTCTAGTGACAATTCCATCCCAGAATTGTTCAGTGATTGCTTATGTCAACTTACGCGGAAGTGGGTCCCGTTTGGTGGTCGGCCGTGGGCTCGATCCTCTTCACCATGCAACACTATCATCCATTCCCTCACATCACGTGGACAATCCTTCAGCCACTTTTGAGCTGCCAAGTGTCCACAATAATAATTGAACCTTGCTCTTGTTTTTAGTCTTATACTTTTTAAAATTATGATAAGAATTCAAGATGTTTCTTTTTCTTTTTCTTTTTTTTCAAATCTCTCTATTTGTGTATTTTACTTTGAAAAATATAGCTCTTATCAAATGTATTTATGGAGAATTGGTTCAGTCAAGTGTAATTGTCTTCTCAGGGAAAAACTTTTTTTGAGGGATCAACTTCAAGAAATCTTTACATCTAATGTAATTTGAAAAAACCAATTTTCTCAATGTCTCAGTATCGCCTTCTAGTATTTGATGCTTGAGAGGATTTTCTTTTTGCATGACTGTATTTTTTATATTATTTATTGATTTGAAGTTTATAAAATATATTTAGTTCTCAAATTAAAAGTAACAATGGATGAGGAATTGTGTGCATGAAATTAGTTTTAAATAGCTTCAGGAAATATACATACATATTAAAGTCAATGTAGGAAGAAATAGTGCATTAAGAATTAATATTTTTAATTCATCAAACAAAAAAGGATCAAAATTCATGTAACCTTAAACATGTATGTATATATATATATATATATATATATATAACATTAAATAGATTTGATCAACTTTGAAAATATGCAAGTATGAAACATGACATTGTATGAAAATATAAATACACAGGTTTTTTTTTTTTTTTTTACATATATTTTTAGAAACATCCCAAAGAAAAACTGAGTTGATTTTTTTGAAATTGTGCTAATTTTTCTTAACATGGTAATTAAATAAAATTACTTCATTCATGTAAATAACTCTCTCATGTACACTGAATTTTTTAAAGTTTTTCATTTGAAATTATTACAAACCTTTGAAATAATACTTGAAATATCGTAATTTAAAAAGTTCCTTAAAATCATTCTGTTTACTTTGGAATAGTTTATTATTATTTTACTCAAGATGCATTGTAAGCTTGGAAAAATATAGGATTTAAAAAAACAAACAAAATGTTGTAAGACTTATTTAACATAGTGAAACCACAAATCAAACAATATCACATTACAGTTCTTGTGTTCTTCAGATACAGCATAAAATAATAAAACTGGCATGCAATAAAAACAAGGATTTGAAAGTTTGTTCAACATATATTTTAATGCTTTTGACACAAGATGTATTAATATACAATTGTGGACATGAAATCATTGGAGTAGTAAAACAAAATTTTATGTATTTTAAATATTATTTTCTTTTTTAAACTAACAAGTTCTCAACTAGAAGCAACTTTTAAATCATGTGTTTATTTTAACTTTACTTCCTAATTATTTATATATATATATATATATACATATAAGTCAATTTAAAATCAGGGCAGTGTACTTCGTGCAAGAACTATTATGCAACATGATTACAAGTTTGTGCTTGTACGTGCATTGGATTTTTTACAAACTAATTAATTCCATAAAATAAAATTACAAGGAAATTTCAACCTTATTTTTCTGGACCTAGGAAAATGAGTGGAAAGATTCGGTTGTATTTATTTTTTATGAATATACTAAAAATTGAATATACATGTTGCATTACCTTTGAGTGTCAAGTTTGATAATGAATGTGATTGTGTGTATCCGTATATATATATGCATATATATATATATATATATATGAATATTCACAAGGATATGCATGTTGTTTGCAGAAAAAATCGAGCAATTAATACGTATAAAATTTTTACAATGAAATGAGTGTTTTTTGTTAACAATACAGAATCCAAACATACTCCATTCCTTTTTTCAATATTCATGAAAGAAAGACGAATTTTGAAGAAACTGTCTTGCAACTCAGTAAATTTGTTTTGTGGATCATGAATCTATCACATGCAAACTTAATAAAATGCAGAATGCATGTGCACACAATTACACTCAATGAAAATTAAATCAGTTTATAATATATTCCATATAATCATGAAAGCTAAAAAAATAACATTTAATAAATAATTGATAATCAAAGGAAAATAAATTAAGTCATAAATATCCAGCAGATTCTTTAAATAATTTTTAGCATGCATACACCCACACACACCTTTGTTATATATACATACATATACATAATTATGGAATGAGTATTGAGGAGTATTACATAATGGTTCCATCAACATATTGTAATTATAAACCATGGTTATGTATACAAGCATTTAGATTTTAATTTTTTCAATTGAAAAAACAAAAATACTCAAACAAACAATCAACTCTTCACAAGATAATACGTATATTTAAGCAAACAAGTCAAAGTGAGCAAACTTTTAACGGTAGACATATCTCTCGTGTACATAAAAACATCTAGAATATCATATTTTTTCCGTCACAAATGATCAAATAACAATTATGTAACATTTGAGGTATTAGTTTCATGTTTATTTATTTTTCCTTCATGAACAAAGCACAATACAGGCGCTTGGGAACGCATTCGAACGAGACCTCGGATGCTCTCGAACCACCCACTGTCCCAGAGCTCAACCACGGCACATTCGTCAGTTAGCGTAATGAATGAAAAACATTCATCCGGAAGGCGGGGTGTCCTGAAAGCGCGAAGGGAACTCCCCGAAAGGCTGCTGGCAATCGTTGAGCTCGGGATTCGATTCCAGCGGGCAGAGCGTGAATTTGTAACGAACTCGGCGATCGTCGTAGACCTCGCAGCTCGTTTTGTGTTCTAGTCCCGAAAACTTTGCGCTGCTCAGATCAGGATCACGGGGAGTCGCTTGGGTAAGGGAGGCGCTGACGTTGCTTCGTTGGTTTCGCTCATGAACTTGGCACGGTATCAAGCCTGACCAGGAATTGTTTTTGGTTTCCTGACTTTGTCTCCCAGTTTAGAAGAGGGAGAGCCAGCGAGAGAGAGAGAGAGAGAGAGAGAGAGAGAATTGTTATTTCGAGCTGGTGCTGCGAAGAAGCCGGATCTTACAAGCAGCAGCACCACCAGGTCCAGGGTGCCGGGGGAATGGGATTGATTTGTGTCACGACGTGACGGAGAGGATTTGGTTTGAGCATGTACACGGATTGCGTGCACCTGAAGGAGAGTTGCGTTGCCTGGGAGTATCGTGGTGTTGTAGTTCGTAGAAGGTTTGCTCGAGTGCGTGAGTTTGTTTTGGTGATGCACTGCAACGGTAATTTGAGGATTCGAATTTCTTAACCTGGAGGTGTTTTGAGCGGCGTTAGTGTCTTGGAGGGAACATATTGAAGGATTTGGAGTCCTCACAATGATCTTCAGTTTGGTTTTGAGGAGAAGGATTTATGCCTGCTGGTCGTCTTGCCTGGTCCGTTGAGGTACATCCTAACACTTTTGCCGTGCATTTCTGAAGTATGCTATTAGAGCAGCGTGTTGTGGATTTGGTGTCTTCGCTTACTTAGATGCACGTTCATTTAAGTTACTTCGTACTGAGTGATGACCTCCCCTTGGACTGAGAGATTTTGTTGCAGTGATTTATGCAGTAGAGCATTGCTAATCTTCGTCTCGTATTTTGACTCGTCAGGAAATTCTCTTAGCCGCAATCATTTGCTGGAAGCAAGGAGATACGTAGAGGACGAAACTTGCTGGAGATCAAGTGGCTGTAGTGGAGTTATCTAAGAGGCTTCATTCCTGTAGGTCATTGATATAGAAGGTATCCGGTTCTCTAAGGTTATCTGTTAAACCAGCGCAAATGGAGGGTATCGAAACAGAGGATTTTCTTAGGGAGCTCGATAACTACAATCCCAGGCAGCTTGACTTGATGAACCCTTTGATAGACCTCACATCCGGTCCCAAGAATATCATGGGTAAATACTTAGACTTGCAAGAAGAAGAGCCGTGGCCTCTACTCGCTGAATATTTTGGGGTTGCATTGGCTTTCGCAGCGTTGGGCGCTCTTATCCGTGGTGCAAATGGGAACAGAGTGAATGAGGGTGAGAAAGATAGTCATCCCAAAATGCAAAAGATGGTTCTTCAGAACATGCTGAAAGCATCAATGGAGCGACTTCAAAACTTAGCTCAAAATGCCCAAAATCTACAGGACAGGCTCACAGAATCTACAGAGGCGAGTGAAAATCATCGAAAAGAGTGCAACCTAGAAAAGACTAGTGTTCAACAGAAATTAGCTAATGCGGAGGAAGAAGTTCGAGAATTGAAGCGTAGGAGAGCAGAGGATGCTAAAGCCAACGAGAAAGTTGTACGCATTTACGCCAATCGTGAGCATGGATGGAAGGCCGAGAGAAAGAAGCTTTGTCATGAGATTGACATGCTTAGAAAGGACCTAATCCGTGCAGAGGTCAGTGGTCTTTGTAGCCCTAATGATAGTTCGCTAAAATGCAACGAGTGTGATGTTAAGAATAAACGCGAGAAAGAATTAGAGAAAGCACTGAAAGAGCAAGTGTTTGTGGCAAGAAAAATAGTGGATTTTAGAAAGAAAGAGGAAGATTATCTCCAGCTTACAATAAGGTTTACTGCGGTGAAAAAAATTGCCGATGAACTGAAGGAAAGACTTAACAAGGAGCTGGCTAATTCAAAGGAGCGGGAAGCTATTCTTGATGAAGTTCGAAAGGGGCAGCAGGAGACAGAGCATCGCTTAACGGAAGCTTTAGAGGATCTTGAGACCTCTAAATTAAACCTTGAAGCTCTACGCCTTGCTACTGAAGACCACTCGGCTATGGCCCAAAAGCTTGTAAATGAGTTAGCGACCATGAGGCAGGAGTCGGAAGATAAAGACGTGATGATATCCACCATGTTGGATCGAGCTACATTTGACAGAGAAGAGAAAGAGGATCTTGCTCGGGAGCTTGCGGCCGCACAGGCTGCAAAAGTAGTTGCTGAAGCAGAGTCAGGGCGGTGGAAAAGGTTAGCAGCGGAAAGGACCCGGACGAATCTCAGTGACGAAATTCCGGACGCGAGTAGGACAGGTCATCGCAGTCACCGCAGCTTGGGTAATCGATCCGAGTTAGAGAAAATTGCGGATCTTCAGCAATCTCACATCGAGGAAGTGAACAACCTCTGCACTTTTTATAGTAGACAGGTTGAAGCTCTAGAGAAACAAGCCGAGACGTACAAAGCGAAGGCTCGAGATGCGTCTACGTTTTCCATGCCCGCTCAGTTGTCTGCAGATCTGCAAGGTACTCGTTCTCATCATTCTTTGATGCCAAATTAGAACTGTGCTTGAAGTTTTACAAACTGTCGGGAAACTCGTAGGAACTTCCCTGTTTTGTTTGATAGTTAATCAGGCGTTTTCATTGCTCGTTCTGTTTGGTTTGGGAGTATAATTGAGTATGTAATTGAGACGACTTCGGGACATACTGCATGCGTGCTTCTACGTCGAATATAGTTTGTACAAACTCTTCGTCTAAGTCCGACCTGTATGGAGGTCATTGTTTGGAGTAGTATTTTGCAACCAAGCAATCTTGTCTGGTGATTTCATTCAATATTATCTAATTGCAGGGCCACTTTCAGACCCGGCTTGCAAAGCTTGGTTTGAAGTAGTGAAGGGGCGTTTTGCCACGCAAATAGATGAAAAGCACTGGAGTCAGATAGAGACTTTCGAAAGACACTTGCGAGCCAAAGACGAAAGACTATCAGCTTTTAGATCGAAGTTGATAACACTGGAGTCGGAATTAGCTCAATCAAGGACGAAAGTTGATGACTTGGGTTGCAATGCGTCAACAACTACGAATGACCGTTTAACTGAGGTTAAAATCGAGAAAAATGGAACACTTTCGGAGGACATTGTGAAGGATGATGTATGTGTATGTTGTGAGAGAATGGGAATGACACATCAGCGGTCAATCGAGAAACTTCAAGTGGAGCTCACAAGTGCCAAGTAAGGATTATCCTCCTCATGCGAAATAGAAAAAAAGTTGCCTACCCGCAATTCACGTCTCGCGCTCGCTAATGCATTTTTATGTATCTCTAATCTCTACCTCATTTCTACTTCCGGTATCTGGTACTCTTTGTCACTTGAATCGTTTTATTCTCTTTTGAACTTACATTTATGTCCATTTCTGTATTCTTTCTTCATCGTTGTTTTGTGGCGTTTATCACTGGAGTCTGGGCACCAAAAGTTCCTTCCCTGATCATTTGGATATTCCTCATGGGACAGGGATGAGTTGAAGACTCAGTATGCTAAGCATGAGACTACTGTTGAGAAGATGACGGAGAGCGCCGAGGCAGAGCTCCAAAATAAGGATGTCCAGTTGTCAGTTTTGGAAGCGAAACTGTTTCAAGTACAATCGCAGCCCGAGGAATCAAAATCATCGAATGAAATGGCTTTGTCTGATAAATTTCAAGAAAAGGTACGATAGCACGTATTGTTAATGAAGAATTTCGTATCAGAACTGCAGTGACTGGTTTTGATTTGCATCTTTCGAAGAGACTGGAACTTCTTCTTTATTTAAATTACAACTTATCCAAGAGTTAGTATTGATGCTCACTGTCAAAGATAATTGTCTTGTTGGGCAACTGGACTAACTTCATCTTTGGAAATGTACCATAAGATATTTCTGGAGAATATTGACGAGACGCAAGCGAAGCAACCTGAAGAAGTGCTTCACAACGCAGATTCAGGAACTAAAGCTCTGAAATCCCGAGAAGATTCTCCAGAGAAGAAGCGTCTGGAAATGCGCTTTGATGAGCCTATGATTCTGATCGATAACTCCGTCTCTGATTCGGCAAAATTGCTTTCCAAACTGAAAGATATATGCTTGAGAGAAGAGAAGCCTCCCGCTATGATAAGCTTTCGTAGGAAATTAGAATTGGAAACCTCTGATAACTTGATATTTTCAAGCGACGATTCTTGGTTAACTGCTGAACAAAAAATAGGTGAAATGTCATTGCAATTAATACCAACTAAGGATGTCCCTCTTCCGGAAAAGAATTCCCCTCTTGTTTGCGAGAACGAGCATGTTACATCAGGGAACAACTCCGTAAAACCTGAGTGTGGTAGAGACATGAATACAGTATCTGTAAACAGGAAAGGAAAGGCGGGCGCGAACAAGCAACCTTTGAGTCTTGTTGCAAGTACTTATCACGTAAAGACAAATCAAACTTTTGATAACGCCCCCTTCACACAGGTAATAACGACACCTTATTTTGTGTCTACATTTAGGATGATACTTGTGAAGTTGCTATAAGCTAGCTCTGCCTTGTAGACGCCAATCAGCATGGATTATTTTTGGGTTCACGACCTCACGGAAATGAATGTGATATAGGTCCCATCGAAAGTCACGATACCTGCAAGTTTTGGTGGGTCTAATAAGCTCAGGGAGCGTAAATCTCAGCACACTCTGTTTACCGAAATGAAAGGGCTGCAAACGACGACTGACAATCCCACGTTCATCACTCAGGATAGTGAAGAAGGATTTGCCTTGGAAGAAGAGAGGTGTGTTCTAATATTCGTTCGCACGTTTGTGGGGGTTTGCATCAGTATATCTTTGTACAAGTTAGTATTGTTTATGTCTAAATTCCTGTTTATGTTAGTCCCATTTTACTTGCTTGATCTGAAGTTGCTTCAAACAGGCAAAAGTCGCAAACCAGAGAGGATATTCATGTATTAGGATTGGCTTTGGAGGTGAGGAGGATAGAACAGCAACTTTCCAAAATGAACGAATCTATTGGAGATGCTCAAAGCCTTATTACCCGACCGGAGAAAAGTACCAAAAGTTCTGTTAAAATATCTTCCAACAAACAAACTAGTCACTGCATGGGATTTGCAGGAAAAGTCACTCAATTGGCGAAGCAAATTGTACGTAATATCAGTCTTGCATTTCGTTGCTTATTTGCTCTGAAATCAGTTGTTCTGTTCTGGCTACAAGTAAATTAGGAAGCTTTCGTCATTGCAAAGTACATGCTACATTCGTTGTTCAGTATTTCAATGGAAGCTTCTGAGCGAACCTGATTATCTTCCAATTTCTGTCCTTGCAGGACCTGACTAGACCTCTTCGTAAATCCGCTCCAAAGCCTCAAATTGAGGTGCCAAAATGCGCTCCAGTCGTGCTCCAGTCATCAGATCTGTGTTTACGTAAAAATCCATTGTTTCTACAGGAAACTACAGCATCTGAGCTTATCTCTTTACAACAACGAGCTGAGAAAGTTGGCGAAAACCTTTCTGCAATACAGGCCAGAGTTGCCAAGGAAAATAGTTCAGATTTCTATGATCACTATAAATCTTCTACGTTTTCCAAAAGCAAGTTGGTGGATACTGTTCGAACTCATCTCTCTCAAGTTCAAGGAGCGCTGCATTCGAAATTGACACAAACAGTTACTCCCAGAAGGCCACTTCTACCTTCTGCACCGAAACAATCTGCTTCAACCAAAGCCTTGACACCGCATAATTTCACTATAATCAAACCAGCGACCACTCCCAAGAAAGTCAGCAGTCCAACCAAACTTCCATTGACACCTTCAACCAGGCTGGTAACTCCCACCAAACCGGTGACACCTTCACCAAGGCGAATCACTTCGACCAAGTTTTTGACACCTTCACCGAAGTCGTTCACTCCATCCAAGCTGTTCACGCCTGCACCAAGTCCTTACGGACACACGGAAACATCTCTAACCAAATCAAAACAGGTAATATTTCTATATCTTTTCCTCTTCTTCTGGCAGCTATTGCCCCTTTAAAAGTGGAGCTAAGTCTCGATTACCTGTAGATTATCAACCACACGGTGTACATTGTAGTCTGTTATAGTTTTTCACTTGTGACAACTTGCATGGATCCTGGGGTGCAGCTGCTTGCGAAAACCTCAACGAAACCAGTGAAGGACGTCCATAACACCAAAGCTGCTTTCGGGAGGAAAGAAACTAAGTCTTCTGTGTAAGTTTCAGACCATCTTAATTTGAGTGTAGTATACGCGTCATGGTTGTGTATTTTTCTGAGCTTGTTTCTCAGTAGCACACTTCTTGTTTCCTTCCTCAAATCAGAAAGTGATGAACTAGAATATGAGCATGAAAGGTGTCTTACATTGGCCAATAAATTGTGCGTGTCCCCAACACAGACATGACAAGCAGCCTCGGCAATGGGCCAGGAAAACCAGTACTCACTACGAGTTGGATTTGGAGCATTTGCGATAAGATTTACATCATAAATTTTGAGCACAATGTGCATCACCCAGGGTGAGACATTAAGGGAAAGTTATCGTGGCACAGGGTGAGTTTTATTCAGATGTAATCATAAATGACATATTACATCGAAAAATGGCTTGTGGATGTCACTTTTGCAGTGTGTTTAGAAACACAACGCTTCTGGGAGAAAGCGGATCAACCACATTTGAATCAACTCTTTTATGGCAGCCTTCGGTCACGAAGTGCTTCGAATATCAATCAAGGGACGCCATGGCGATGGCTATTGAGGGCGAACATCTTGCGGGGTGGTCACATGTTAATCATGAGCACAAGGAAAGCGTTTCACCATCGTCTCAGAATTGATTCTTTTATGGATTTCATTCACTTGTGGTGCCTTCACTCGAAGATACCAATGCGGATTTTTTCGCGACAATATCATCCTGCCCAAATTTCTTAATTAGGCAAGCGATGTGGTAACACTCAACTTTTGTTGAAGCAGGTAGTGTAAGATAAAGTTGTAATTTCAGTGGCTATAGAAATCTCATCTATTCCAACAAAAAATTTATCCCAACATGACCGGGATTTGCTCTCATAGTTTGTAGAGCCTTTTAGTAAATATTCACGTCAAGTGGCTAGTAGTACAAATTCAGTGGTAATCGAGGAAAAACTCTTTTCGTGCTTCAGATTCTTTCTCTATCCCTGATTCTTGTATACTTTTTATCTCGACATACGTGGAACTGTAGAAACACAGTAATACTGAAGAATGATGCAGTTGAGATCAGTACGAATTGTCATAATTGCAGCTCTGAAAGGATGAAGAGATGATTTGGCGAAGTTGAGAAATGGAATGGTTTGGAACGTAACTGGAACACCAATGTTTCAATTTCCGACTAGCAATGGCCTAATCATCTTTACTGTAACTCTATCCAGAAAATGAACCACCTTGCAGTTAAATGATCTGCAGCACAAAGCCACAACTAGATATTGTGAGATACTTCACGGCCATATAGATGAGTGTTCTCTAGGTCCATCACGACCACTAACTCTGACTGCTCCATGATCGCTCTTTGTGACTGCTTTCGAGCCTCTTGATCTGTACCACGCTGGTGGCTTCTGACCTGTGGAAGTTATGAGAGGACCGGAATTGCTCTGGCGATGGTAGGAAGCAGGAAAGTGCCAAACAGATCTACCAGAATCTGATAAAACAGCTGAGGCTGACAGTGGACGCCCATTAGAATCCCTGCTTTTGTAGAGTGGCCCTGAATCATAGTCACTGCTGAGGAAGGATGAGTTCGGTAGAAACCGTGCTCGAGGATCATTACAGACCCCGAGTTTGGTTTGGTCCGGAGAATAATCGATCGGATGGGAACCACTGGCATCTGAGTCATCGTAGACAAGTTTTAGAGCTTGAACGACTTCACCCATGAAAGGCCTGTGCGACACTTCAGGCTGAACACACATGGAAGCAATAGCAGCGACCTTGGCATAGTTGTCAAATGGAAAATCACCCTTAAGGTCTGGATCCATCAGCATCTCCAACCCTTCTTTAGATGATAGCAGCGGACGCGCCCAAGTGACCAAATTCTGCTGCCCTTCTGGGTTTTTCATGTTAACTGGCATCCTCCCCGAAAGAAGTTCAAGAAGGACCACCCCATAGCTGTATACGTCGCTCTTTACAAGAAGGTGGCCTGTCATCGCATATTCAGGTGCTACATACCTGCATTATCGATTCAATTTGTTACTTTGGTCCGACAAGCCAAAAATATCTTGGTCCGTTTCACTATGTAAAGCTACAAAATGGACTCACAACTACTGGTAAGGCAGCGGTCAGCTGAATCTTAGGACATATCATGAGTTGTTAGATGATGCTCATAATGAAATTTACCTTCTTTTTGCAAAAACCATAATCAGTATAGAACTCACCCAAAGGTGCCCATCACGCGAGTAGATATGTGCTGACTGTTTCCTCCTTCAGCAGCTGCCTTAGCAAGACCAAAATCAGACACTTTAGGAGTGTAGTCCATCTCCAGTAAAATATTGCTAGCTTTGAAGTCTCTATGTATCACCCTCGGATTCGAATCCTCGTGAAGGTAAGCGAGTCCTCTCGCTGCTCCTAGTGCAATTTTCAGTCTAGCCTCCCAATTAAGTGGAGCATTGAATTTATCTATACCTGAAAATTAGTCCGGTAATTAAATTAGCAAATTTTTCAATCGTTCATGAATTGCGGAATTCTATATCAGGAAGGAACCAATTAAGATGAGATAGCAGCAATATCAAAGAAGTCTGTACTAAGCATTCTTAGTAAAACTCAAATACGTTCACTTCAAAAATGTCTCCCTCAAAAGTATTATACTGGTAGTCATTAACTCCCGTCGGACTAAACACTTAAACATTCTCGAACCTGGTGACATTATCTTAAATGAAAAAGTAACTCAGAAAGATTTCAATAGAACTTGGCTCACAAATACATCCAGCCAGCATGAAAATATAGTGCTCACCATGTAAATGCGACTCAACGCTCCCATTGGGGATGAGCTCATACACTAAGCACCGCATCTCCTCTACACATATTCCAACGAGTTTAACGAGGTTTCGATGATGTAATCTACTCAGCATCTCAACTTCAGCAACAAATTCTCTACCTCCTTGCTGATCCCCACGAGTCAAGACTTTCACAGCTACATGTGTTCCGTCATCCAATCTACCCTGAAAGACTGTTCCAAATCCTCCCTGTCCAACAATATTCCCAGGCTTAAAGTTCTCAGTTGCTCTACTGAGTTCTACCATGGAGAAACACTTAGCAGTTCCTGTGTACACTGGCATGCTTGCTTCGCCTGAGACTGATGCTGATTGAAAGCTTCCAGACACCACAGAGGCTCCACCTGTAAATGTACAGAGATCACATTGTATTTGTGGTGCTTGGCATCAGAAAAAAAAATTATCTGTGCGTGAATTTAGTATCAAGCAACTTTCAATAGTTAGGCTGCACTGCAAGCATTCATCTTCTTCAGGCACACATTTCCATTGGTTTCATCGTCTTCTGGTTACCTTGTTAAATCCTGCAACAAAGTATGCTTGCGGAGAGTGGGAAGAGCTACTGGCTGATTTCAGTTCCAAGTTCGAAAGAAAAAAAATTACCTGAGCGAGCTGATCGTCTAGGGGCAGACGGATGAGTGAGTTCTGCGGCCTTTTCAAAAGCTTGAACGCGGCCATTGCACTTCAGCATCGTCAACCAAATTACACCGAGGCAAATTACTGCACTCATCGTCGATGCCAGAGCAATCACAGCAATTTTTGCACCACTCATCTTGTGGCTAACATTGTTAAGATCGACTCCGATCGGTCGTTGCGCAGCCCCTCCACTACTAATTGGGGGAAGTCCAGTTTCAGGTTCGGCTTGAGAAGGTGGAGAGGGAGGAAGGCCTAATATGAGAATCAAGCAGAACAGATAGGGACGATGAGAAAAAAAAGCCAGACAGAGAAAAAGTTGAAGAATTTTAAACAACGGGGAGAATACGTTCATTTCCTGTTACACTTTTTGATATTCTCTATATTTTACTCGTATTTTAAATTTAAAAAATGTAGAAAATACAACTGCAGATCAGTGAATCTTCCGATAACTAATTAGGTAAGTAAAACTCCCTGTGCTACACACCTTACAAAACATCTTACATCACATTGACACTTCAACGCCATCAATTATTTGTAACACCTCATTTGTTGTAACGACAGCTTTTTCGTACCCAGGTGAAGTTTTGGACAAGCATTCAAAACCTATTATCTACATCGAGAGTAGACTTCCAGTCCCATTACACAGTTATTTCAGCATTGTATAAATTTCCAACATATCAAACATGGAATTCGTTCAAGTTCTTGTATCAAGAAACAAAACTCTGAATTTGAGGAAACGCCAACTTGATAATAATACGAATACAGAAACCTGAAAGATACTAATGCATCAAATTATATCCACCGAACGTTTGTGATGCTGTTACCTGGATAGCGCACCAAGATGACCAGATAACGGCCAAAAAGGGTCTCGTTTAGTTTCAGCCTATGTTCCCAGATTTGTGAAGCTAGAAGCCCTGCAAAAGTGTTGTCAAAAGACATAGCCAAAGGTACAAACTGGGCAGTCACATCCGTGTTGTCCTGGAATTGCTCAACTGCATTTGCACCCATTATTCGAACTTGACTTGGCTGTAGGAATAAGCTCTCAGCAAGTTCTTTAGCTAGTTCTGCCACCAAAGGAAAAAGTTTCTCAAGGCTGATGGCTAATTGAAATCGTGCAGTCATTGGTACAACACACCCACAGGGAGCACCTGCAGGTGCACTGGTATAGCCGTCTTCACATTCTTTACAATCTGTGGGATGTAAACAGAAGCTCATGTCAGCACTTCGGTCAACTCTGCGGAAACTTCACATCCTCACGTCGACCACCAAGATTGAGTCACAGAATTGTAATGAGCATTGTACATTTGAAGATCTAAAATAGTGCCCATGAACACATTGCTCACTACAGCTTACCGAGCGTATGAGTATGAATTTCTTCTGTAGCTATCTGTACCTTGGGAATTATTTGGTGTCGGAGCATAGATAATTGGTGGCACTGGGGCAAAAACCGGGGCAGGAGCAGGTGCTGTTCAATCAACATCCTGGTAAGTAAAACAGCTACATTTTTAAATGCAAAAGTAAATAGGTAGGCCATTACAGGACATCACAGTTACAGAAAGAACTTCAAAATATGCAGCGTCAGTTGAAACCAGGAATAAGTCTATATTGAAGAGAGAATTATTTACTAAGGAAGGTCTTCAGACTAGGTAATAATTTTATTTTACAATCCCCATCTAACCTCTGTGGCTGTGATGATGATGCCCTCTTGTTCTGGGAGAAGGGGCTGGTGCAGCTACTACCGGTCGCCTGAATCTTGTGCGATTAGGACGAGAAGGGTTTCCAGGAGAAGTTGATACCAAAGAATCTAGCAGTTGCAGCTTCAAAACGTGGTGTGCCACCGCAGGTTGCAGATCTAGAACTCTAGATGCTCGAAGTGGACGTATCACTAAATTACTAGAGGGCAGCTTATCGGAAGACGGGAAGGTGGAAGTATCTAATCCTGACTTTTGGGTTGGAAGAACTCGAGGAAGGGGTTCATCCGTTGTAAGGCATGGCAAAGCTGTTGCACAACGCAAATTATAAGTCAGTTAGTCACATGTACAACAGGTATACTCAAATTAAGCAATGTATATTTATACCAGTCTACGATATGCCAGGGTGAGCATCTTCATGAGAGAGAAGTGTTCAAACGATATCATGCACAAAGTATCAACGATGAGGTTACATCAGACAGCATTTGTTAATAAGGACCATCCTTAACTCGAGACTCTTCATTGTGCTGTAGGATGGATAAGCATCTATTCTGCCGTTAAAACCATCAACTTCCACTCCCAAGTGCAACCAAAGAATGAATAATGCCAGTTGATTTTTGAAATGAAGGAAGAAGAGAATGGTGCAGATGGCACTATACCATGGCCAAGCCTGAAAATTTCGGTAACCACGAGCAACACAGTAACCAACCCTGCAATTGTGCAGGCATTGCAACGCATGGTGGCTTTCACCAGTCTTCAAAAGATCCCTCTTGACACTCCTGCGCTATAATTCCCATTCGTTTTGTCGAGGAAAACAAAGTTGACCTTGGCCGTGTTTGAATCAGCAAATCTTCACATTTTCGACGCAAGGTTTCCGATTGCACCACAAATTTCGCATTAACTTCATCAAGCCGAATCAATGCCTTTCTTCATCTTGCAAAAAATCGATTCCTTCCAAAGTAGACGTACGCGACTGAAATTGGATTCTTAGCTTTCACGATCAAAAATATGGCACAAACCAAATGCTCCAGCTTCATCTGTCAACTAAGTCGAGGAGCTTTTCGACAGACTTCTCTTTCTAGTGAGAATCTTCATCATTTCTCTAGAAAAGCACGGCAAACCTCCAGTTGGAGAGGTTTGAAACATCTTGCTGTTACAACTACTCGAAAATTCCTGTGCTGAAAGCCATGGAGCATCATATTAAGGAGAGCATTCCAATGAAGATTAGCACTATCCTCCCCTCAATCCCTCAAAATAATTGTTTAAAGTATCTCACCCGAAAACGTCAATGCCCTAAGACGACTTTCCGTCCTCAATCCTGCCGTCTGCAAAATCGAATCAATTATGGTATGGAATTTCTTGAAAATCCTAATTTCAGATAGTCGCTGCAATTTTAAATTTCAAAATTTGCTTGGCGGAGATTGAACCAAGCTCTTGGACAAGGCCAGTGATCTGAACCAGAGTCCTAGTCCGACGGCACAGCTGATTGACCTCTTGATGTGATGTGACATGTACTTTCAGTTTCATGTGAAGTAGGGATCAACACTCGTAAACCTCAAGGAATAGCTGCTGAGTCAAAAAATCATAAGTGTCGATGATTCCAGAAGAAGTATCAAAGTACGGCAGCCTCGAATTAATACCTGCAGGCTGCAAATTCGGCCATATTGTCACAAATGCTTTAGCCTACGAGTATTTCAATTTAGTTGAACCATAAACTTGCTTCATAGTAACGCAAAGTTAATAGACGAAGTTACTGATCATATGAACATCTCATACTCAGTGAAAAATACGTCAAGGCTCAGAACTGCCGGTGCCAAGTAGGAGCCAAACCTTATTTAGACTGAATAGACATGCACACTATGCCAACATGATAGTGAGCTGCTACTGGCTGGTTGTGGAATACAATCGATCATCACGCACAGACAGGGGAAGACTGGACTCTGGAAGCGGAGCGAGCACTTGTATGGTGTCACGCGAGCAATGGGATGTAAGCTAGAAACTGCGCGCCCGACCAAATTAACTTGAGCATTCATTCGAGTGGACATTGCCGTCTAGCTTTCCAGGGCTGCCTTCACTAGTGAAGCTCATTCTCTGGAACTCTTAGTAACACCTCATTAATAGCCTTTCATTCGCTCTTCTTCTTTCAGTTAACGAAGCACATCGAAGCCTGACCAATTATCGAACCTCCAAATAATCAAACCTGGCGAGAAACACTCTCTACGCCGCTTCATCAACACACCCTCAAACCTCCTTCCCAATCAAAGACACACGCTAACATAGAAAGCTAATGCACGTAGAACGAAGCTTACCTTCCACAACGAACCAACTGCATTGCAACGCCCTCGCCCCACTTGTCCCTACCCAAGGTTTGCAAGCACGGAGACGACCCCAGGTGAGCGCCTGCTTCAGTCAACAACTTCAACGAGGATACGAAAAACTAGCCACCTCGTAGCAGCACCCCTTGGCAGCTTCAAAACGGCCTTACTTCAAGTAGACTTAAGCTCTCTGTCCAGCCGCAATCGGCGTGTTCCTTACGCCCCTCGTCTTCATCCTCCTAATCCTTCTCCTCCCTTCGATAAACCACAGGAAACTACAGCATGAACGCGATAATCAAACTCGCCACACAAAGCTCCTCCTCGACAGCACAACCAAAAGTCAGTACTAGAAACGAATGACTATACCCGTGGAGCCGTCAGAGGTACCAGAGAAAGAGCAGCAGCAGCAGCAGCTGAGGAGGAGGGGTAGGAGGAGGAGAGACTTAGGCTTAAGCTTGCAGTGCAGCATCGAGCAGGACCAGGCGGGCGAGACGCCGACGACGACGACGAAGGGCACCGCGGGGTGGCAGAGGCTGAGACGAAACTTGAACATACGAACGGAACCGAGCCGAACGGAATTACGAATGCCTTGTTTTGCTGTCTGAGGTTGCAGGGCTTCATCTGATCTTTGGCAGCGCGTTGCCGGGAAGCCTCCATTACCGCTTCTTCCTCCCCTATACCCGGCTCCCCGACAGGAAAGGGCGCCTCTTGGCGGTGGTCTGTCCCGCCCGGCCCGGCCCGGTCCATAGATTCTTTGCCTTGTAGGGTCCTCTTACATACTATATCCTAATTGGATTTTAAACGAGCTGGTGACATGACATCAATTTTTGCACCAATGGTTGTAAATCAACCTTTATAAACAATGGGTGTTGATGTGTACTTTATTTTTATATATGTACTTGTATGTGTGTGTATATATGTATGTAATCATCTCTTCTAATAACCCTATGGTTCTATTTAAAATGAATAAATTATTTTAGGATTTTTCACATGATTATTTTTTATTATATCAATAGAATGCAAATAAAATTTTAAGTTCGATCTTCTTCTTCAGACAGCAAAAACAAGTCATTTTTTTTTTGAATGACATTTTAATTTTCATACTATTTCAAAAATTTGACATTAACATTTTTTTTGTAATTTTTTATTATTAATGAGTAAAAATTTGATATAAAACATGGTTCCATAAAACTTTTCTTCATTTTATTTTATTTTGCTTGTATGTATTCTATTGAGTATAGTAGTTAGTAACAAAATGATTGCATGAGTTATATCACATATTTCAATTAGATTTGACCATCCAATCAATTAAAATTTTGTAACAATGATAAACTTGTATTTTGATTTTAAAATCACATACACTCACAAATGTAACCAAAAAGATATAGAAACCAGAAAAAACCTTATCAAAAAGTAGTTTTTATGTATTTACACATTAGATTTCATATTTTGTCTCTTTTGAACACAGAATGCATTACAAACTGCTCCAAAATTGCATTTTAGTTAATTCATATTGTTCCAGATAAATTTTATTCTACACAATATCTTTTTAAATTTTAATTTTAAAAAATGTTTTTTTAAGAAAAAAACTCAAAATAACAGATAAGATAGAAGTAATTTTCAGTTGCAAATAAAAGTTAAAGAGCTTGGACTTCTTCATATCTTAAAACTTTAAATTTTAAACAAAAATGGATGAATATTTTTTTGTTAAATTTTGCATTTTTATTTTCATTTTGAGAACTCCAATATGTTCCCATGTTATTTGCATTACATTAATAAAATTTTGATATGAATTCTAGATGACAATGTTTTAGAACAATAGCATTAAAAAATCAGAATATATATTGAGGTTTCTTAAAAAAAAATGTGGTTTCATGTTTTTACTTAAATTCTATAAAGTAAATGTTATAGAATTTCTAGACTTTGCATGAATTTTAAGCTTCAATGATTTTTTTTTTGGGTTTTGTTGCATTTATTATTTCTTGCAATTCATTTGATAAACTTGAAAAAATCTTAATTAAAATCTACTTTATTAAAATCATATTTGAAGTCGTCTTATCTGATTAGGATTCTTATTATAAGTTAAATTTTTTAACCAGTTAGTGCCCTGACATATATGAAAGGAAATGGTACATAGTAGAATATAATTTTTTGATATTGATACACATGTGTTTTTATTGATCTGTATATTTATTCTTTAAAATTATCTTTTTACAAAATGATGAAATATTTCAACATCATTCTAAATTTGTGTTTAGTCTTTGTATATCAGTGTATCTGCAGATATCTTTTATTTGTATAGTAACATAATTGAAATGTTGGAATCATGTTTAAATTTAAAATCAGAATTACTAAATTATAATAATTTCAAAAATAACTTAATTCTTCTAATAATTTAAGAATTAAACAAATTTTGTTACAATAATTTAAAATCAAATAAAAATGCATAAAAATGGAGTATTTTATTGATTATTAAATCAATTTGATTTATTCATTTTTCTAAAAAAAATTATATATAAAAACTATAATTAAGAGGTAAATTAAAAAATATTTTAGTTTTTCAACAAATAATTTATTCTATTAACAATTAAAAGTATATGTAAACATCTAAAAAAATAATTATTTGAATTGTCAAGGGCACACGAAAAAAAGACTAAGAAATCAAAAAATAAATGAACAAGATACTAGATTAGAATTAGTATTAGAGATAAATTAGGAATTAACAAAAAAAAGAAAAAAAAAGAAAAGAATTACTATAAAATTTATATTGGCAAAAATCAAGTATTTTTAATTTTGTCTCTTTATTTATACTACAAAAACTAAGTTCTATAGAAGCTTCTAAGAAAAAATTTAAGATTTGTAGGATATCTTCAAAAACTAAATAAATTTTTGTATAGGTTTTTAAAAGACTATTGAATAATACAGCAACTTTAGAAGATTGTAGAAGGTTTTACAATCTTTTGGAAGATTCTAAAATATTCTAGAGACTTTTTAAGATCTCCAAAAATTTGTTCAAATATTTAGAAGGTTCTAATAGATTTTAAAAAGTTTAAAAAGATGCTTAAGATTGCAATTTGTTGTATGCTTAGGATATTATTTCTTCTTCTAACAATATTTTTTTAAAGAATCTTTTGATAATCTATTTCTTCATATTTCTAAAATATCAAAGATTTTTTTAAAAAATATTTTTTTATATATTGCTTTGTAATTTCTATAAAATATATAAATAAGTTTATTTGACCAATAATTTAAATTTTAAATATATAAGTAAAAACAAACTTAGTTTAATAAATTGCTATTACTTTAATCTTTCAAATTATTTGTAGAAAATAATCTCTTTATTGTAAAATTTAATAATAAAAAATTGGACTAATATAACCAAAGTATAAACATCTTTTAGAAAATTCTATGCCAAAGTTGTTTATAAAAAGATTATATTTGATGTTTAAAAAGTTATACTTCACCTTGAGGATGTCTATGTAATAATGAACATTGAAAAAACTATTTTGATTGGTTCTAAAGCCACAATAAGAAAAAGTTTAAATTAAGAATTATAAGATTTTATAAAGATCTTTTAGTTTGATATTGTCATGAGCATATAATAGAAGAAGATTTTAAAATATTTTATTTAATCCTAGAAGATTCCAAAAGATTGTACTTAATTCTAAAAGATTTTAGAAGATTCTTGATGATTTTAAGAAGGCCTTAATAAGTCCTAGTAGGTTCCAAGATCTTAAAAGATTTTAGGGATCTTAGATGGTCATAAAAAGATCTTAGGCTTACTTCACCTCCAAGCATCAATAAAACTCTTTAAGAAGCTTTCTTACATCTAATATATTTAGGAGTTAAGACTAAAGAGATCTTCAATCTCATCAACACAATCCTTGTGGCTTGATTTGTGCCTTTTAACCTTGTTCTTGTACCTTATTATAGATGCTTGTTTATGATATAAAGTAGATCTTTTTTGTTTTCAGTTCTTTGAACTTTTGGAGCCTTGTTCTATTTGAGTGGTGTATTTGTAATGATTTGTTAAGACTAACATAACACAATATCGAAGCTTAATCTTTTTGGATAGAGAGTGGATTATTCCTCTTCTTGGAAGTACTATAGTGCTCTAGAGGTTGCAGATTATCTTCCTCTAGGCTGATATTATTCTTGATTTTTGTATCTATTGCTTCTTTTTTTATTTCTATGACAGGAAGTAAAAGATTCAATATGACGGATTTCAAAGAAGCTAAATTTGATTTAATTATAAATGCTTTTAAAGCATTGAAGTTCAAGATAGAAACCTTGTTTAAGTTAAATGAAGAACTTCATATGACCATATATAATAATCAAAGAGCAAAACCACCTTAGCCACTATCACAAGATAACTTAGGAATTCCATCACCAAGGTCCACTTTACTAGAAGAAATATATATTTAAGATGGAAATTCAATGTTAATAACAAAAGAACCAAAAATTAACCTCTCAAAGAAGTTTGATGGAATTTATTCAAAATTTTATAGCTTTGTAAATCAAGTATAATTTACTATTTTATTCTAACCTCAGCAATATTCTATAAAAGCATCTTATGTTTGTCTAGTTGGAACTTTGCTCTTAAGTCAAGCTTTGTCTTAGTTTATTCTATTGTTTGAGAAGAATTCTCTTGCATTATATAACTTTGAAATATTTTTGGTAGTATTTGCAGAAGCTTTTGGAAAACATGATAAGATTTATTCCACCACAATTAAAATCCAAGTCCTTTGATAGAAAATTTATTCTATATATGTTTATGCTTTAAAATTTTAGCAATTAGCATATGATATTAATTGGGATGAAGATGCATTGATAAGTCAATTTTATTAGAAATTATGAAATAATATAAAGAATCTATTATTATCTATTTTTAATCTTGAAACTTTTAATAAAGCCATCAATTAAGCAATAAAATATGATAATTGGCTATTTCAACATCAATAAGAAAAATGTCCATTACATATACCATAACTTTATATCAATTGCTTGGCATCTTTTACATCTTTCAATTCTTATAAGTATTTATAAGTAAAAAATATGCAGATTGATACAATTCACTTCAAACTCCTTTTTGAACAAAAAAAGAAGCATCAAAAAAAATACGGCTTATGTTTGTATTATAGAGAATCTAGCCATAAGGCTAATAATTGCCACAAAAAGCATCGACATACATATTGAATGAAGAATGCAGCTACATTGCCAAATGCTTTGTAAAAAAATAAAGATGTTGTCAAGAACACAAACTAAAACAGATGCATAAGTTAGTAAAAACTATATCAAAAGAAAACAATAAGATAGAAATATAGAAGTATGTATATTCAAGAAAAAATATAGAAGTATGTATATTCAAGAAGAAACTGGAATGACTATTATCAAAGCCTAGAAAATACATGAGACTCTTGAATTAGACTAGAAGCAAGAAAGGATTTGACAAGAGTGAAGAAGGCTTCACTCTTGTCTCTATAAATATTATCTAACTAAGAGCTACGTGGCGGCATTCTATAAGACCTCCTACACATGTCTAATTTATAAGACACATATCAATCTTCCAAGATAAGTTTCCTACATGTGTGCTACATACTTAGCTTGTTCTATAAGCTACCAACATGTGCGATACATGGCTAGCTTGTTCCATAAGCTACCAACATGTGCAACACGTGGCTAGCTTGTTGACCAAATTTCTAACCTATCAATCATCTATAGACATGTATAAAGGTGATTCCACGTTTATAAGATATTATCAAATTAATTTATTTTATCCACTTCTATCAATCTATATTAATTAGATAATTACTGGAATAAATCTTATGTCTATGATATTACTCCCCCTTCTAGAAACGAGTTCCACGAGGAGTAGTGATTACATGTTGAGGAAGTCCAGGATATGTCGAATTGTGCTTGTCACATACTCTAATCTTTGTTCCCTTCAAAGGTAATTGATAGGTCCTTTCAACCATTGATAGTATCCCATACCAGGGTGAAAAGACCACCCTGTTATTTGATCATTATTGAGGCCTTCATAACTTCCTTCAAAGAAAATATTAGGATCACCATCAAGAGTAGTTCTTACCTTTAAAAGTATCACCAAACATCAAGAGTCTCTTCGAAGGTCATGATACCAAACACATTATATTTTGCCATCAATCCAAGGAAGAACATGTCATTCTTGAGGGTCTTCATTTCTATTCCGTTGTCTTAAAGGTTGTGATAGTCGTAATGTCTCATTTGGTAAATCAGCAAACAATGGTTCTTGAGCTAAATTCGTTGGTTGTTGATACTCTATCTCTTTAGTACAAACAAATTTAAAGAATTAACAAGTAATGATACAAGATAGAGTGAAATCTCTATAGAATCTATTTTGCTTTATAACAAAGATTTTCTTGACTTTTTATTTTAATTTTGATGGATGTCGTCAATGAAATGCATTGACTTTTGCTAATGCATTTGCTAGATTCCTAGATAGCTCCCATGTGCGTTCACTAATATCGTACTTGCGCCAATGTACAAGATATTCCAGTCAATTTTGGCACTGCCTTGAATCTAAAATCTCTTCTACCTTGAATTCTTCATTGTTGTCCACTTCTACAGGAGGCAGTAGGATTTATCTTTTTTCTTGTATATTCACTATCTTGTATGGCTTAAGTAGTGATACATGAGATACATGATGGATCTTCATAGATTTTAGTAGACATAATCAATAAGCAACTAGATTGATTTGTCTATAAATCAAAAAAGGTCTAAGCCTATGATAATCTAGCTTGTTGCAAGGACGAATAATCTTGATATTACGATAAAATAACCATACCTTATTGTCCACGTGGAATCAAGGTTGTTCCTTGCGATAGACATTTGTATTGATTTTTTGTCACTCTTGAGCTTTCTTTAATTAAGCCTTCATTGTTGCATGTAGCTCTGACAACTAATTTGCCAAATTTTCTACCGCAAGATTATCAGCTTTTGAAAAGTCAAAAGTATCAAGTTGTGGATGATGACCATTATTTGTAAAGAATGGAATTTGTTAAATAGAAAAATGTACTGAATTATTATAAGCAAACTCTGCCAATGGCAAAAAAGTTATCAAGTCATCTTAATGATAATTAATGGTACATCTCAAATATTGCTCCAAAATTTGATTTATTCTTTTCGTTTGTCTATCGGGGTGAAAAGCTGAAGATAATTTTATATCCATCTTTAATATTTTGAAAATGGTCCTCCAAAATCTTGATACAAATTGTGTTCTTTTATCTGATATAATATCCCTTGATAATCCATGATAGTGATAGATATTATCAAGAAAGAGTTTAGCTGTTTCTTCACCTATAATAGATTTTGTACATAGTACAAAATGTGCCATCTTGGTAAAACAATCTATAATCATGAATATAGAGTCATATGAATTTGACTTTGGAAGATCCATAATAAAATCCATAGAAACAAAAGACCAAGATTGTTCTAGTACATGTAATGGTTAGATAAATCTGTGAGGTCGATGACAAGGAGTTTTTGATCTTGAACAAATGTCACACAAGTGTACAAACTCTTTAACAGCCTTCCACATTTGAGGCTACCAAAAATCTCTTGAGATTAGCTCCAAAGTCTTATTATATCCAAAATATCTTGCCGTAGGGAGGTTGTGACGAGCTTCCAGAGTACGTAGTTGTGTTATGCCTTTTAGAATATATAGGCGGCCTTCAAAATAGAAATAATCATTCTTGAATTCAAACTTGGAAGTATCATGAGACTTAGATGAATTATTCTTAATCTCATAGACAAGAGGGTTTGAAGATATACTTGATTAGATTTGCTTGACAAAAGTTGAATCAATAGCCAAAGTTGATTTCATTGCTCAAAGATGAAATTGCTTTGGCTTCAAGAAGGTTGTTTTTTCTTGAACAAAAGCAAAATTTTCTTCTTTTGATACAAGATAAGAACGTCTAGAAAGGGCATCGGACAAACCTTGTTCTTTTCCTAGCCAATAGGTGATAATAAACTCGAATCTTGATAAGAACATGTTCCAAAGAGCCTGACAATGATTCAACATACATGCTGACATGAAATACTTGAAGTTCTTGTAATTTGTATATATGGTGTTGTGTGGCGTGGTTTTCTATTTGGGAATATATTGGATATCTAGCTATAGAGAGTTTACTTAAAAATTATTAGCTAAACTCTAATAAATGATTTGTCCTTAATAAAAAAGACAAATGATACAACAATATTATAAAAGAGAAGCTATATATACAAATCCTCTTGTATTCAAGTAGGTTTGTACAAAAATGGTTCAAATTTCCACAAAAATCCTTCAAAATTTTATTCACCTGCAAAGACTTATTTCTTTTTAATCTTTAGAGCCCAATAACTCTTGATCTAATTATTTAGTTTCTATAAAATTTTCTTTAAAGTGTAGATAATTTTCTTAACTTTCACTACAAAAAAGAATCAATTATAAATTTATTTTTGAACATTGGATATCTTAAAAATCCTAGCAGGTGCTTAAAACCCTAGCTTAGAGACACCTGAGCACTATTTTCCTTATGTCTCACAAATACAAATTGTCACTTTGTTGATGCTATAATATTTATTACACATTTACAAAGATTCCTCATTTTTCTTTATAAAAAATATAGATGTACCAACATGAGATTTTGAATATCAAATAAAGTTCTTTGCCAAATTCTTGTGAATATATTCCTTCAATATTATATGCTTGTTTTGTAATAAGTTATAAATTGGACCAAAAGGTGGTTGTGTGCGATCATAAAGATCAATAGTACAATCATATGGACAATATTCTAGCAAGGTATCCATATTCTTCTTCATAAATACATCTTCAAAATCTTTATATTATTTTGGAAGGATTGTTGGAATACTTGTCACTTCAAATATTGAAATTATAAAAATAATAACAAAAATATTCTTCTAAGTTACTCTTATGAAAGCACTAGCTCTAAAAAAATAGAAGCTTTATGGTTTTAGATGTACAAGATATATGATATTTTTTATTAGATTTAATATTAATAGATTGTGAAATTCCAAGAAATTTTAATTTACAGTATTGTGTGGCATGAATTTCAATCCGGAAATACATTAGGTATCTAGCTATGGAAAAACTACTTGAAATTTATTAGCAAAATTTCAATGAATAATTTATCTTTAATAAGAAGAATAAATAGATACAACAATATTATAATAAAAAAAAATTATATTATTATAACTTCTTATATTCAAATAGGTTTGTATATAAAGTTTTTTTTTGGTATATAAAAATTTTTTAATATCCTTTTTTATATAAAATCACAACTAATCAATTAATGATAAGTTCAATTCTCAATAATTTTTAAAAAAATCCATTGTCTCCTTTCAAAATCTCATCTCTATATCAAAATTTTATTTTAGCTCCATATATATATATATTTCTACCTCCATAAAGTCTTGGCTCCCAAAAAAATCTCTTTAGTTTGTAAAAAATACTTAAATTATAATAAAATCCTTCAATACTTCATTCACTTGTAAAAGATTGATTTCTTTCTAAATTTTAGAATTCAATAACTCTTGATCCAATTGTTTTATTTTTATTAAAAAAATTTCAAAGTGTAGGTTATATCTTTAAGCTTCACTATAAGAAAATTCAACTATAGATTCACTTCCATTCTTTTGATATCTTAAAATCCTAATTAATAGACACCTAAGCATTATTTTCTTTATATCCCAAAAATCCAAAATTTTAATGCTATAAATTTTTGTATATAATTTTTTAACATAAAAATACACACTCTTAAAAATTTTGAGCCAAAAACTTATCAAATTACCTAAGATATAGTTCAAAATACAACCACTAATTAAATAAGGTCACTTATTGCCTTTAGATTGTACGTATTGATTTTAACTTCTAATATCTCTTTCATTCCAACTTAGATTTTATCAAGCTATATATGAAAAGTGTAGAAAAAAAAGTTTTCTTTTCAATCTTAGTTGCTAATCCTTTATTGCTTTCTTTATACACAAGTTATATTCAAAAGAGTGACAGTAGGTACAATTTCAATATCTTAACTTTGAGCGCCTGTATGTCATTTACAAGAACTTCAAATCATTCAATTTTTGTACCAAAACCATAGCCAAAAACCTAAACTTATTGATCCTAACCTTTGATGTTCAAATTCTCTTGAAAAAAAAACCCTAATTCCTAATAAGACCTTAAGGAGCCTCCTTAAAGCCCATTAGGCATGATTTTTGGCCAATAAGAATAGAGATTTCTATCATCCATCTCCATTCATCTACATAGATGTCTTAACTACTCCTTTTAATATTAGAAATTTATTTCTAATCTTTTCTTTAATAAGATTTATATAGTATGTATTCTAAACACCAAATAAAAGAAATAAACAAGATTTCAAGGATTATCAATGTTTAACAAAGGTGACTTAAAATATATACAAGTTATTATGAATATAAAATCAACCTCAAAAGTCACTATCAAAAAAAAAAGATTGTATAAATCTCAATAATAGTCTTTTTAAATTATTATAAAATAATAATCTAATCACATTTTGTAATTAATAAAAATCCATTAATATGGCTTTCACCTAATTGTGTAATAAATTATACATTAAATATATATGTATAATATTTTCATATGGTAGCCAAACTACAATATGGCAATGCATCTTATTAAAAAAATCTAGAATCAATAAATATCGATGTAATAGTGGTATTAAAGCAAAATTGCTCCGGCTTCAATAAAATTATATGTTATTGATCAAATGTTACTTCTCCTATCATTGGTACAAGATATGATCTTTTTAATAAAGCGTTGGACAATCCTTATTACTTCCCTAGTTGATAAATGATGATAAAATTAAATTAAGATATTAATATATTCTATTGAGCTTGACGGCAATTAAAAATTTAAATTTGTATAAAATATTTTAGGTTCTTGTGATCTATATATTCAATCACATGATGCATTTTTCCTTTGAAAAAATAAGGCCATTTTAGAAAAAAATCTACAATAGTAATAGCTCTTTATTGTAGATTTTATAATTAATTTTGACAGTAAAAAATTTTTCAGAATAAAATTCAATAAGATACATTTTATTGTCTATATCTATTTGTGAAAGTGCAGCCCCTAGTGCAAAATCCAAAGCATCAATCTCCATATAGAATGCCTTTATAAAATCTAGATGCACCAAGATTAGAATTATAATAAATGTTATTTTGAAATCTTAGAATGCTTTCTTTGCTTGAGAGCTCCATTTCAACTTGTCTTTGCATATCAATTGAATAATAGAGGTGGAAATTTGAGAGTAATTTTTAATGAAGATCTAATAAAAATTAATAAATCCAAGAAAATATTATACATCTCTTAGAAACTTTTCATTGGCCCAGTGCATAACCACCTCCACCTTCTTAGGATCTATCATCAAATCCTTAACAGATATGATGTGATTCAAAAATTCTATCTTTTATTGGTGAAATACATATTTTTCTAACTTAGCATATAAACTTGAATCTTATGCTTTTGTAATATCAACTTTACATGCTCTTCATGTTCTTCCAGATTTTTTGAGTAGATCAATATATCATCAAGATAGATTACTATAAACTTATCTAGATGCTTTCAAAAGATGTCATTTATTAAATGCTAAAAGATAATAGGTGCATTTATTAATCCAAAGGATATAACATTATATTCAAAATATCCATACTTTATCTGAAATATAATCTTTCATTTGTCTCCTTTTTTAATCTATATCAAGTTATATATTTCACAAAAATCTATTTTAATATAGATCTTAGGTTGGCCAAGTTGCTCTAAAAATCTTGAGATTAACAATAGTAGATAATAATTTTTCAATGTTATCTTATTCAATCTCTAATAATTAATGCCTATATGCAAAGAACCATCTTTTTTCTTCACAAAGAATATAGGTGCACCTACTAGAGACTTTGAATACCTAATGAAGTTCTTTGCAAGGTTTTCATCAATATAATCCTTCAATATCAAAAGCTTGTTTTGAAAAAGGTTATATATTGGACTAAAAGATAGTTGCATTTCTTGCTAAAGATCTATAGCAGAATCATATGATTGGTACTCCAATAATATATCAACATTCTTCTTTTGAAAAACATATTGAAATTTGGTATATTTCTTTGAAAAAATTGTCAATGAAATCATATCTTTTTTAGTTGGAATTACATAAATAATGAATGGTGTACCTTCTTTGGCCAATCTTATAAAAGTCCTTACTCTAACAAATAAAAGCTTACCAACTTGTGATTTTTTATAAAAAAATTTTACAACGATTTTTATCAAAAAAATTTATTCTTTGGAACCTCTAATTTATAGATGGATTATACTTTTATAATAGAAAAAAATCCAAGAATAATAGGATTTGAAGAAGTTCCAATAATATTGAATATAATTTGGCTTATATGGTCTTTAAATATTGCTTTTATAGGTATTTTTTAATAAATGATACTATTAGAGGATAAAAATTATCCATTTATTATTTCTATATGAATAGGTTTGGATTTATGTACTAAAAGAATTTTATGCAGCTTAAGAAATGCCTCATCTAAAAAACAAGTGGATGCCCTTGAATCCAAAAAGGTGATTGTCTGAAGCTTCTGAAGACCAAAATACAAAAAAATTGTAAAACAACAAGCAAGTTGAATAGAAAGAGAAGAACCTGAATAGTTTTGCAATGTTGAATTGTCTAGCCTCATGGTTTTTATTGTAGCTGAGCATCTTTGTTTTTCTAAATAATTACATTCTTGATTTTGATAATATATTGATTTTGTTTCTTTGAATAATTGTCAATCTTGTAGCCTTCTTTGCCACAATACAAATATAGACCTTCTTCCATTTAATGCTTCTTTTCTTATGGATTAAGAAGTTTAAAACATATAGCACCAAGTTACATATCTTCTACTTCTAAATATGAATTTAGATTGCTAGTCAATGTAGGAAGAGTATATTGGATTATATATTGTCTTGATAAAGTCTCTGAATATTAATCTTGACGATGTTAAAATAATCAATTATCACATTTTATGGCTTGGTAGATGGCTTCATTGAATGATTGTGGATCCAAAAGTGATAATAACAATCTTTTATATTATCTTTTAATCTCCAATAGAATTGATTCATTAAGGTTTTTTTTATTTCAATTGATGTTGCATGCTAATTGCCTAAAATTGGATGCATAGACTGATATAAAGCACGCCTCTTCTTACAATACTTAAATCTTGGCTATTATCCAATGAGTCTTATCATATTTTCTAAATATTTTTGCAAATGCTTCTATAAAAGCTTCAAAGTTGCTTAAAATTAGTGATTTTTTTTCAAATAAAGAAACAAACCATAATAATATTTATCTCGTAAACAAGGTACTAATTAATCCAACCCATGATTCTTTTATTGAATAAGTACCAAGTTATAGAACCATTATCAATTGAATTTGGTTGACAAACCCTTGAAACTTCAAACGTGTACCATCATATTTCTCTAGAAGGTTAACTTGAGGCTCCTTGTATTGCTAAATAAGTAGCTTTTTTTGGCGCAGTATAGGTAGTAGTGCATCCTCAAAGACAAAAATTAGAAGCGGATGCAGTTTAGATTATAGTACTCTAGATATTACGTTGTTATGAATTTTTACAATAATTCCTTCAATCTCAGCAGTCCTAGTAGATAAAATAATAAAAATGCTTATAATAGCATCTAACTTGGATTCAAAAGATTTGGTCATACTAATATCTTGACCTCCAGCCACTCTAAAAGAAAAAAGAAATAAATCTATAAGAAGACAATATCAATTTAAAAGAGGATAATTTGCAACCTCTAAAATGCTTTAAGATATTCAAGAAGAGAGGTGATCTACTTTCTTACAAGAAAAATAAAGCTCCAATATTATGATAAAAGAAATATTAGTTTAGAAGAGGATAATTCACAACCTCTAAAATATTGGTATACCTTCAAGAAGAGAAGTAATTTACTTTTTAATAAAAAAGATTCAACTTTGATATTTAAGATGAGGTTAGTTTTGATAAACTATCAAAGACACGAGAATATAAAATAAGAGACTTGAATTAGAAAGAAATTTCAAAAAAAATCGTCCAAGACTTAAATTATCTAAATGAGTACACAAATAACACCAAGAAAGGTGAGCTAGAATTTCAAGAGATGTGTTGTCAAGACTAAAGAACTCTTTAGCCTCAATTCTAATATATATTTCTATCTAAGAAGCTTCTTGAATCACTTCCATCAAACTAGGAAGCTTCTCGAGCAACTCCTATTAACTTTGAAGCTTCTGGAGCTCTTTTTATCAATTTGGAAGCTTCTTGAGTTCCTTCCATTAACTACAAAACTTCTTGAGCTACTTCCACCAATTAGAAAGCTTCTCAAGTGACTTCCACTAATTAAAAAATCTTTAGAATATTTTAGAAGATTTTATGAACTTTCAAAGTATATATCCTTAATAGTATTTCTTAAACACATCATGACTTTTTAATTGTGGAATATTTTGGATTCAACAAGATATTGGAATTTATTTCTAAAGATTTTTAGTAGCTTCAAATGTGAAAGCTCTCAAAAAATTTGTCTTTTTCTATAATATATGTTCTAGATTAAAGAATCTTTGATATTGTATATATAAATTTCTTCAACTACTATCAATATCAAAACAATTATAGTCTTTTATTTCTATAGACTTCATCATAGATCTCTCACCATTGAATTCTTTTAATATTATATATATAATTATCAATCAATTTATCAAAATGGCACATTTTGTCCTTGTAAGAAGGCAATCACTAGTGAAAAAATGGCCAAATTTTTTATTGATAATGTCTATTGATATCGTAGATTATCAAATAATATCATATTAGATTGAAGATTATACTTTGTGTTTGAGTTTTGAAAGTTGTTTTTTAAAAAATTTCAAATAAATAAATATTTCATCCACAAATTCATGGCCAAATAGAGTGACTCAATCAAATCTTGGAATAGTACTTAAGGTATATCATCAATTATTAACAAGATGATTAGACATCGTATTTGCTTCTAGCCAAGTTTGCCTACAATAATATAATTTATATATCTACTCAACAAACTCTATTTTACTCTAATCATGGCCACCATCCAAAATTAAATATATTATCTATCAATAATAAATGATTTTATAAGCCAAATTGCTGATATCCAAGCTATCTTAAAATTTCAATTAGAAGAAGCTCAAGTACATTTTAAAAAGGTAGTTGATACTAAAAAGAAAGAACAACTTTCATTTCAAGTTGGCAATAAAACATAGTTGTTTTGACTATAATATAAAGACTCTTTGACTATTTGACAAGTTCGACTATCAAAGGTTAAGACCATTTCTTATTAAAAAATAAATTAACTTTTTTTCTTATCAACTAGAACTACTAGCATCTATGAAGGTTCATCTTATTTTTCACACATCTCTTTTGAAATCTTATAGAATATCAAGCATATTAGAAAGAATACAACTACCACCACCTTATGTTGAAGTGAATAGCTATATCAAATGTCATTGATGTCAAGATAAAGAACTACCTGAATCTAGAAGATGCCATAGAATACCTAGCAATCACTTTGTAGCAATCATTATCAAAGTAGAACCTATCCATAAAAGATGTCTTGAAGTAATTTTTGAATGACATTTTTGCAACAAAGATATGGAAGTTCAAGCTTGGTCTATGGTTGAAGGCATTGATCAAAATTGTTCATTGCAAGGATTGATGAATCTTTTGACTTATAAAAGACAACTTGAATATGTGGCAAATACCATGTGACACATCTTTGATTCTTTTTATCTTTGATCAACTTTGACTTTATCCCTCCTTATACAACTTGGAGCTAAAAAAAAAGGTGATGTCATGGACATACAATAGAAGAAGATATTAAAAGGTTCTACTTAGTCTCAAAAGGTTCTAGAAGATTTTACTTAGTTCTAAATGGTTCTAAGGGATCTTAGATTGTTATAAAAAAATCTTCGGCTTGCTTCACTTCCAAGCATCAAGAAAACTCCTTAAAAAGCTTCTTTGCAGTTAGTATATGTAAAAGTTGAGGGTGAAGGGATCCTTAGTCTTAACAATACAATCTTTATGGCTTAATTTGGACCTTCTAATCTTGTTTTTGTATCTTACTATTATTCTTTATTTGTAATATAAATAAAATCTCTTCTATTTTTAGTTTTTTAAACTTTTAGAACCTTATTCTATTTGAATGGTATATTTATAATAGATACACTAAAGTTACAAAGATAAGACCAAATATACTTGTTTTGCCAAAAAAATAAGAGAATATTAATAAATTTTGATTTAATTGTTGTTTTTTTCATTTATATGACTTAAAGGCATTTTATAACTAAAAACTCATTTTATAGGATATGGTTCAAAAGCCTTATTATGGTCCTCCGCTTAGTAAAGAAAAGCCTTCATTTAAAAGTCTTTGGATATAATATAAAGTAAAAAGAGGCCATAAAATGAACCAAATTATTTTTTTATTACAAGTCTAAATAAGTTAGTTAATGTTTTGATTCAAAAAATTATAAGAAGTATAAAAAATTTGATTTTTTTTTTAATGGTTATTTTAAGTATTTTCTTATATAAATTTTAAATTTCTTTTAAATAACCACCTCTTTAAAATGGCTCCAATAAAAATTCCAAGGAACAATACTATTCATGCCATGTAAGAAAAAAGTGTATTCCATCTTTATTTTTTTTCTTAGGGCCTTTGAACTTATTTTTCTAAATATAAAGCCAACTTAAGAAGACTTTTTGATTTCAACCAATTGGAATATTTAGAAGTTAAAGCCTCTCATCTTATCTTCTAAATATAAAGTATTTTTAGTAATATATATATATATATATATATATATATATATATACCTTGGTCTTTGTTTATGAAAGTATCATTATTAAATTCATTATTAGTGCATTAATTAAATTGAATAATAACTTTTGTATACATTTTTTAGTGTATTATATTTTTAAAGTATCAATCATTCTAAAAGCTTCTATTTAAGTTATAAATTAAAGATTTTATTTAATAAAAATTTAAATTTTATTAATTGTAATTAAAATTAATAATTTTTTTTTTTTTGGAATTCATGATCTATGATAAACCTTAAAGAATAAAACTTGTGTAATTATATATATATATATATATAATAAATAAGATTCAATACAAAAACCAACTAAATATATTTGATAAATAATTTTAATTGAATCTAATATTTGATATTCTAATTTCTTTGATGGTTGAATTTTTTTAATAATCTATAAAAGAAACCACTTTCTATTGCAATGAAATTCACATTTTATTATGTGTAATTGAATGATATTAAATGGAAGATATTTCAATAAGGCTAAAGCCTAAATTTTATACTTATAATAGAATAAAATGATAATTATTACCATTTGTGTTTTAAGACTTTGGCAAAATATTCTAACCAAATTAACATGAGTTATATATATATATATATATATATATATATCATTAAATGAATCAATAGAAAAGAAAGAGCTAACATCTTTATATTTTTTAGTTTTTAATATCTATGGTTGTTTATAAGTATTCTATTTATTTTTTTATGTAGTTTTAAAATCAAATTTTAAATTTTTTTTTTTAAAATTTTAATATGAATATACAAATCAATTATATGTATATAAAAAAATTACATAATGCACGTATTTTATTATAACAACCAAAAGGTAAGATAAGAAAAAAGAAGGTACAAAGTAAAAATACAAGTAAACTTACAAAGTAAAAGTACAAGTAAATCCATTAATTATCTTGATTGTATTATTCACTTGATTTTATCATTTAATTCTTCATAGTCATTGTTTCACACAGAATCCTTCCTTCCTTCCTTCCTTCTTATTGGGACGATGAATGGAAGAACGAATGTTCTCGCACGGACGAACGGGAAGTGAGAACATTCATCCATATGTGGATGAAATATTCATGCTCCCACATCGGCAAAGGCGACGACGCCCGAGAATCACATTCGAATTTTCGGACTGATCTGATCGCTCCGGAACCTCGATCGCTACAATCACATTTGTATTTTCGTCACTTGATTCGCTTAGGTTTTGGGTCTGGCTCGATTGAGTACGTACCCAAAAGTAGAGAGTGGGGGTGGTGCAATGTCCTGTGAGCACTGGCGCCTGACTCGGAAAATACCATTGATTTGTTTGACTCCTTGGATGTACCAAATTGAAGAAGAGACCTATTTCAACGACATGTGATGTTATTGAGCACGTAATTGCAACACGAAATAGTCTCAACAGATGAAGAAGGAGAATAAAATTAACGGAAGCAACGATTTACCACCACTGTTTTCTCGATAGAGATTTCGGTGATTGAAAATCAGCGGAATATCTAAAGAAACATTAGTCAAACCTGATCAGTACTCCAATATGCATCCAACATGTTGGAATCACTTTCCTTGCTTTTAGACAGAATATCTAACCTGGTGTAAAATACATCCTTATCGATTGGCTATCTCCATCTTCGACTGAGGTGCGTCTCGGATCGTTTTGCACACATACTAAATGCGCGGATGTTTTCATTCGTAATTTCGAACTGGACAGTATAGAGCTTCGCGCATGTTGAACTGTCGGAACTTGAAGGTCGTTATCCGAGAAACTTGGAAACCTTTCCAAACCCTAACCTACCTTGGAGTGTAGTATCGAAATTCCAAATGAAGATGTTAAATCGGCATGCCACGATTGTGTTCAGACAATTGTTCAATAGGTTCAGTTGGGGTCACATCTAGGAGGGGAGGGCGATACAGCTTAATGAACTGTGCTCTGGTACATCAATTGACAAGAGTTGTAGGGGATCATGGCGTTCGCTGCGGTGTCGGAATTTGGCTGTAGAGGGTTGAGTGTGTATAAAGAATTTCAGGGTTTGCAACTGCAGTTGCGGTGCCCGAGGATCGCGTGCCGGGCTTTGTCACGACCTTTCAGGTGCCACAGTGGATTCACGTCATCACAGGCAAGCGCATACCACGAGAAGCTCCAGGTAGCTTTGGATGTGGTTCAGCGAGCTTCTCTAATATGCACTTCTGTCCGGTCTGGTATGCAGAAAGGGCGGGGGCAGCTAGACAAGATTGATAAGACACCTGTGACAATTGCGGATTTTAGTGTACAAGCTTTTGTCAGCTTAGAGTTAGGAAGACTGTTTCCTGACATTCCTTTGGTGGGTGAGGAGACTGCAAGCCAGTTGCGTGCTGAGCATGAAGAGAAATTAGCAAGCGGTGATTGGGGGAAGCAAACAATAGTAGAGGCTGTCGTGGATGTCCTAGCTGCTGTTGTTTCTCCAGAGGTTGGTAAGTTGAATTGTGACATTGTTCTAGATGCTATTGACAGTGGTGCTATGTCTGCTTCTACTGCGACTGATCGTCAACGCTCTTACTGGGTTTTGGATCCTATCGATGGAACACGGGGATTTCTGAGAGGAGGGAATGCTCTGTATGTAGTGGGTCTTGCATTAGTTGATGATGGGAAACCAGTGCTTGGTGTGATGGGCTGCCCAAATGTGGCAATACAATTTAATCAAGATAGGACTGTCATTAAGATGGCAAGCGCATACTTCAAATCAGAGCATTTCAAGCCTGATGAGATTTACCAACGTGGGCTTATAATGTCTGCCAGCTTGGGAGAAGGCTGCTGGGTGCAGCCCCTCGCTGAGAGCTCTAGCTCAAACAGCATTATGTTGAAGAGTGAAGTGAATAATCCCAAATCAGTTCCTGACTCTTGGTTTTGTATCTCCGACAATGAGGTTTGGTCCAAATCTCCACTGGCTCATGCGCTGGCTTCCAGCCATGGGGGTAAGCATTTGAAGAAAGAAGAGATGCAAGTCCTGCCACTATGCTGTGGAAGTTTGTGCAAGTACTTTGCCGTAGCTCTTGGTGGAGTATCTGCATTCCTTCTTCAAGCTGATCGTTCAACTCCTTTGAAGGTGTGGGATCATGCATCAGGGGCTATATGCGTTTCAGAAGCTGGGGGTCAGGTTGTAGATCTAGAGGGAACAGCTCTGGCAAATATTATTGGCAATAGCAAAGATGTGTTCACAGTCGAGGGTGGTGGTATATTTGCCAGCAACAAGAATCTCCATCACCTCCTGGCGGATATTCGGAGCCAGACTGCTGCGGTTGGTCAGTAAAATGTGCAAGAAAAGGTGCTGAAGTCTCATCTGTACAACAGCAAGTGGCGAATGCTTGAGAGGCGTCACACGAAGAAGTAAACTGGCAGTAGCATTTCCGAATCTGTAAGACAGAAGTTGCCTATCATATGTATACGCTGGATCTGATGATATCCCAAGACACTTCGCTTCCCTAGACCCATCACAGATCGGTTTCCATTCAAGTAGATTTGATTGTGAAATTTAAGAAGTCAATAAAATCTGTGCCATGGGAGAAGAGTCCATGTATCAAGTGCATTGGTGCAAACAAATTACTTGCTAAGAGCAACACTTTTTGTCCGACAACCATTCTCCATTGTATTCAAGCAGTGGGAAAAAGAGAAGGACAAGGAGAAAAAGAAAAAAAGAAAAGAAAAAGGAAACAGACGTAGATAGTTCAAAACAGAACCCAAACGTGATATTTACAAAAATACGAGTACACATTGGAATTCAATACACGGGCTTAACTGTAGAGACCTATCTAGGAGCCCATCTACGTGAATCTGGCTCTTGCGCAAGATCTCATCCTTTTAATGGACTCACTTTCCCTGTTTTCTTATATAACTTCCATCTTTACTGACCTCCAAGTCAAAAACATGTCACAAGGTATCAGTTCATTTCAAAACTCTACAGAACCTCCAATTGGAGATGCAGTCTTACCAAGAATATTCTCCTAGAATTCTAAGGAAGCGAAGGAAGGTGGCTTTCCCTCAAAAGTTCTTTCAACAGCTTTTTGTCTTCATCAATCCTGGCCTTCTCGGCTTTGTTTTGAGCCTTTACTTTCCGCTTCTCCTCAAGCACCCATTGCAATACCTGCCGCTGTTCACCCTCAGAGACGGGTACTTTTGGTAGCGGTGCCCATGGATGAGCGGCATCAACTGAAACAGAAGATGCCACAGGTGCTACAGGAACGGCAGACACTGGCTTATCTGTTATATGATGCGTCTGATCATCAAGAGCTGGCCTTGAATGGTAGAAGACGTAACCTAACAATAATAAGCACACAATTAAATACTCGGAAGAGTAGAAGCCGAAACGAAAAGAAAAGTAACTTCGATTGCACCTCAAAATAGTAGGTGGAAGTTGCCACATAAATATACATATTCTCGGCTCTAGAGAAATATCGTGCATTGTAATGATAACCACGTTATATCAAGATTTTTTGAAAAAAAAAAAAAAAAAAAAAAAAAAAAAAAAATCTGGTATGAACTCAAATATCACATTTTGCCTAGTGTATTTTACTGCAAGTCGTACAATATACATATTTTACAATAAATCTAAGAGGAGTACAGAATTTATTAATAAGACTTCTCTTACTTATTTCTACCGAAAGAATCCTAAACCTCAATGTCCCTACATCCAAATTTTAATAGCTTGAACAAGCTCTTAAATGCAACAGACCGAAAATCCTAGCGATAGAAACAAGCAACTGTAAACACTTCTTTCGAAACTTGACACATAATAAAAGAAAATGAATGTTGAATGTAAGAGGCTCCTCTTTGGTCTAGCCAAAAGTACTTTACCTTTCCCACAACTAGACTAGGTC
The DNA here is from genome assembly GCA_036785485.1 of Physcomitrellopsis africana. Taxonomy (NCBI): domain Eukaryota; kingdom Viridiplantae; phylum Streptophyta; class Bryopsida; order Funariales; family Funariaceae; genus Physcomitrellopsis; species Physcomitrellopsis africana. The sequence continues at coordinate 4,552 of JAWRVF010000300.1, read as the reverse complement.
AAAATCGAAACCAAGTACGCATACATAGTTGAACTAAAACAGGATAATACAGCAACGTTCGCACTTGGCAGAATCATAGGACATCCACGACTTATTTTTCACGATACGGCTAGATCACACTTCTGCAACACAAACTGAATCGTGAAAGGTCTTTAAAATCTTTCAAGCTCAAGCTCATGAGCGATCCACGACCTCATCCGTGAACTTCTAAGTTCCAATCACTCCAAGGGCTCAAAAAATAAGCCATTTCTAAAGCAGCAAGGTAGACTTCCACAAACATACAAGTAGAACTGCTTCTCAGCAATGCCACAATATCACTCTCATCAATAAAAATACCAACGCACATATGCAATCAATGAAAGAAAAATTAAAAGTCCCAAAGAGAATGTGCGGAATAGGGCGAGAGAAAACAAACCTCCTATACCGAGATTAACGAGCAAGAGAGCTCCCACGCCTGCCCTGTAACGATAGTATGATGCCGGCTTCGGTGGAACCGCTGGAACAGCTACTGCAGGCTGCTGCACAGGCACTCTAGTCGCGGAGTCGGCCATCTCACCACCTGCCACCGCATCACATCGCCAAAAACTCAATACCTCAAATGCTCGCCCCTGCTAAAGACATTATCTACAGTAAAAGCTACAGAAACCTTATTTTGAAGAATACGAAGGACAAAACCCCAACATCGCGAGCACCAAGGGCACACTGATACCAGGAGGATGCAATCCTTTCTTGGGCTTGTGCAGGAACAGCTTGGGTTGGTTTTGGCTCTCACTCATTGTCGACCCAGAAGATTGCGAAAAAAAAAAAACGCAAGCCCAACAAAGAAAAACAAAGACCCAAGTGCCGCTCTCGCTTGTTCTTCCCCGTCCACGCTCCTAATGCGGATTACGAAGAGCGATCAAGCGAGATTTCCATCGCTGAATGGGCAAATTCGGGCGAAGAAGGTGGAGAGAAAAAGAAAGGTCTCTTCTCCTGCCGGCCTGGTCCCGTTGGGCTCTCCCCAACGGCGCCGTCAAGGTGCACGGAAAGGCCCCGGTATAACCTCGACACGACCGCCACGTGGTGTTGAGGAGGGAGTCGCCGTCAAGTGGCACGCCCAACTCCCGCCGTGGAAACGTGAACATTTCAATGTGCCCTCTACATTTATATTATATTAGAAAGCACAGTGTGTATATATACAAGAAAGGAAACTATTTAGCAAGTTAAATGATTGTTAAGTCCTAAATTATTTTTATTGGCATTAAAATAAAATATCAAAATAAATAAATATAATTTAAATATAACTTACACTTGAGAATCATTAATTCATATTATATTATTACAATATTGATTTATTTGATATTATTTTATTCTTTAAAATTTTTAAAAGCTAAAAAAATTAAAATCATTTTTTAATACTTATATGTTATTCTTGAACTAATTAAGAATAGTTATTTATACAAAAAAGTATGTTAATTTAAAAAATAAAAAATTATTTCATATTTATTTAATTATTTATAATAAGATAATTGTACTAAAATAATAACTATTATAGTTAATATTTTAGTATAGATTAAATTGGTCTGATATAATATCTTAACATGATATATCTCTTTTACATTTGGAATATCATTTAAATTTTATATTTTTAAATAAGATGTAGGTTTAAGTAAACACTATACCAAACTGTTATTTTTGGATTATAATATTTTTAGATGATTTTAATTAATAGATTTAGAATTCATTTAAGTTGTTTTAAAGTTGTAAATTCCAAATCTAATACAAAATATTTAATGCTCTTTGGAATTTCTAAATATTTTATATACTACTTGTCAAGAATTAATTTTAAAAAGTATGATCTAAAATAATTAAACTGAAAAGAAAAGAAAATGAATGTGCTGTCCATACATGATTAGATCTGGTAAATGTCTAATTCTTCTAGTAGGAGACTTGTGCATCCAGTCTTGTTTAACAAACGTTCTTTAGAAAACCTCTTCCTCCAGCAAGTATTATACTAGTGAAAGGAAGAGCAAAAGGTTCTGGCTGTGCTAGTAGTACATAAAATTAAAAAAAATGTTGCTATTATTAATTCTGTATGGTCATATGTGAAGAGTATTGCTAAGGGTATTGCTACTGCCACCACAATTTTTGATATTGTCGCCACAATTTGCCATCATATGTCATCATAGTTTTTGCAATTGCCACTACAACCATATTCTTATTAACTTTTTAATTACTTTTTATTAAAATTAAATTTACTTTCTATACAATTTATAAAAAATATATATTAAAAATATTAAAAAAAAATTTACTGGATTAAAAAAAACTAAAGGAATACATTGAATGGGTGGTAGGTTATGGTGGCAATAGCAAAACTTGTGGTGACATGGGATGGATGGCAAATTGTGGTGGCAGTAGCAACATCCATTGCTAATGCCACTGCTCCCACCCACTTGACATATTTATTTAGTTTTTTTAATTCTAATTGATAGTAGCACATCCAAAAGAAGTTTGAAAATAATTTTAATGAAAAATATTTAATATATATATATATATATATATATATAATTTTTACTGATTTTTTACTTTAAAAAATATTCTTTTTAATTATTTGTTATAAAAATTATTTACTTTTCAAATAATTTGAATAAAAAAATATAAATATTAACAAATCCTTTTATTGAAAAAAAAAAAAAAAAAAAAAAAAAAATGTCGAATGGGTGGCAAGTTGTGGTGGGAGTAGAAAAAAACTATGGTGACATTAACAATACTCTTTTAAAATGGTGAGAGCAAACTATGTCTTGTATTTTTTAGTACAACCGACTCTATGTTACCACTTGTATTAACTATATGTGAAATCATCAATTTGGAATAATGGGACAGATTTATTTGTGTATTTAATTTTTCATTCCAAGTAAAAATATTTTTAGAATTTAGTTTCAATTGATATTGAATGCATCATAGTTTATATTATTAGAAATAATATTTTTAATATTACAACAAAATAACTTAAAATTATTTTAATGTTAATTTTAAATTGATGTATAATCTATTAATTATTTGGACATTAAGTTAAACAATTAATCTTTTTATCAAAATAAAAACTATATTTTATTCTACATATATATTTTAAATATTATATAATAATATTATATAAGTTTTTTAATTTAATAATAATAACAAAATTATCAAAAGCTATTATTAAGGATTATAAATATAAAAAAGAGAAATTTTACAAAATATCCTTCTTAATAAAAGTATTTTTAAAATGACCCAATTTTATTTTATAATCTTTACCTCTTGCCGCCCCCCTCTCTTTTCTTCCCCCCTCTGTCCTTTCTCCCCACACTCATGTTCTTCCTTAGATGAGAAATTTTACCAATTCACCATTATGAAGTAGTAATGAATTTACATTCAAGGCACCCCGTGATGACTACCACCACATTCTTTGCACTTTACTACCCTATGCTTCTTTGATACAAATGCTTAATGATGATGCCTTGAATAGAAATTCATTACTACTTCATAATGGTGAATTGGTGAAATTCCTCATCCAAGGAGGAACATGAGTGTGGAGAGAAAGGACAAAGGAGGGGAGGGAGGGAAGGAGAGGGGTGAAGATTTTAAAATGAAATTGGGGCATTTAAAAAAAATACTTTTATTAAGTAGGATATTTTGTAAATGACACTATTAAAAAAATAATGTACACTTGTAAAATAATTTGAATTTAAATGTTTTTAAAATCCAACTACAAGGTCTACATATATATTGAAAATAATGTTATGCTTACTGAAACAATTACATGTTTTAAAATATATTAATAAATTAAAAAAATTGCCCACCTATAATATAAATTATGCAATAAGACTTTACAACATTGCAAACCTATACAATATTTTCTAATCTTTCTTGTTATTTTAGAATTATAATTTTAGCAACAAAAAATATTTAACAAAAATCTTGAATATATTTATGTTTTTTTTTCCTTGCAACATTTAAGAAACAAGAATTTTTATATATGGTTCTTAACACATACACACACACACACATACACACACACACACACATATATATATATATATATATATATATATATATATATTTATTAAATTAAATAACCATAAAAAAAATATTATAATAATAATAATACCAATAATTTCAGGAAGTTTTTATCAATTAACACTTCCTATTTTAATATTCAAATAGATCTTTAAGAACAATATGTAGCTCCACAGCCCCATCACTGCACTGCACTGCACAAGCTTCTTTGAACAGCTCTTCTCCGTACCTCCACCCAGCTACCGAACTGCTGCATGCCAGAGAGCAAACAACCCTACACAAGCTTGCATTGCACCACAGATCATAGAGCCGTTCACAGTGTCATACAACAAGGTGTGGTGTCCACGTCAGACTATAGGGTGTTAGGTCCACCATGTGGGATACTAGATGGGTCCAAGTGCCATCCCTAATAGAATAGTGTATCTTTACTTTGCTACAGTCTCTGGGTTTATTCCAGGACATGTCTTTTACCTGCTCCCTCCTATTGTCTCCCCTCCCTCCTCCTACTGCCTCC